>JAWNKX010000274.1:600000-1023827 GCA_035041755.1 Cacoxenus indagator
CAAGAACAACAGTATCTCGATTTGATTAAACAGATGCTGGCTAAGAGTATGGACGTGTCCGCGGATCCTGAGGTGCGTGTGCAGGCGGTACGTGCTGTGGGTGCATTTATTCTTCATCACGATAAAGAGAAGGAGGCAACGATTTATAAGCTCTTTGCGGATTTGTTGCCGCGCATGATCGTTATAATCGGCGAGACCATCGAAGCACAGGATGATCAAAGCCTGTTAAAATTGCTTATTGAAATGACCGAGAACTGCCCGAAATTTTTACGTCCGCAGTTGGAGTTCATATTTGAGCTTTGCATGAAGGTGTTTAGCTCTCAGACTTTTGAGGATACCTGGAGACATTTGGTTTTAGAAGTCATGGTCTCTTTGGCCGAAAACGCTCCAGCAATGGTACGAAAGCGTGCAGAGAAGTATATTATTGCGCTTATTCCACTTGTGCTGGAAATGATGACCGATCTGAATGACGACGACGATTGGGCTACTGCTGATGAGGTCAGTGATGATGATCATAGTGACAATAATGTTATCGCCGAATCTTCGTTGGATCGATTGGCTTGTGGTTTGGGTGGTAAGGCCGTGCTGCCGCATGTAATGAATGCGCTCCCGCGCATGCTATCCAACGAGGACTGGAAGCACCGCTATGCAGCTCTAATGGCCATCTCTGCTATTGGTGAGGGTTGCCTCAAGCAAATGGAGACAATGTTGGACAACGTGATGTCCGGAGTTTTGAACTTCCTGCGTGACCCGCATCCACGTGTGCGTTATGCCGCTTGTAATGCTATTGGCCAGATGTCCACTGATTTTGCACCCACATTTGAAAAGAAATTCCACGACCAAGTAAGTTTCTCTATTGAACTTGATTCAGTTTAGGGTAAACACTTTTTTGTGTTAGGTTGTTCCCGGTTTATTACTGTTGTTGGACGACGTGCAGAATCCACGTGTTCAGGCACACGCAGGCGCTGCACTTGTTAATTTTTCCGAGGATTGTCCGAAGAACATTCTCACTCGGTATCTTGACGGAATTATGGGCAAGTTGGAGAACATTCTCAACTCCAAATTCAAGGAACTGGTCGAAAAAGGCAACAAGCTTGTGCTCGAACAAGTCGTGACCACCATTGCCTCTGTTGCAGACACCTGCGAAAAAGAATTTGTTACGTATTACGATCGGTTGATGCCCTGTCTAAAGTTCATCATACAGAATGCTAACACGGAGGAATTGCGCATGCTGCGCGGTAAGACCATCGAGTGTGTGAGTCTTATCGGTTTGGCTGTGGGTCGCGAAAAGTTTATCACCGATGCCGCTGAAATTATGGACTTGTTACTGAAAACACACAGAGAAGGTGAACTGCCCGATGATGATCCGCAGACATCGTACTTGATTACAGCTTGGGCACGCATGTGCAAGATTCTTGGCAAGCACTTTGAACAGTACTTGCCGGTTGTGATGGGTCCTGTAATGCGCACAGCTGGTATGAAACCCGAGGTTGCTTTGCTCGACAACGACGAAATCGAGGATATTGAAGGTGATGTCGATTGGTCGTTCATCAATTTGGGCGAACAACAGAACTTTGCAATACGCACGGCTGGAATGGAGGACAAAGCATCTGCTTGTGAGATGCTCGTCTGTTATGCACGCGAGCTCAAGGATGGATTCGCTGATTATGCCGAGGAAGTAGTGCGACTAATGGTGCCGTTGCTTAAGTTCTATTTTCATGATGGTGTTCGCTCAGCTGCTGCTGAGTCGTTGCCATACCTTTTGGACTGTGCCAAGATCAAAGGCCCACAGTACTTGGAAGGCATGTGGCTGTACATTTGCCCTGAATTGATTAAGGTTATCGGCACTGAGCCGGAGCCCGATGTGCTATCGGAATTGCTCAACTCACTGGCCAAGTGCATAGAGACCTTGGGTCCGAATTGCTTAAACGATGAAGCCATGAAACAAGTGTTAGAAATCATTAATAAACACTTAGTCGAGCATTTTGAGCGCGCCGATAAACGCCTGCAAGCACGCAACGAAGAGGACTATGACGATGGTGTGGAAGAGGAGCTAGCCGAACAAGATGACACCGATATCTATATACTCTCGAAGGTGGTCGATATACTTCATGCCCTCTTCAAAACTAATCAGGCACAGTTTTTGCCCTATTTTGATCAAGTGGCGCCACACTTTGTGAAACTGCTCGATCCCGCACGTCCGTATGCCGATAGGCAATGGGGCTTGTGCGTGTTCGATGATGTCATCGGTGAGTTATTTATGTATATAAGTATGTATATTTTTGGGTGTGGGATGATGGTGATGGTGACGGCGACGAATATAATAGATGTCTGCTTTGATGAATATTAATTCGTTTTAATTTAATTGCAGAATTTTGCGGTCCGGCATGTGCGCCTTATCAGCAGATCTTCACACCGTCGCTAATGCAATACATCGTAGACAAATCGCCGGATGTACGCCAGGCCGCGGCGTATGGTTGCGGTGTTTTGGGACAGGTGCGCATTTACTATCTCGCTAATTCTTCGGTTTTATACAAAATATTTCAATATTTGTTTCTCTTTTCCCCCCGGCTCATTAGTTTGCGGGCGAACAATTTGCTGTTACTTGTGCTCAGGCCATTCCATTACTGGTGCAAGTTATTACCGATCCGAAGAGCCGAGATCAGGAGAACGCCAACGCCACAGAAAATGCAATTTCTGCAGTGTCAAAAATTCTCAAATATAACAAGTCTGCTCTGACTAACATTGACGAGATTATCAACGCTTGGTTTTCATGGCTGCCCACAACTGAAGACTTAGATGAGTCCTCTCACATATATGGGTATTTGTGTGATTTAATAGAAGGCAATCACCCCGTCATATTGGGCGCTAATAACTGTAACCTGCCGCGCATCGTTTCGATCATTGCGACTGCCTTCAATTCGAAAGTGCTCGAACCGAAGAGCGCTGAAGGAACTCGCATGTTAGCGATAGTCAAACAAATCGAATCGAATCCAGAAGTAATGCAAGCCTGTGCCAGCACATTAAGCGCCGAGCAACAGCAGGCGTTGCAGGATGCCTATCGGGAGCTGGCCAGTACGCCAGCGGCTTAGACGATTTCATGTTGTCCTTCCTCGCCCAGAACCCCTTGTAAACGACGCATTGCACGCCACCTGTATCCAGCAACCCCAGATTGCCCTGAAATTCGAACGATCAGCAGGTATTACTTATTAATGATGTGAAAAATTGAATAAATACGCAAATCGAACCCTTTCACATCGCAGGAGCACTTATTCGAGCATTCACTGACGTTGCAGTTCCATCAGAGTGCAGCGAAATTAACACTTGGTGATCAGCTTAGACATTTTACTTTAATATTTGGTCGTTGTTAATAAAAGAAGAGAGCTTGAATTTCAAGTTAATTGATAATGAAAAAATATATTTTGTTTATCCACGTAGTTACTCTTTCCAATTGTACATGAGAAAGTGACCGAAAGAAAAATCTGTATTTAAAATATTAAATAAAGTAAAACACACTAAATTGAACACTGCCACTTCTCGGTATTATTTGGCTTATAAAAAGGCTATTCAAAATCCGAATAGTGAGCAGTTGATTAATTAATACCAAGCCGAAGGCCACCACCATAACATGGGAGACGAATCCCAAATATCAGTGATCATTAAATCGGTCCAGCCGCTCTTAAGTTATAAGTGATGTAAGTAACCCGACTTTGTTTTATGTATGTATGATATAAATTCAACACTTTTATAGAGATTCTTAATAATTCGTAGTGGTTCTACGGAAGTAAAACTATCCATATTAGTAAATAGCAGACTTATAACTACACATTTGAACTGTGGGATAATATTTAGGATTATTAGTTCGCTAATGCAAGGTCGTATGTTTTTCAACTCGAATTGGAGTACCGCGTATTATTTTGTTTTAGATTTTGGATACTAGAATAATGAAATAAACACTTGAGTTACTTTACTAAAAAATGTAACAGTATTTAAGTAGCCTAAACCCTTAAGTTTAATTTAATGTATTTTTTGTTTTAGTCCACGCAAATCCGGATAAAGCGCTCCAGCGGTGATAAAATGAGAATCTTCTGTGCGCAAAGCTCGCTTGTAGTCATCTACGACAGCTTGTCCTGTGTTCTTGACCATCTTCTTGGCAATGCCTTTTGGCGTGATATAGTTTACATTTTGACTGACGATGAAGGCATTGCCGACGGTGTTGAACGTGCTAGCGGCGACGTTACCTGCCGAGGTGCCGTACTTGTGTTCGATGATCTTAACGGAGTTCTCGCTCAAGTTTTTTCCCAAGATCATTGCTGAAGTTTCCAAGCCATTGTAGACTGTGGTAAAGCCTTCGACAGCGCCTGCTGCGATTGTCAGAGCTCCTTCCATTTTACTATTTGCCTCTTGGCTGTCGTAGCCAAAGCCTTTCTGTAGAAGACGCGAACCTTGCGTTTGTATGTGCGGCGCCATATAGCGGCCAATGGCCAGAGAGGCGGAGCCCACCTTGCCTGCTACCCATCCAGTAACACCGGCAGCAGCGTGCGTCACCTTCTGCGCCACCTCGACGGAATTCTGCACCGAACTTGGCATTGGTGCAACATCAGCTGGCGCTGCATTCATCTTGGATATGAGATACGGTGTGCCCTTGATCATCAGATCGCCTGTTTTCTCGGCTCCACGCACTAAGTTACGAGCTATGAAATCTGCCGCACAAACAATATGTTTTGATACCTGTTTACTGGTGTCGTATGGTGCCTGCGAAGGTGACTTCAATTCCGGCACTTCACCGGCCAACACAGCTTCCAATAGATCGACAAAGAATTGCCGCAAATCGGAAAGTTGTTCCTCTTCATCACCGGAATTATGCAACGGTTTCATGGGCTTTGTAATTATAATGCCAAATGCATTACCGGGCACATCGGATTCCACATCTGGAAATATGAAGGCGCCGAAGTCCGTGCGATGGCAACTCGTTATTATCGGTATAAGCGGATAAAGCCAAATCATGTTGCGTTGTGTAGCACCTGAATCTGCTGACGCTTCTTCTGCTACATCCTCGTCGGGTATGGCACATTGTATGAAATATATGCCATTTAAATATTTCCATTGGCCACCAACCGTGCACATGACTAACGACATGGCAGTGTCACGTGAAAGTGTGACCACAACGCCGGACGCTTCGATTTTGTAGAGTTTGACTTGAGCCTGAAAGAGCGTATCAAACTGCACGACTGCTAGCTTAGTGGCTATGAGAGCCCTAAGACCAGCTGACATCTCTTTATAGGTCTTTGGCGAGCCACAGGCTTTGTTAATATCATGGTATGTACACGGGTTGTCTATCAGTAAAGGATTGCGCTTGATGATTTGGCCAGCGCCCTCATCCAACTGCTCCGCTTCAATTGCGTTGTTATCCACGGGTGATAATTTGGTTTGCAACATTTGTAGCCTGTAGGTGACCTCCGCTTTAGTGCTCTTCAGTTTTTGTATATGCGCACAGCCATCTTTCCACTCTTCTTGAACGTTGCCTATGTCATCTGGAAGACCGACTCGTATAGCAAAAATATCTTCAATCATTCGCAGGCTCTGTTCATATTTGGCGACCGCTTTCAGGAGTTGTTCATTTTCCTCATGATTGACGGCCTGGTCTACTATGGCGATGGTCTCTTTATATGCCAAGCGTATGCGTTCGTAGGCTTCGAGAAACTCCGTCTCCGTGCACATGGTGATTAGCTAAAAAGAGTAAGAGATTAGGGAAGTAAAGCAAAGTTTAATATTACTACTACTTTGTTCCAATTCATATCTTAGATAAACAAATCGCATCTAAACAATACTATGAATACACCAAAACTGTTTTGTTCTACGATTGCCTATAATGTCATAAATGCAAAACGGACACGCCAGCTGTGCTGTTTTATGATAGCAGCGTGAATATATTGAATTGCTGCCAATTTTTAGGACGCAACAAGAATAATTTTTCTCTGTGACGCAGCACTTAGTGTTTTCCATTTTTCCGCCGTTGCCGCTAATTGTATTACACGATTTTCATTAGTGTCAGTGATGCGGCAGAATGATATTAAAACCGCAAGTCTCTTTAAATCTAATCGCGTACATCGGTGTTTCGGTGCTATTCGCCAAACTCAACTAAAGAGGGAACACTATTTGTATCTTTGTACTTTGGATGCCCACTATTGTAGACAATTTTCCGGACTATGCGCACATTGAAGACTACGTCACTGACAAGTATCCTGTTAAATATAAATACATAATCAATTTCACTATTTTGATAATCTTTTTGATTGTTGTGTGCATTGCTCACCTTTGACCTGCGCTGTTCTACGGACGAAAATCAAAAATGTCACGTCTAAAGGAACGAATTATCTCTAGCAATTTAGTTGAATTCTCAAAACTTTAAATTTTGTAATCGAATGTAAATTAGCCGTTTTGTTAATGCACTATTTCTTAAACAATTCAAAAATCACCACCATTTTTTTGTCTATTTCCTTTGATCGGTTACTTCGTACCTTTGTCAATTATTGTAACAGCGCCGTACATTGCGTAGGCCGTCTGTTTGTCACTGTTAAATAAATGCGCATTATTATTTAGATGGTCTGTTGGTGGAACCAGGGAGTCAAAAATGTCACTTTATTCTTATAATTCTCCTCCCTATTCCCAAAACCCTATCAATTAATAGCTCATAGTTTTTGTAGTGTGTGCAGAGTGTCACTCATTTTGAAATATGCACTGTAAGACGCCGTTTTTTAAACATATACGAGAAACAATTAGTGCGGTGGACTAAACCCACATTGGTGTGGTTGCAAAAAAATAAAAAATAAAAATAGTAATGCACCTTTTCCTATACATGATTAGGAAGGGATAGTATAGAATTAATGTGAAAGCAGTAAATATGCATGGCATAATACATGGCTTTTCTGTAAATTTTATTTCAGATGTGTGGTCACTGGTTGGTATTCACATTTGTGAACCCAAAGTTCCCAGGATTCTGCCAGGACTCTGCAATATGGAGGATGGCGGAAGCACGGCTGCACGTAGTGGCGAATCACTAGGCCTTCATTCCCACGTGGCTATTTCTGGAGAAATGGTATCTTTTAGAACCGTGAAAATATATAACAAATATCATGCGGTGGCTTGTGGGACATGAAAATGATCAGCACATTACTCATACTGCACAACTTTTTCATGAAGCTTGGCGTGCCGATTGACAGTGACAGCGAAACACTTGAAGGCGAGGAAAAAAGAACACGCGAATTTTACCTTTTCAGAGAGCTTGCATCGATAAGGAGGTACAAAGTGACACTCCATTAAAATAAACACAAATAAAATAAATAAAAGAATTTTCTAATCTAGATTTTTTTGTTGATTGCTTGCAATTTTCAGCATGGATTACCGTCCGCGGTTGACGACGATTTCACACAGCTACAACCGCAATCAATGTGTCGTTCGTAATTGACATTGTCGCCTGCACACTTCAAAAGATACAAAGAAAAGCCGATTGACCTGCTTGCATGACGCAGTTTCATGAACACGTGCACAACTGATTGATCATACATGAATGACCGTGTCGGGCTCACTTAAAAGAGTTTCAATTATCCCGCGGCTTTAATTGCTCTATCAATTGGTGGCACAATATTTTTGAGAATCGACAATTTCTCTGATAAATATTGTGCAATATTGAAAAGGGATCGCTATTATCACGCAACGATTTTAACACACTTCTATTATAATAATTACGTAATAATAATATTGCAGCAAATCACGTTGTTGTCCATTTTTGCAGTATGTTAACAGTGTGCGAAATATTGCATCAAAAATGTTAATGAGGAGGAGGCGTTAAAAAAGTGGTAATAAATAAATAGTGAAAGAACTTTTTCTATAAGACTTTTTAACTCTATCCAAAAATCCATTAACAGTGTTTTGTAACTTCTTTCTCATTAACAGTCTATTTATTCATTTGATAGAGTGCTGAGAATAGGGCGGTAAAACTTTAACAAAATTCTTTCATTTTCAAAGATATGGGATGTTGTTTCAACCACCTAACAAAATTCCCAACCTGGCAAGCCAAAGAATCTTGTCGCGACTTATAGACCGATAGGCCTACTTTCAATATTCTCCAAAGTATTCGAAAGATTATTATTGAGTAGAAAGATGGAAGTACAAGGTATCCACAGAGCCATACCATACATAACCATTAAATCAGCTTTAGGGCAGAGCATGGCACGCCAGAACAACTACATCGTGAGGTCCAACACATGCTTGCTCCGTTTGAATTGAAACAATACTGTTCCACTGGCTTCTTGGATGTTTGACAGGAGATGGATCGAAGGTCTGCTTCATAAAATCAAGCACCTCCTCCCTGGAAAACAATACAAAGCTGGGCGATTAGGCGAACCTTTGTTGTCAACATACGCAAGTATTCGATAAGAAGCACTAGACTGTACCTGCGCCTGTTCTTTACTCGCTATATACGTCAGATATCCCAACAATTAACTCTGATAAAGTCATCATAGGTACATAGCGTATGACACAACAATTCTGGTAAACTCTTGTTCGGCTCAAGAATCTTCATAGTCATTACAGGATTATTTGGGAAGATTTCATGGCTGGGCTAAGCGCTTGAACATCGGAATAAATCCGTATTAACATTGAAGCGTGGCTTTTGTCCAGAATCATGTCGCAGGTAGATATGTAAGCTTAACTGGTTATTACGGCCGTCCAGTAAATTGGTATTCATTACAATCTACAGATAAGTAGTGGCCCTATTTAGAAGATCCAAGCAAAGAGTGTACATTTATATAGAATTCACATTTCTCTCTTAAAAAATGGCCGGAGAGACTTGCCAGAAACCATTACAACCGAACACTGATTCTGTACATAAACAGAATTGTTGGCTGTTCAACCTATGCAGCGTAACACATTGCTGTAAGTTTGCATAAACATATGGGCGGTCGTAAAATTGTCGGAAAACTGACTTTTTTCAATTCAATTTCAATTTTTATATACTTTGATATCATATTCCATATAGTTTGTGTATCTTTATTTAGCGTATAATTTGTAACGAATTACTACTACTATGTGCAATATTTAATGATTATAAGGAAAATCGGAAAAAATTATACATAGAAATTACACAAATTTAACCTAGGGACTAAAATTGGAATATTTGTATGAAATCAATATTATTTCATCAGTTTGCCTTCGAAAAGGCTGTCAAATTTAAAATCGAAACTCTGTCAAAGAAAATTAAAAAAGTTTACCTCACAAACGATTTAATAATTTGAGCCCGTAACGAAGAAGCCGTTAGTAAATTTATTAATTAGAAGACGTAAACTGCAAAATAATGTCACCAAAAGATCATCAATTGGAAAAAACATCCGAATCAAAGCGAAAAAGTAAAATTAGAGCACTTGAAACAAAAGAACAACGAGAATCTCGGCATGGACAACAGCATGCCAAGAGTCGGCAATGTGTCGGGTATCTGCTAGTATAGATATATATATTTCATACTCTTTGTCTTTGCTTTCAGTCTTTGACATATTCTTTCTCGTTAGAAATGAAGAAGAGATGTTTTAGATTATCAACTAAAACAGATAATCAAGCACTCGTTTCCTCATATATCAAAACTTATAATTGAAGAAGACTGTGGAAAAATCATACATTTGTTGACAAACTTCACAGCTTGTTCGCATCATAACTGTTTATTTTAACCGTGTCCTCTGTGCAGTAATCTGAAAGATCATTCACCAAAGATGATACAAATGCACGATTTCGATACTCAAATTTGTCGACTCATGAACAATTATTTCGGGATCGTCACCCAGCATTGTGGCACGTACTGCACTTCAGCCTTCTGCCCGAGAGCCCTTTGGCGAGCCATTCAGAGCTACATATTTGAGTGCGGCAAGTGCAAGGGGACTGCAATGTTTCCCTACATCTACTGGTTGGTGCTGTTGCTGTCTTTTTTAGGAATGGTCCTAAGCGCTTGGGAGTTTACCAGCTTAATCTACTGTAGACAGGGACATATGAATGTTTGGCGTGATCGTCGCTACTACGTCCTCACCAACAGCGTTTTACGTAAGGCTCGTATTCTCGGCGCACTTCTCATGATAGCTTTGTGGGCGTTTCTGTTATATGGCGCTTGGAAAATGGATCCAAAATATATACAACTTTGGTTATCAGTACGCTTGGTTGCCCTATTCGGAGACAGCTTTATTTGGCTTATGGAAATTCTCTTGGGCCGGCTTCAGATCGACTTGCAACCCTTGCTGGCGATGGCGCTGTCTCTGAGCACTTTCTACTTAGTGCGGTGCTTACAGAACGTTTTGGAGGATATAATCGAGCAGAGGACCTCAACGTTGCGTTATATTTTTAACTGGATTCTACCTACCCAATTTGTTTAGAAAATGTTTTAATTGACCGTTTCGCTACGTTCTAGCAGCTCATAATAGACAATTCCCTGCCAATCCCACCAAACACTCAACATAACCTTGTTTGCCATCAATCCAGTCTTTGAAGTTGTGGAAGATCACCGGCCTTTGACCATGATCGATTGCGTTGGATATTCTCGTATATAATTCATTTTTCATTGCCCGTAATGATTCGCTTCAAAAATGGTTCCATTTCGTTACGTTTTAGCACCATTTCACTGATAATTATTCGGTCCAATAAATTTCTTTGCGTTAATTCATGTGGCACCCAAATATCGAGCTTTTTTGAGTAGCCTGCTCTTTTTAGACGATTCCAAACTGTTATATGGCTCATGTTTAGTGCCTCCGCTATCTCGTGACATCAGTTGCAAAATTTCATCGATTTTTCAGTGACAGGGCGACTGCTGCGAGGTGCATCTTTTACATCGAAATTTCCGGAACGGAACCTTTCGGCATGCTTATGCGGCGATGGCTATAGAAAAGGTTTAAAGAATGAAGAGCCACATTAATTTTTTTCGGTGTAGGTTAGTGTAGCGGAGTAGGTGTGCCGGTTCGGAAAACTTTTAATATTGATCTTATTATAAGAGCAACGACAAAAAGGGCTCTTTTGGGTCGGTTTTAGGACTAAAACCCAAATTGCCAAACAGGATCCACTACTTGTCTGCAGATTGGCCTCTTGTTACTGAGGGACAATTTGTTAAACGTTATAAACTTTAATAACTTTATTTGTTTATTACAATTATACAAAACCCAACTGTCTGTTGCTACTTTACTCGATGAGCGTCTGACACCAACTACTTATCCTCGTCTTTTTTAGCGCCAGAGAGCGAGTCGCCTTCAACTCCGCCCCGCACCGGTTCCCACATTGGGCTTCGATCATGTAATGTTCCGATGTTCCAATGCTTAGCCCAACCATGAAATCTTCCCAAGTAACCCTGTAGTGACTCTGGAGCTTAGCAAGGGTTTACTAGAATTGCTGTGTCATCCGCATATACTTTATAGGAGTTAACTATTGATAAGCCTGAGGTATATTGCGAGTAGAGTAATAGAGCTAGTACATTGCCTTACGGCACGGCGGGTTTACCATAGTGCTCCTTATCGATCTTATGGATAAGACCTTCAATCCATACTCTGTAAAACACCTGCTTAATATACAAGAAAGCAGTGGAGCAGCCTTATTTGAATTGGAATACAACACGGTACTAAGCTTATCGGTCTATAAGACGCGGCAATGTTCAATGGCTTGCCAGGCTTGCGAATCAAAACGATCGTCGATACCAGGAATTTTTTAAATCAGTGCGTCCTCAGAAATGTGTCTCTGAGATCAACATGATAAATATTATTTGGGATTATAAGCATTTCCAATTACATTTTCCGCTGCAGTAGACAGAGTTCTAAATCACTATCTTTGATTATTTTTTGGCCGCAATGCCTTGTATTGAAATTATAATTTTTTGTCGGGCATTTCCAGCATTCGCTAGACCCGGCAAATGCTGTTTTGCCCCCAAAGAACGTTTGTGCTTTTGTTAGTATTGATAGGCAACAAATTAATGAAACAGTTGTGTGTTGTTGCCTACCGGGTCCAAAAGAAGAAAACAACCAATAAAAGCTCGAACAGAACCCATGGTAAAAATTTCAGCTCAATAGCCCTTATGGGGACTGAGAACACCCGTTTTTAACAAATATCTATATTAGGACCTGTCAGATATAATAGCCAAAAGGGTTTGCTTATTAATTACTGGTGTAGCGGGGTTGATGAGTACAAGTATTGTAGTGCTATTTAGTGGTATGTTTAGTGATTTTAAGTCTATCTATCTATATATCGGCTATAGACGCCAAAACTGATGGACCGATTTTGATGAAATTTTCATGGAAACTCTAGGATAGCCTGTCGAGTAATCCTGTGAAAGTAATCCTGAAGTAATCTTGGGGACTTGTTATTATTATACGTTTTTTTTGAAGTGAAAACTGCTTTAGCGCCGGCGGTGATTTGAACTTATATAAAACATTAAAGCGGCCAGCGAATTTCGGAGGAAAGAAAACGAAAACAGAGACAAGGTGTGCTGTGTTCGCAGTTGTTCCGAAGAAGTCTATGCGGCAAACGCAAATACAACAACAACAATGAATGTTTGCCACGGAGGTCAGGAGAAAGAAATGGAAAAACAGCGACATTTGTTGAAATTGAATTTTTAAACGCTCACTTTCCTCGCTCTCGCACCTACTAAATAATACTTGGCATCTTAATGGTATTGATGGCATCATCAGACACAGCTCTAAATACACAGCAAACCCTAAGAGAACTTAGGTTGTTCACCGATTCCGCTCTTTTGATATGCAACTTATATTTTGGGCCCTTTTCACTGCCTTATCGCTTGCGTATTTCGGATGGTCTCTTAAATTGAGTCTGTGGTCTAGCAGGCTTTCGTCTCTACCCCTTATTGCTGCTGACAAGTACCAACCGTGTTTTCGTATCGGCAAGCTGTAGTCCAATGCGATTTATCCTCTCTCTAATAACAGCAATAGTATTGTTGCTTTTTTCCGATATTTGCTGCAGCGTCTTAGCCACAAAAACTAAGGCCACATCGTCTGCACAGCATATTATGTCAACTTCACTTGGCCTCTGAATATTGAACACTCCGTTGCACATAGTACAGGGACGAGTATTGATGCCTGAAGAATTCTGGCTTAAGTTCTTAGTGTCTTGGGCCCCTCTCAATATTTAATACAAGGGTGAGGTAGGCTGAGACGATTTTGTACTGATGCTGAATTTCATGCAATGCACGGAAAATGTTGTCCCACTTTGCCGAGTTGTCCCATTTTGTATATCAAGGATGATTATTTTTGATTTTCCGACAGGCATCAAGCATTTCAATTGTTGTGATAGGTGGAATATTCATTATGATGGTTAGATATAATCAGATGTTCTTCTGCCGTTGCGGAAATAGTTTTCTGACAATACTAAGCATTATTCGTGAACAAGTTGGAGTGTGGCAACATTTTCCCTTAAGCTTTTTGTTCGCTATTTTGTTTTGCTCCTCCCTAAGCGCTACAAATGCTTGAGTTTTACTTATCTGAATAGCCTTTCTTAGAAGGCCGCTCTTTGTCTTGTAGGCAAATACGAATTCTGGGAATGTTTCTCAACCACGCATACGAGCTCTCTGCCATTGTCGTCTCCTGCTCAAGCATTTCGTTCTTAACTCCGCGATCCAACATTGGCGACCATTAACCCTGCCTTTCCTAGGAATAACGGCATAAAGAGTGCTCTAGTTAATGCTGTGGCTTGCTGTGAGGAATTGCCAGTAGGTGGGTTCAGGTTTCGCAGTATATTCTCGGGCATGGAGTCATCAATATCTTTGATTATCCAACTACTCTTTTATGCTTGTGCAGGGGGTTGTGGGGTATGAATCTGCCTGTTGATAGGTCTCGAACTTGATAGCATTACCG
This sequence comes from Cacoxenus indagator, assembly GCA_035041755.1. Classification (NCBI taxonomy): domain Eukaryota; kingdom Metazoa; phylum Arthropoda; class Insecta; order Diptera; family Drosophilidae; genus Cacoxenus; species Cacoxenus indagator. The sequence continues at coordinate 613,887 of JAWNKX010000274.1, forward strand.
GTACTAACAGTGACAATGTTTATCACATTATACTTGAGTTGCCTGGGATTGCGAACCTTTTTGCTAAATTTTTCCAGGGCATCTACTCTAATAGTGCCTGTGGAAATAGTTCTCCTTACCCTTATAAAATTGATGAATTTAATCACTTAAATTTTCTCTTTATTGACGGTAGTATTGTTTTACGATATCTAAAATTGGTTAAACCTTCTTTTTCTCTTGGTCCAGATAATATTCCTAGTTGTATCTTAAAAAGTCTGATATATCGAACTACAGAGGTATTGCCAAGCTGTGTGCAATTCCTAAGTTGTTTGAGCAGATTATCACTGATCATCTACAGTTCTATATTCGCCCATTGTTGAGTATATCTCAGCATGGTTTTTTAAAGAACCGTTCAACGGTAACCAATCTGTTGGAATTTACTTCTATTGTCAATCACAACTTTTCGGTAGGTAGCCAAACTGATGTAATCTAGACGGACTTCAGTAAAGCTTTCGAAACTGTATCGCATGCGTTGCTCATAACCAAACTCAAAACTTTTGGTTTCCCTTCTCCATTGATCTGATGGCTGGCATCTTACCTTGATTATCGCACTCAAAGGGTACTTTTTAAGTCTTCAATATCTAAGTCTTTAAAGGTAACAACAGGTGTTCCACAAGGCAGTCATTTGGGGCCTTTGCTTTTCAACATATTTATTAATGATCTACCTACCGTCATCAACACTCTCAGATTTTAATGTATGCAGATGATGTAAAACTATGTTTCCGCCTTAATAACCCTTCTCACGGGATTTTCCTTCAGAGTGACATCGACTCTTTATCTCGTTGGTGTTCCAAAAACTATTTAATCCTCAGTACCAATAAATGCAAAGTCATGTCCTTTTCTCGCGGAGCCCTTATTTCAAATTCTTATAACATTAACTCAAATAGTTTAGATTGTATTTCCCATTTTAACCACCTTGGTATTTTGATGGACTCGAAGTTGCATTTCGGTAACTACATTTCCACTTCGGTCTCTAAAGCTAGAGGTGTCCTTGGCTTTATTAAACGCTGGTCTAAGGAATTTGATTATCCGTATACTACCAAAGTACTATACACTTCACTGGTAAGACCTATTCTGGAGTATGCGTCTTGTGTCTGGGATCCTCAATATCAGATGAATATCGACCGTATTGAGTCAGTGCAAAAGCAATTTCTACTTTTTGCTATCTATCTTATCGGTGTCGTCTCAAATTGATCAACCTCCCTATCTTGTCTAGTCGTAGAACGGTCATTGGTGTAACTTTTATGTATAACCTCATTTATGGTAGTATTGAGGTTTAGTGTACCAGCACGTCCAACTAGAAACTATTCTCCTATTACTCTTCCCTTTTGTAGAGCTTTTTATTTGCAACATGATCCATTCTATGTCTTATGCAAATCTTTTAATAACCCACTTTGCGTGTGCTGCTCCTCCCACCTCTTCTTATGTTATAAAAACTAAATTGTTGGCATCATTGAATTAATGCATAACTTATTTTCTATACTGGTAACCTAAATTTTTCCTCGTTTAAATAGTCTATGTTATTGTAGGTATTGAATTTTAAATTTAATATTAGCTTTAGTTTAATCTTGCATGCTGATTATGTTAATGGCTGATGATGTTTTTATCTGTAGCCAAATATTTAGTACCTAGACATTAGTTTCGGTATCGCATGATCACCAAAGATATTAGCAATTAAGACCAACTGAGCCCAGTCTATGTGACTGGGTGAATTTTGATGCCACCTGGGCCTGCTTCATGTGAGATCAGTGTGTGTTCATTGCCTACCTACTAAGTCGATAAGTAAAAAAAAAAAAAAACAAGAAGCCTATTGACAAGCGTGAGGTCGATGTAGGATTCGCCTCGCTTATTTATGAAGGTTGGACAATTTCGTCTATTAATGAGCATGACGTTCATACCAGCTATTGCTTCTAGTAATATTGTTCCAGTTTGAATCGAATGTCCGAGTTGAGATCTCACGCGATTATAAGGTGCAGTCAACACTTGCAGGAAGTCGCTGAAGTTGCACAGCTCATCTCTTGGTGGGGCGTAACAACTACATATGTGCATGCGTTTACCTCTTGAATATGCGAAGCCCTTGCCGACTGGTTGGTGTTCTCTATTGTATATTGGCCGCAGGTCAAGATCGCGGCTTCCCTCTTATTGTTGTTAGGGATGGTTTTTCTGTGTGCCGAAATTTCTATTTTTTAAGCTCTTAAATCTTGAAAACATTAAAAATTTGAGTATAATCCATTTATTTTCACAATTTTCAAATACATTTCGCCTATGAATTATGAAATAATAGTAGTAGTAATTATAATAATAGTATGTATAAATGTATACCCTCATTACAGAATATACAACTTTTCGTTAGACAAGTATGACTTAACCTTTGTATTTACAAAATTCAATTAAACAAATTTTGTTTTTCAAGGTTTAAATTTTGTTACTGCTTTTTACGTTTAGTCCACCCTTGAAGAATTCCTTCACTACTGAATTGGAGTGTGTTGTCTATCAACGGTTTCATTTTAGATCAACTAAAGCGGTACTTTTAATAGGCGGTGTACATGAATCTAAACCTTGATTGTTTTTAATTACAATAAACTATAGTTACAAATATGATTATATAGAGAGTCGGTCTTTCGTTTAGATTATCAAACAGGCGAATGGTGACTAATATTTATAAAGTATTCGGACTGGAACGACGCTAAAGATGGGCTGGCGTTGTTAACTAACTTTTGACTGAGCCACGACAAAAAGTGCGAAGAAAGCCGATCAGAATATGTGGGTATGTATTTTGGGATGATATGTGTATATATTAAAAATTAACAATAAATATACAACAAAAACATGGAATGGCGCAAAAGAACTTTCAATTATACATTGGGTTGGTTGTGTTGGCATCCTTTTAATTCACACAACTTAGACTATACAGGAGACGTAGACCTGGATATGGTAGTGTACCAAATCAAATAGCAGATTAACAAATTTCACGCTAAACTGTTTAACACAATTCGACTAAGCTGAAGATCCTTCGGGTGCGGATAGTTAACACTTGAATATGAAGAATAAGGCATTTTGAACAGACGTTGGGCGTAAAATTTTGCGATTTGGTCACATTTGAATTTCGGTTTAGTTAGCACCACGAAAAGAAGGGACTCTTGTTCTGGAAGCGCTGTGTGAACGAGAAAAAGCGACTACCGCTCGACCTGAAAAAAGGAAGGTTTTACATATTATAGAGTCATCTTGGAAACCACTTACCGTTCAACAATCACAGCAGGCATTTGTACAAGCTGAACCGGCGACTTGCCGTCTTTGAGCGCTTGCGTGAGATTTAAGATTTGACCCCGCATCACAGACATTTGGCGTTCAAAAAGTCGCTTATCAAAGCCGCGGTCCTGCTGCAAATATGGCAAGATAAAATGAAGAAATTATGAATATAAATTCATAAAAAGGCTTCGACTATGCCATAATATTCCTCACATTCCAATAAATAGCTATACACACTAGCAAACTTGAATATTGATTTTAATTTACGAATATATCTATAACCCTATCGGAAAATTTCGATGTTATGCTTCAAACGTTACAGAGCAGATTTTTGGCAGTACGGTGCTCCATGGTACGTCCGCAACACCACACTGGACAGTGAACGGTTCTGGAGATAATTAACTCTTACAGCGGTCGCTACACTGAAAAGCTTCTGACGCATCCCAACCCTCTGTCGTCCACCCTCACCCGCTTCCAAACAAGTAGTAGACTGAAAAGGCTGCACCCGCACGATCTCCCCCTAAGAAGGTAGTAGTAGCCTTCTCAGTCATTGGCTTACGCACCTGTTATTATCCTCATAGCCTAGTCTAATATATATATACGCGTCATTATTTATAATCATACAGCAGTTTACTGTTTATAATGTCATGCAGTTTACTGCGATTAATGTTATCCGTTATAGGTCAAAAAGAAAAAAGAAAAAAAAATTTTACATGTTACAACAGACCATGCGAAATATGTAGGGCTCTATATAGACAATAAAATTAAATTGGAAATACCATTTAGAAAAAGCGCGAAGAGATAAAACTGGAGACTAGACAGTTATATTGGCTGCTTAATCCAAGATCTCAAGTATCGCTTGAAAACAAGCTATTAATATTCAAATTCATTTAATAATATACAATTAAACCAATCTGAACATATGGTGCGCAAATATGGTGGCATAAAAAAATAAAATAAAATAGACATAATACAAAGACAGCAGTCGACTATCAACCTTCCGCTGAAAGAACTACAGCGCAGACGACGACTTCAAAGGACAAGGCCAGTTGATCTAGTAACTTAAATACATATTAAATTCCCTTTATACTTCCAATTTCTCAATTAAAATAAAAAATAATACAAACTACTTTTTCGAGGAATCAGTGTGCTAGTAGTCTAAGGTGGACATATTTAAGGTAAATAACAGTCTTCAAAATAAAAGTTGGTTTATGTTTTATATATGGATTATATATGTATAATCAATTAACAATTCCGTTTCATAGTGTTCATGTCAATATATTGATATATCAAGTATTGAAAACTGTTGCTCTACTGCGAACTGCGAACTACTCATTATCAATCGGGATTTGTGATTGAGCCTGCGCATTCAATCGTGTTCTTGGGAAAGCGCAAATACAGGTAATGACACATTCTGTATTGCATGCGTTCACGTGCAACTCAAACTCTAATGTGGAGACGGCAAGAACCGAAATCTTTGAAATCAAATCTATTATTCGTTGTAAAGTATAAATTACAAATAACACTGACTTTGACCTTTGACTTTTAGACATTTTTTGAAGTGAAACTTCTTAGAAGGCTAATTGATAGTGAAATTTCAAGGTCGCGTTCGTTACACGAGACAGAAGGCATTGGAAGTTTAAGAGAAACAGAGATGGAAAGCTAATGAGCCTTACAAGCGATATTAGTTATTAAAGTTACCTATACTTAAGAACCACAATTCTGATAGTGCATGCTCAGGAACTATTGTGATTGAATTTCAACCGTTGGGCGAACACTAATATATTATTATTATCCTTAGGTAAATTAAACCATAATATACCTAGCAACTAAGGCCTCGACTTTAATTGTAATTTTTATTTATTTTTATGTTATGAGTTGGACACACTAGGACTCGAATCAACAAATGCGAAGCTAGCACCCCACCCACCGTTTGGTCAATAAACAATTTCAGTTTTTACATGAAAAAATGCAAATATTTCCAATTCAAGAATCGAAAGTCAACCCATGGATTTATATGGGAGTTAATACAAAAAAAAAAAGTACTTGAACTACAACAACTTGAATTTGACCCACGGCTTTCCATTATACAAATGTCTTTACAAATTTTATTGTTTATTTCTAATATTCTAGAGTGACCTCTGGAGAAAATTCGATAGACCAAAATTTTAGTTGTATGAGCTTGAAAGTGACCAGAGCCAGGTTCGTGTAGAGTCTACATGATGCAATACGTAGGAGCTTCAACAATTTATGTCAATGCTTCTAGAATGAGATCAACTGAAATTTCACCTAGATACGTCGTAAAACATATTTGTTTGGCTCTATGGCTCTAAGGAGTTGTCTGCTTATATTATGGTTTTCTTTATATGATATATGGGTTTCTTTATATGATACTAGTCAAACAAAAAACTCATATGACCGGGATGAAATGGGAAGATAAAATCATTTTTTTTTATTATCATTCACCACTTCATTATGAACGTTTATAACGAATTATTCACACACAGCGTGGACAAAACTTTTTTACCTTTTGATGAGACTGCCATGCTGCGGGCTGCTAAACATGGTAAAAAATAGTAGGACTCCGTAGTATTGACTTACTTAAATGCCTCAAGTGTGCTGTTTTAGATGAAAGTCACTATAACCAATTCAGACATTGTATAGAAATCAATAATCCGTGGACTTTACATTATATGAGGTGCCCTAAGTATTAGGTGATAATAAAAGTATTCGCTGTTTTTTGATAAATTTTTAAAGAAAAATGTTTTGTTGATCTCTTTTCCTTGATTGCTTCGTTCAAGTTGGTCGAGTCGTGAGCAGTAGATGACCGAATTAACCATATCATCGGCTTTCTCAGTGATTGGCCGGCCAGAACGAGATGCATCTTTGACATCCAAATTACCGGAACCAGTCCTGGGCCCGGCGTTCAGTCTCAGCATCATCACCGTAAACCGCATAATTTTTACGGCATGTTTTTGAAGCGGTTTTACCTTTTTTATAGTAAAAAATCATTTCATAGCGAATTTCTTAGATAATTCAGACATTTTCATATAAATATATGTCTCCATAAAAAATATGGCCTGAAATGTCACCTTTCAAACACGTTTGACACAATCAGATTAGTGCTGCACAATATATGGGTATAAACACCATCTAGTGAAAAACCTAATGGCTGAGCTCCAAAACGTTTCTTTTAAAACTTGAATTTCGTTTGCAAGAAAGCAACACGTTCTAATGATTGGCTTCAAAAAAATCAGATCTACTAAACTAAAAAATTTGTGACTAATTTGTATGGCTCATGACGTGGTATACTCTTCTTCTCGAGCTAATCAAGGAATTTATGATTTATGTCTACGATGTCTCTTTCACTGCGAATATTCACTGCATAAAAAGTATAAAAAGGATACCATTCAATAGTATATTTCTTACTTGAAAGAGATAGAGCAAGTCGGTGCATATTTCCTCGACGAAGTTCATATCGGATAATTGCGGAAGCACTAATAATTTGGTCTCCTCGCTAAAGGGCACCTTTGCTTGCGGTAACCAAGCCCAATGGTACGGATACGCTCGCCACGAATCCGGATGTTTAAATGGAAACGCTAGGCCATTGTCTATGGCAGCGATTTTGATTTCAGGCGCTTGCACAATATCCCAATCCGCGCCAGCTTCCTTACGAGTGCTTGTACTTGCCAACTCCACTTCCTTTTCGTTGATTATGCCTTGTCGTTTTTCATTGCTGATTGACTCTTGACACGCGACCACATTGGACTTGACATTAACCACTGCCTTGGCCGTGGGTGTGGGTGAGTCCAATGTTATAATCGTACCTTCTTCTGGCCCTAAAGCATGTGTTTCTTTTTCCGCAATCAGATTTGTTAATGTTTTTCCACCAATGCCGGTCACTTTTCGTTCAACTTCGGGTGGACTATAACGTATTAGCCAGTTGTCATTGCCACGATCTGTGTTGCGGATGATATAGTCCAACACAACGAGCCGCTCAAATTCTAACTGAAATGCTTTTGCCAACTTCGGCGGCAGTGGTTCATTTTCGAAGCGACGGAGCCAGTAATCGGCATCTTTGTATCCCTCGACAAACAGTTGAAATGAACCAGTCTATGAGGGAGAGGTAAGAAGGTGGATTTTAAAAGTGAACACAGGAAATTTTAAAGTCCGGGTTAAGCACCTTGAGCGGCAGACTCATTCGATTGAAATGCGCCGATGGATAATGCTCCTTGATGCGTTTCTTGAGCTTTGCTTTCTGACGATCGATTCGCGCATAGTTGAAGCTCTCTGCCACCAATCGCACAATCCGGGTCTTCGGCACAACATTCAGATTCAGTTTCCGATCGACTAGACTGGCACCGGATTCAGAGAGGTACCTATTGAAACATGCATACAAAATTAAACGGTTTCATCTGTCCAGAATACACCAAGTACAAACACTTACCCCTGATTTGGTATAAGACAGGCACGACCAAAGCAACATGGGCAGCACAGCTTATGCATCCACTTTATCCACTTTGGATTCAATTTGCCATAGGGTTCCTCATCTTTGGGCTTAAAAACCGCCAAAATGCGCTGTGAGTAAAAGCAAATGTGATATTTTTTACTTCATAAGGTATATTACTATATCTACTGAGAAATATAATTAGATTTCATATGCAATGTATGAGTATGCAACCAAAAGCTTCACAAACTCTCTTAGTAGTGCTGCTTCCCCGTTAGGCAATCATTGGGAGTTGTTGTAGCCGCTTGTATAAATGACTAAAAACGCAACAATTCTTGAGCTCTTAAAATTGTTGCATTTTTCAAGCGCAGCCTTTATCTTAATTTAAATTGATATAAGTTTGGTGTTTTTATTTTTATATGATTTTTAAGATGTTTTTTTATACTCACGCCTTCGGAATTCTTAACAAAATAGGAGCCACTACTGCCTTGATATATGCGCTCCGGCAGAAATCCCTGTTCGATGGCATATTCAGCTTGCGCGACAATTTCCTGAAAATTTGGATCATCTGAGGGAAAAAAATATAATAAATAAATAATGTTATTAAATTGTCTAAAAAATCAATATCGCTTTAAGTTTACTAAAGAAATTAGTGCGTAAAACTATGACCCGATGACGGCGGCGTATTGTCAGCATTGCCCCAAGTCAAAAGGCCAAAGGACGAAACATGTCTGGCGTGCGTGGCAAATACAAGAGATTCAAGGCACTCACATTCGAACATTTTGTGAAACGGCACAGTGATTGCCTTCCTTTACGAATTAATATTTAAATATTTAATATTCAATTATTATGTGCTTCAACTGCGACTGAAAAATATCCGCTATAGAACGGCGAATACACACACGCGCAAAAACAGATACAAATACCTAACACCACACAGAAAAGAATTGCTCAGGGATTTTATTTATTAACAGCCCGCTGTCGTTTACCATCAATTTGCGATGCTGCCGCTGGCTGCGTGTTATTTGCCTCCATATCGGAGTCGGAGTACTTGATACTGGACGTAGATATATTATCAGAAGTCATTACAAAATTAATAAGACGGAAGAAAATCAGTGGTATCTTTTAGGGCGCGATTTTACCCTTTTTTATATACCATATATGTGTATGTAGTATACATATATATTTTGATTTCGTCCAATCTGCTTCAGATTTTCTTTACACCCACGCAGCTGTGGTTGCAACGAGCGTTGAAGTGCAAATGTATCTCAACCTATTTTGTTTTGGCTTTGTTCGCGAAGCCAGCCGACGTCAGTGTATTCCAACGATTGAGTTTCGTTTTGGTGCTTTTGTGGATCGATAGTTTTTTCTAGCTAAAATAAGAATTAAATATCCCAAAGTATTTTCATTTCGGCTCTATACTTTTTTATATAAACCTTCAAAAAACTTATAATAGTGTGCATATCACTCTAGCGGTTGTTCTTTAAGCACTTGAATAATTTCTCCATAGATGAAATTGATAAAGATACCACATAGTACCACATAGTCAGCTACTTTTCGTGTACTAAAATTTTAAGAACGAGATCTATAAAGATTTAAGTTGCAAATAGTCGGTTGGGGATAAATTTTGAAGAATACTATGAATTAGAAGAAATTCATAACAATTTTTTTTATAAAATGTCGCGATGACGCAAGCAATGGAATGGATGGAATCCTAACAAGTATAGTTGACTCAACTCAGTCCATTAAATTGGACTACTGGTGAAATCTCTCCATTACAAAAGAATTGTATCCGGTGCATTATAGAAAGATTCCATATATAAACTTCTTGGCTGAAACCCCATTTTCGGCATAGCTCCACCTGTAGAAACGTCAGGGCCCAGTCGCAATTTGCGGAAATTAAAGATGTTATTTTTTTTCCTGATATAAACTAGCAAGCAATTATATTAAAAACATAATAAAATAACTTTAAAATTAAAAAAATATATAAAAAATAATAAAATAAAATAAAAATAAAATGTTTAAAACCAAAAGAAAAGTAAGATAAAAAAATTATCAAAATCAAAAAAATAACTTTAATTTATAGGGCTGCGCGTAATCTCTTCGCTGAGAAGAACTTTTAGAAATAGAAAAAAAAAAAAAATACAAAGACGCGAATTGAGACCTGCACAAATTACAAAGCAAATCAACTCCAATAACATTATTTGCAGAATCCCATGTAAACTATTTGAAAAACAGTAGTTTATGCATAGGGTATGTTTGCATGCACCGCTTAATAACGCTTAAAAAGTGGATTTTTCACACTTCAAAGCCCGCAAATCAATTCTGTACCATCGAAATTGATAGGGCATATACATAACAGCGAACAATGTCGTATGGATATGTGGAAAATTAAAATAAAATAAAATAATCTGTTTTTTTTATATCTACCACACTCTTCACGTAGTGAAGTGTGGTCAAACACAGGAAAGTAGGTTAACATTTTTCGGGGGTGGGAAAAGAGGATTACAACTTCGGCGAACACGAAGATAAAGTCTTTTCTTGACTTTGTTTATTTTTCTTAAATTTTTTGCGGAATTTCCGTGGTGATGCTGTAGCACGTAGGTGCCGTAAGAGTAACTCCGTTTCACTTCTTGCGTCAGCAAGACGCCGCTCAATTGGTGTTGTACTTACCAATAAAATCGAAACGCTCATTGAACTCAAACCCTAAATTATCCTGTTCCAAAGGCCACGTCTGGCTAATAGTAAAGACTTGTTGTACGACATTCCCCTGGCTCGCGCGGATCGTGTGCGATGACATGACGGCGTCGAAACGCCACTAAAACTCTAACTAGAGCACTTCACCAACCACCACCAACAACCTTGTTGGTAATATGCATAGCTACATTGCATTTACATTATTATCAATTAGGTACACACAGCGGAACGCACTTATAAGCGAATTTGATACGACTGAAATTTTCACTTTCTTTTTCAAAGACTTCCGCCACAGCACAAAATATTAACCCAATTGTATGTAAAAACTACGTTTGCTTCCACTAAGACATAAATGTAATTCATTTCAGGGATGAAGAACAGAAGTTATCCTAATTGTAAGGGGGTTACACACATAACACGTTTGTGTTTTTACAGTTCACGCTACCGATATTTCGATAGGTGTACTTTGAAATAAATTTACCAAGGACACAAATAGAATCCAGTAATTCTAGGATCTTAAATTTTCTATAATTAATGTTCATGACTTTTAAATGAGCGAGCGAGTTCAATTACAAAGTCAATAAATAGATTCAAGTAATCGAAATTTTACCTAAAATTGGTATCGGCATAGATTCGGTTAAAGACTTACTTATTTGCTGTCTATGATGTTTGGAATTAATCGGCGAAAGCAACCCAATGACATTAAAAATAGTCGTTGACGGACAGCAGAGGGAAATAAAGGCGTTTACCCACTTTGTTTTAGGTACACAAAGAGTTATTCAGTACAATCGTCTACACTGTATAAGTGCCTAAGGTGGATTATTCCCTTAAGGCGAAAGAAAGATGTATAGCAGAGATGAGATAGGTCAGATTGCACTTTTCATTCCGGATCTCTACGGAGGTCTTTGTGAAGGTCTATAAATAAATCAAATTTATATAATCCAAGGACTTACACAAATACTTTAGCGGACAATTGATGCAATAACATTTCGGCCGTACGATTTTCAACGTCACGGTATCCGATGAGTTACTCAACATCGACGGCAACTCCACGAGAAACGGTGGCTCATCCTCCTGTTCTGAATCTATAAAATCCGTATCTTCCAAGTCGCATGCATTTGCACAACAATAGCACTGATAGTGTACAGATGTATCCGAGATTGTTTCTAAATTGGCTTCCAATGCAACTGATTTACACTCGAGATTCTCCGGATTACCGGCTCCTTGGCATGGTGACTCTGACAATGTTTCCATAGCAGAATTCCTAGTTAAATTTGTGATTGGATTTTTGGCAACAACCAACGTTGTGTAAGGCACATTTGCGCAAGGACATGATAAGACCGGGGGGCACGTACACTTATTTGCGTTGTGATCTGAATTATCTTGTTGCTCAGACATTGATAGGGTTACGTCTTGTCATTTATACCGCACTTTATGTCCCCAATTCTTTGGGGGTTTTTCTTCTCTCAGTTTTGTTGACACATTTAATTTTGTTGATGGTATCTTCGCTAATTGAGCCACATGGCATGGTACACATACAATAAAAATTTTGGCTTCTTTGACAGGAAAACAAAAATGTTTACTTTTGATTTTCTCATAGACATCTATGTAAGTTTTTATTGTAGTCTCGATATACGGAAATCAAAGAATCTTAGTGGCTAAAATTTATATCGGACTCAGTCCAGCCCAAACACAAGTCAGAAATTGGAAAATCTGAAGAACTGAATACTTGCTCAGTCTCTACGCAATTAAATTGTAAATCAAAATGTCCTGCCATCATGATATCAATTCTACAGTCAATTTTACTGTATTTGAAAATTGATTTGGTCAACATCGAAATCCTAGGTGTAAAAATCGCTAGTTCACTGATCTATGTGTCATGTCATTCATTCGTTGATCTGGATCTCGCCAACAGTGCTAAATACCGGGCTTAAAATTATCCCTGCCACAATGTCAGAGGCGCCACAAAACTGATACTCCGGACAGCCCAAAATTTTGGAATCTTTCTCTTCAACCAGCAATAAACAAAAATACTTTTGATAATATGGGTGTATCATCAAATGGGGCGTAAGTTGATAAATAAAAAAAATTTTTTTTATATATTCTATATATGCACATGTATAATTTGCGAAGGTCAATCTACAAATAGCTGTATGCTGCAAACCTTTTTTTGCATACACATACTCATACTTTGTGGCACCTCTGATGTTGAATGTAGTAGTAAAGTTTTCATTTAAATATATAAAATCAACCACAGAACACGAAGAAGGCAAGCAAATGAACACAAGATAAATAAACAATACGCATTACGCGAACTCATTACATTTGGCCCTATCAAAATTCGCTTATCGCGACTAAAGAAGTTTTCACTTTTCGTTTATACATCTTCGTGCTGCACACATCCCGAGTTTCACCGGGCATCTGTGGTATATATATATATAATAATTCCGCCTCTAAATAAATTCCTTTGACGCATTATATGTACATATGAAAACAAAACCGATTTTAATACTATAAGCCAAACGAATACATTCGAGTACACAGCGTTTCAATGAAATTCTTCAAACAACTTCAAATTCATAAGTACGGCTTCGCAACTGCGGTTAAATAATATGTACAGAATCATAGACAAGAGTGGCGAGTGGGAGGTCTGAATATTTACTTACCCACAAACGTGTTTGTTGCAAGATCAGCCTGATCATGGTTCGAACTACTTGAATTTTCACGATCGCTGCGTTCATTTATACGGCTGTTGTGATGATTGCCGCCAAGCAAAGGCTGCGATTCGCGGTTAACACTGCCAGTGTCCAAGGACATTCCTTCGTACTCGATCTCTGGCACTAGGCAAATGTCATCGATATCGCTGTTTGGACGATGATAAAATTTTTGCTGTTGATGAATCAGCGGTATTCGATTGTTCATTGGCTGCGTATGCTTTGTAAATGAATGCGCGGGTGATACTGACGATTTTATTATGCTACGCTTTGGCGTTGCAAGACGACAACTTGGTTCGGTCACTACAACCGCTGCAGCAGCTGGAGGTAAACTACTGTTACTCTCATTGTTCTCTGTTTTGCCATAGCTCAATGTTGACATCGTGGTTGAAGAGAGCGATAACATACTCGTTTTATTGTGTTGCACTTCCACCACTTTCTCCTGAGCCGTACTTTGTTCATTATCATTATCATCGCTGTCACCATTATCATCTTCACCATCATCATTCAAAAGTAGTAGTGGCTGATGTCGTTTCTTTTTTCTATCGCCGTTTGTCAGTGTTGATTTTTCTGTGCCTCTTTCGTCATCGTGCTCATCTACATCTGTAAAATCACCATGGTCGCCACCATCATTATCATCAACGGATAATAGTATTTTCTCTCTTTTGGTCCTCTTCTTTGCACTCCGTTTGTTTGTTTTACTGTGCACACCGATGGTGTTAATCTGTACGGGGCAATTAATCTTTTCGCTTTAGATTACAATTGCAAATTCTGTTGGGCTTTTTTGTTTTCTCATCTCTACTCACCTCGACCTTCGTTGTCAACTGATTGTTGGTATTCGGCGTTTCGTAGCCATTTATTTGTTGTATTTGCCTTTGCCCTCCTGCCACTACTGATGCTGTCACCGTCTGTACCGTAGTGTTGTTTTTAAAATCACCTATCAGGTCAACATCCTCTAATTGTACAAGTGGCGGTTCTGGCGTCGTCATACTTGAGATCTTTGAACGCGACTCTTCTGTTGCGTTTGTTGTAACAACTCTGGACTGAGTCCGAGTGAGAGTTTGATAATTCGACACAAATAAACACTATTCTTCGTGTTTAAGGGTGTATTGTGTCGTCTGTTGTATGCGCAATACGCTTTCCGATTTTTTTTTGTCTGGCCCGGCAGATACAGACACAGATTACAACTTAGGTACAACCACAGTAGCAATAAAAAGGTGCACTTTTTTTTGCATGTGTGTAGTGTTATCTGTTTAGGTTTTTTTTCTTATTTTTTTAGCAACGAAACCAAGGCACACGTAGTTTATTAAATTAAATTATTTTATTTTATTTTTTCTAATTTTTTCCTTTGTTACAACATTTATTCCAATACTTCTCATTTATTGATTTTTTCTACACAATCACGGATTTTGCTAAATAAATCTTTTCGCATATTTTAATTAGACGTCTATTTTATAGTTATCGCTTTTGGCAAAGTGTTCCGCTACGATTTGCTTAAAATTACGCGTATTGTTCAATGAAAACTAAAAACTACGTTTAGCTTAATCACAAACTAGAATAATTCTTCAAAAAAGAGTACGACAACAACAGCTGATTCACTGGCTGTATAGTACACACAGTGCTGCCAGATTGCAATGATACTGATGGCGGATCGTAGGTGATAACAGGCGAGCGATAAAGGCGATTGCAGTGCGGCTCTAGACTGAAGCATACATGGAACGCAGACCTCAGCTTGAATCAACCTACTGAAAACGCGGAACCAGGTTAAGGACCTTGCGTTCGGTTTAAGGATGTGTGACTTGATTACTAGTTGACTTTCAGCAAACATATTCATAATGACACAGATCCAGCACTCCAGTTCTGCGTTAGGCGACGACTATAGCGAAATCTATGTGTTTTAATCCGCATTTGCACTCAGTATTAGTCTCTTTATTAATTATAAATAAAACTAAACATTTAACTATCGATCTTAGTATTAAATGTGTCCTTTATATATGCACGTAGACATTGTATGCGATCCAACACCGCCATTAATTCACGATGCAGATTGGCGCTCTCCACGGCGAGCTCAACGCTCTTCTTGAATTGAGTTGCTGCATTTCGCAAGGATGCCGATGGCAATTTGCTAAACCAATGCAAAGGATCCAAGTAGCCGTTGCCCTTGTCTACTGCATGCTTTTCCAGCGCTACTTCAGAGCCAGAAATTGTCGCTTTGTTGTCAACGGTATTAACGCTACACAGAGCGTTGAACTCTGCACTATTTTCGGTTGGTATTTGTGCAATGCTGATGGCCATCGAACTTTGGTGGAAACGTGTTTGTGCAAGCGACAGTTTCCCGGTGATTGTTAAGCGTTCAATATTAACACGACATTTGGCTTGCTCCTCCACAAGGTAAAGGGATTCCAGCAAAAGAGCGTCAAGAATACTGCTAACTTGGTCCTTAGTTGTCGACATATTTTTATCTTAATAAACGTCTTTAATTTTATTAAAAGTTTTCTCTTTCTGTATTTTTGTTTCTTTTCTACTTTGTGTTGTTAAACTGTCATATGACTGCTTCTTCCATTACCTCCGCCCAACCGTAAAACTGCTGTAACAGCTGTTTTCACTTTCATCAAAGGGTTGGCAGCACATGAAAGCTGCGAAAAAGTCCAACTTATACGGCTTAGTCAGAAGAATTCGAATGTTATTTTTTAATGTTTGATTCATTTTATTTAACAATTAATTTCAATTAATTACTAACAAAAAATGTATAAAATAAGTTAAACATATAATGAATATTTAGGTAGGTACGTGTGTAGTTTCTTCATTTTTAAAGGAGGAGGGGAGGGGTGGAAACTGCGGAAACGCCGTGCTGACTCGTCCGTCTTGTGTCTACAACGAATTAGAGAAAGTTTATAAACGTTGTTTATGCGAAAAGAACTGTCAGTAGAATTCTATTTAAACGCTTGTACGGAATAATTGTAATAACTAGCGCTTCAAGCTAAAACAGTCACTCGTGTATCTTGATTCGTAAGAGGTGTGATTTGCGATCATGCAGAATATCAAACACGTTATTCAACGTAGACGTTTCCTCAATAATGATGATCAACGGGAGCACACTCCACAGAACGAGCAGTGCACACAATCAGAAGTGTGTTTGTAAATATTTGATATGCTAAAGTGTCGCGACAGTAGTTTCATTGTATAACTATAGATTCAATTGTTGTTTTTGTTGCATTTTATTCTGGTAGTCAGGGTACATCAGTAGTTTGTGTGTATATATGAAGGATGTGATTAAGCTTAATAGGCCTAGCTGGTGAGACAAAAAAGGAATTTCTTTCCGTTGGTAGTCCCTAACGATCAAACAAGACCAAACCGTATAGTAGGGCTGATAACACCATGTGTTCCACTTGGATCATAGATCCACTCAGTAAGTCTTGTCATAAGGAGTCAGACAGTGTACAGCGCTTTCTTTTCAGCTGTCCAATCTTTGCCATGTTTCTAAACTTACCCTTATTGCTAATGAAAGTTTTGATTCTTTGTATATCAGCTGCATGCTGTGGCGAATTATGATATTTTCAAATTTTACTCCTCATATCTTATCACTTCATAATAACATTGCTTGCTTATCGTCTATCTAGGCGTTAGGTGATTATCAAAGCAACATTAAAAATACACGTTGGAATATGTCAAATTCATCGACAACAACAACAGCACAAAAAGAAGGCGAAAGAGATTTATTGTGTTCCGCAAAACGTACTGTCTCCAACAAACGAAGCCTTAGTGAAAGTTCTGCCGAGGATTTCCCCAGAGTCTTTAACGCCATGGATACTGGTGAGCCCAACAACGTGAACAGAAAACAAGCGACGATGTGGCGCAATGATTCGTCATTGAGTTTATATAGCACAGATGAGAAACCAGCACGCAAATGCAGCCGTATAAATGTTGCCTGTGCGGCGGGAACTGCCAAAAAACAATTTCTCAGCGAAGCAGTCGATGTTATTATACGTCTATTGATTGTTTTCATATTTATGTAAGTGAAAATCCAACTTAATCAAAACAAAAAGTATGAATCGGACGGACGGAGTTTTTTTTCACAGCAAGCTGGAAGTTATGTCCGCATTCAAACGTAATATACATGAGGAAGAACTTTGGTTGTACAAAAATCCACGACGCCCAGATATTGTTACTCCGCTGGAACTGTTTGTAGCTGTCATTCTTGGCCCATTCTTTGTATCGCTGGCATTTTATGTCTTCACAAAGGACATATACGATTTTCATGCTGCTAATTGGTCTTGGACTCTGGCGCTATGTTTGAATGGTATTCCGACAAGCTTACTAAAAATCACTGTTGGGCGACCAAGACCAGACTTCTTCTATCGCTGCTTTCCGGATGGTGTTATGGTAATTAATAACACTACGGATAGTGGATCGCTAGATTTACAATGCACGGGCAAACTGAGCGACATCAATGAGGGGCGGAAGAGTTTTCCCAGCGGTCATTCTTCGTGTGAGTAAAATAACAGGTCTGAGTTTGTAACTGTGATGAATTCGTCTTTTCACAGTTGCCTTTGCTGCCTTTGGTTTTATAACCTTTTACGTGGGCGCTAAGCTACATGCATTTAACATGCGTGGTCGTGGACAGACGTGGCGTTTCTGTCTGTCAATTGTGCCGCTTTTTATTGCTTTACTGGTTGCTGTCAGTCGCACGTGTGACTATCATCATCACTGGCAGGATGTTACAGTTGGTAGTTTGATGGGTCTTGTTGCGGGTTATGTCGCCTACAGACAATATTATCCCAGTCTGCTTTCACTGGATTGCAATCGTCCATTGCCGCATTGGCCTCATGTTGAATATGAACGCATCGATAGTGATGAAGAATCAGCTGCAGACGGTAAGGTTGGCATTGAACAACGATCACTGCTGAGTCGTGACTCAGGCCGAAAGCAACTGACAAAGTGGTATTAATGCTTGTTGTATTTAAATTTTTAATTAATTTGTGATTCACTTGCGTGCAAAATCGTCTAATGCCTTGCTTTATTGTGCAACATACACAGATGCGCTGCACTCTGCCAATAATGAAGTAGAAGTCGGACGACACGTCAGTTTAAGAATAAATCAATAAAACAATTTAATATAGTCAACTAATCATACTCCGCATCCATGGTTTTAAGATTTCATCAACATATCAAGATTAGATTCCAACGGCACAATGGTTCTCGTCTCAGAACAGATAGAGAAGAGTTTCGATGTTGAAGGATACGCTTGAATCACATAAATTTTGTGTTGGGCGGAAGTTACTTTGTTTAAGAAGAGCTAATAGTATGATATAAATCTTTTTTGGAGTTGACGATTTAAGAATTATTTAGAGCCTCATTGGTCTATATTCACAACATATATATAGCCATCCTAATTACAAATACGCTCTCAGAACAATAGCAAAATGTGGCAGCTTATACTCAATGAAATCAGTGTAAAGTTTGCCAAAGACGTCCGCAACAACATTATACGTCTTACTAATAGAGGCAAGTCAAGGTATGCGTCTCTCCAACATTACTTTGCATTAACCATGGGAAGCACAATATAACTTGTCTGACATCTACTTGGTACTGCCGTTCCAACATTCTTTCTTTAAACAACAGCCAGCGTCTGTCAAGCATTCATTATTCTTCATGACTGCATGGCTTATATACATAATATGTATGTATGTATATAACTAGGCCGACAATTTTAGCAGTTGTCTCCTTTCCCCTATTGCCAAATGTATAAATAACTATGAACATGAATTTTTCATTAAAAAATACAAATAAATATGCAATTTAGCTTAATATAATTTGTATTTATTTCTTTGCTCTGTCATGATTTTTCGATTGGTGCATAGAAATATGGTCGAAATTTAAGCCAAAATAATGTGCCTAGATTGGAGTTTTCAATGTAAACTAAAAAGGAACCTCTGTGACTAACGCACGAATCGGTCTTTAACTCATCGAGTTAAATGCTTGCAGTAGTAACTGCTTTTCGCGTTCCTTCTTTTTGACAATATCCAAGCTTCGCTGACGCCAAGTACTTTTACGCAGCTTTATCGGTCGACTACCCACATAACGGCCATCCATTTCTTTCATGGCGCGTATGAAATCGGCGGGTTCACGAAAGCTGACGAAGCCAAAACCTTTACTTTTTCCTGTGCGTTTATCGCGTATCACACGCGCACGTTGAAATGACGGATATTTGTTGAAGGTGCGCGTGAGCACTTCATCGTTCACATCGTTGCCCAAATCGCCACAAAAAATGCGAAAGTCGTCGTCCGGCCAGTCGGCAAGTGATGGATCCTCCCAGACAGTGCCACCCGCAATGCGCACAGTCTTTCGATCTTTTTTCTTTCGCTCGGTCGCCTGAAATGATTGCAACGCTGAAGATGCGCGCGCTGCTTTTATTGCTTCCTCTGCTATCGGATTTGGCCCGCTCTTTTCGGCTTTTAGTTTCTTCAATTTTTGCGTCACATCGAATTGTATTGTATTAATGTCGATTTGTGGTGCTGCTGCTACACTGGGCACGTGCACTGATTGTCTACACTGATATAGTTTGGGTGCACTGCTCAGTACAACTGGAGTCGTTGTTACGGTTTTCTGTTGTGACACTGCTGTTGAACCCGAGCCACTCTGAGCTGTTGGCACGAAAGTGGACAAGAATGCAGGTGGTATTGGCGGTGGAGGCATACTTAGACGCGGCGCATTCAGTGATGGTTGTTGTTGAAGTTTTTGTTGATGATTAAAAGTATTAGCGGCAATTATTGGGCGTACTTGGTTCGGTACGAAAAGATTGCGGGGTGGAGCTGTCGGTTTTGAAATCTCTGCCTCGAAGCGTGACAATTCATCTTCGATAAATTTTCTTTTTGTACCCATCTTATTTTTATTACTAATCTAATCAGAACAAGCTAAAAAACCGAAATTGTTTCGCTAAGGAATTTGTGATCATCCTTCTTCCTCTTCTTTGTAAATTTTAAGAGTTCCCAAGTTGAGGTAAAAAAATATTTATTGTTGGTCATTTTAAGTATGTTATTATTCTTGTTGAAAATGTGCTATTTACCCCAAACACCCAAGAGCTTCAAACTGACCATAAAACTCTGTTAAACCACTTACAAAAAGCTAAATTTAAAGGGGAGCTCGATGCATGTAATCGAAAAGGCGTTATCTTTCACCAGGAAGCTTGGCTAGGTTTAAAGGAACCACCGTATTGTCCGGACATCATTATTTTTTGGTATGGTAAATGTATTCAGTGGAGGTTTGCGAAAATCGATTGTCCGAGATTTTTATCTGCAAAGACCAATGCGCTTGTATCAATGTCAAATCATCGCCAAGTTTGTACACATAGTAGGAAAAATAGTTATACGTGGTGGTAGTGACGGCCTATGACTTGAGCTGGCCGGCTTAGTGAGAGAAGGCCGATGTATAGCCGACGGAAAGGTGTAGCTGTAGCTAAGGCGGTCGGTGGGGAAGGCGATCAGATCCTTGACGACCGTCAAATTCAGGTCTTAAGAGCAATGCTTTATTTTGCATGAGTTACACTATCTTACACTATCTTGCACCTATTCAATTTTGTGTATATTTGTCTATCTTTACATTCCTAAGTCGTTTACCTGCTGTCCTGTTATATTTACATACATTTACAGATTGGTAACTTTATGCTTTAATATGGAAACTACTATGTTTCTTACAAACTAGCTATTCATAATGTGTTGCATGTTGCTTAAAAAAAAAATTATTTCACTTTGTATGAACTTTAGCTAAAATCGGATTGCCTTAAAACACTTTATTTCTAAGTGTTTATATGTGAGTCTTCATTGCGTTCTTATTTTTCTTCTTCAGAGATTACATGAGCATAAAATGTTATGTGCCTTACCCATCAGAAAAAGTTATTTTAATAAAACACATTGTATAAAATAAAATATAAATGTATAAGGCTTATCTTGATTTGTAATAACGTTTTACAATTATTTTTCAATACTTAATTCGCAAAATCATTTAAAAAAAATGAAAATAAACCAAAATAATCACACCACATAGCAACTCTGCACAACAAACACAAACATTCAACTGACTGTGAATATCGACTTGATAAGCGTCGGGTTTAAAAAGCGCTCGGGAAGAGTGTTTACATGTAAGTTTTAAGTCGAAGTGAAGTCGAACTGTTTTTAGCTGCCATATAAACGGGGTATGTGTTTTACGAAAAATGTCAAAAAACTTAAGAACAGTAAATTATTGAACGAAGACAACTCTGGTTACATTAACTCCAAGTGAAACAGCTGTTAACCGCAAATTGGTTTTTTGTGTAATGTATTTTGAAAATAATTTGTAATATGTCGGAAAGCAACTCACGAATATTGATTATCGACAACGGAAGTTATGAATGCCGCGTTGGTTGGAACAATGAGTCGACTCCCAAGCTACGGTTTCGCAATGTGCTAACAAAGCCGCGAAAGGATCGAAAAAAGGATAAGGACAAAGATAAGGAACTACCAGAGAATCCCGCCAATACGGTTATACAGGTGGGCAATGATATAACCAACATTGAAGCCGTGAGGGCTCAATTGAAATCGCCCTTCGATCGAAACGTGGTTACAAATTGGAATCATCAGGAAAAAATCTTAGATTACATTTGTACCAATGTCGGTTTCGATGGTGAAAGTAGTGTGTCTAATCCAATTGTTATGACTGAAGCATTGGCAAACCCTAACTACTCTCGACAACAAATGAGCGAATTGCTGTTCGAGTGTTACGGTGTGCCAGCGGTCAGCTATGGCATCGATGCGCTCTTCTGTTGGCAGTACTACAAGCAACCGAAGAAGACACAAGCGCAGCAAAGGGATGCGCTCATTATATCTTTTGGCTTTAGCACGACGCACGTAATACCCATGCTCGATGGGAAGGTACAAATGCAACATGTGCGGCGTCTGAATGTCGGCGGTTACCACATTATAACCTTTCTTTATCGCCTAATGCAAATGAAGTATCCCGTGCATATAAACGCTATAACTATTAGTCGAATTGAAGGTTTAGTACACCAAAGCTGTCACATTGCCTTGGATTATCAGCGCGAATTAGACAAGTGGTCGGTATTGGAATATTATGAGGAGCACGTGATGAAGATACAGTTGCCATACAATGCTGTAGTGGCGGCAAATGCTTTGCTGACCGCAGAACAGAAGCAGGAACGCCGGCGTGAACTAGCGCTTAGACTGATTGAAATGAAAAACCGTCGGGAACGCGAGAAAGAAGCCGAGGATGAGCAAAGGTTGGTATTGCTAAGTGAAATCCGAAAGTTATACGAACAAAACAAGTTACAAAAGTTCGAGCGAGCTTTGCAACAAAAAGAAATCGCTAATTTAGAAGATCTGGATGAGGTTATTGAGAATTTGAAGCAGAGCATCAAACGCTATAAAGATCGCGCGAGCAACACACAGCCAAAGCCAAAGCCGACACAGGATAAGATTGCCAAACCACCATCGCACATGACACTGGAAATGTGGCTTGATGGCTTGCGCACGAAACGCGAAGACATACTCAAGCGTAAGCATGCACGACAGTCAAAGCGGCAGGAGCAGGCTAAAAGGCACACACATGCGGCACAGGAACGCATGCGTATTATTTCATCGCTGGCTCGCAACGAGAAGCGTCGAAAGGGCAATGAAGTCGAAGATGATTTCGGCATGAACGACGATGATTGGGATGTGTACAAACGCATAAATCGGTATAATGACGACAGCGACTCCGATTCAGACAATGAGAAGCTAATCGAGTGTGAGAAGATACTAAGTCACTATGATGCCAACTTTGACGATGCCGCCACACAAGCTGCTGATGCAGAAACAACGGCAGCTGAAGACTATCAACTACACTTTGGTGTTGAGGCAATTCGCAGTGCGGAAGTTCTCTTTCAGCCCAGCATGATTGGTTGCCCTGAAGCGGGTCTAGCTGAACTCATAAATTTCGTACTGAAGTTGTTTACGCCCGAGCAACAGCAACGCATGGTCGATAACGTCTTTCTCACAGGTGGTTGTGCCCAATTTCGTGGCTTGAAGGAACGTCTAAACAAGGAGTTGTTGGAAATGCGCCCATTTCAGTCAAGTTTTGCTATATACGAATCGACCGAACCGCTTATTGGGGCTTGGTGTGGTGCACGCGAATTCGCGTCTTCAGAGGATTTAACTAACGCACTTACGACTAAGGCAGATTATCAAGAGTATGGTGGCGAATACTTTAAAGAGCACAAAGCCAGTAATTTGTATTATCCTACACCAAAAGATTGATTTTATTACTAAGCATTAAAATAAAACGAAAAACCAAGTGTTCAAAACAACAACTCAGTAACATCATTCCCGAAGAGTAAATTCCACGACCTAGGAACGGTGAGATCAAAACTACCGTCTCCACTTGCGCGCAATTGTAGAAAGTCTTCACATAGCTCGTTCAGTTCGCGAACAATGAGTACGGCATCTGTAAAATTATCACCCTCGATTAGGTAGCGGAAAAGGAGCATAACTGGCACCCCAAACTGGTCGAAAGCCTTATACAACTGCATAGCATTGCCACCACCATAGATGAGTTCCCCAGTGTATTCATTCCATTTGACCACTCCGCCGTTCAGCTGCTGCCCATGCTGATCCTTGAATTTGGAATTTGCTATATAAGCATATGGCGATTCCTCAATGATGCGCTTTTCGAAGCCGAAGCTACCGCTAAGAATCACAACACGTTTCGCTTCTTTAAACAGGGTGGCTATTTCATTGTGCAAACTAGCGACGTGCCGTGCGATAAGTGGTGCTCTGAACTGCACCACCACCAACTTATCCTCCTCACTTAGGTATAACTCACATGTGGCAACTTTCTCATGTGGTTCGTGCTGGTAAGCCGATGGTCCGAAAACTGGTATTAGACCCGGGTGTGCAAAGTTCCCAATACGTTTTAGCTTCTTCGAAGATATTAGTAAATCACAGGCTAACTGTGCGGCGTTACCAACGCAGATGCTTGGGATAATAACAGTATAATCAACAACATCTAAGTTGGCTGCTTTATTCTTCAGATATAACATTTTTAATCCAAATTTGAACGGAGTTTAAATTTCTGCTTACTAACTGCTTAGGCGAGCTTCTTCTTCTGATTATTTAGCTATTGCATCCTCTTCTCTGAATTTAGTGTTCACAACGAATAATAAAATGTATTACGTATTTGCCATTCACCGTTTGTCGTTATTGTTTTCCAGCACTGATATAAGCCGAAAACTTTACAGTTCCGGCAAATTGAGTATGTTAAGAGCCGAAAATTTTGATGATTAGAAGGTTACCACAAATATGTCTAATTCGGTTATTGTTTCGGTGGAGACAACTTGTGAAAATCAAATACGAGAAATTGGTTATGACGGCACAGAAATATATCAGCCGTGAGTGTAATTTTAATTTTTTGATTGCTGTCCCTTTGCTTTGATGTTTGTGTGTATACGATTATTTTTTTTTCTTAATTCTAGACTACCTACTTTGTCCGAAAGTTTGGCCAAATGTGCGGCACGAATTGACTTCAGTAAGACATCATTAGATGAAGCGAAGAAGGATGAGAAAACCAATGCAGCTGACGAAGATAATGCCCAGAGTCAGTTCCATCAAAACCTTTGGCCGTGGGAGAACGTGCGCAGTAAACTGAACGATGCGCTTGCTGAAGTTTGTGTGCTATCAGATGTTATTTCGATTGCAAAACAAAAGCGTTACTTGGTGCTGGATCCATTGCCTGAAGAGGGGGATGATACAAAGCCAATTGTACAAATCTATAATCGAAAAAAGAGCCTGTCTCAGGCAGCTCAGGTGCTCCTGAGTGGTGCAGAGCGACTGCGAAGCGCTCACAGCGAGCAAAAGAGTCGTAACGTGGCCGATTTTCATATTGAGCTTCTAAGGCTACGTCAGAATTTTCGCCTTAAGAAGGTGGCAAATTCGATAATTGGCGACTTGAGTTATCGCACAGCGGGCTCGAGATTTGGAATGAGTGGCACCTTTGAGGTAATAAAAGCCGAAGATTCACCCGAGGACGATGGCAACCCGACTAGCAGCAGCATTACAACGAGTAGCAATAATGGCATACATCCAAAAACAAATAGCTCATTGCGAGTCATTGTACCGTCAGAGCTTCAAGGAGTAGCTTATATTAAGGTTATAACACAGAAGGATCAAGAGGATCTCTGTACAGCACAAGTTAACCTGATGGGTCATGGACCCAATGTTACCCAACAAGCGGGTGTGTGGCAGAAAACGCTTGAATTCGCGCAAAACGTGCTTTTCTGCAAGGAACTTTTTGCTCAGTTGGCACGCGAAGCTATACAATTACAGGCGCCCATACCACATGTGGTTATTGGAAATCAGATACGTGCTACACTACTGCCGGGCATACAACTGATCATCTCACTTTGTCATTCTACCACAGTCGATTCTAGTCAGGCAGGCCCGGTAAATGATCACGATCATGTGCTGGAACATTCACTACATCAGCTGCTGCGCGAGGTCCATTTCAAGAATACCCATCATCCATTTCCTCATCCGGCCAGTGCACCCTTGGGTCCGAGTAAGAAACGTAGGATTGCCGGCCCTACTGCTGCCGATCGTGAAACTCTACTGGAAATGACCAAATCTCAGACAATTCTCGAACAGATTATTGCTCAAGCACAACACATTTTTATGCGCAAACGCACTCAATACGTGCTGGATACGTTAGCGCGCGATGTCAAAGATCCACATATCGTATCCCATTGGAATGCAATGAACAGCCCCATGATGTCGTGTGTTAAGATCAATATAGTAACACATGGTTATGACACCATCTATCGCACATCGCTTGTCATACACGTCAAGGAGCGTTCGCTTAAATGCATTTGCCGCGACGGACGCGTAATGCATCTATCGTATGAGCCACAGGAATTACGTGATCTAATACTCTGTCAGATAAATTCGCACCAGATTTCATGTTTGCTCAGCATTGCGCGCTGCATGGCCTGGACGGTGCTCTCGAATAGTAATCACTTGGGTATAGGCCGTGTGGAGCCGCTCGGCAATGCCAGCTCTGCGTTACTCGCTTCACCCAATGGTGATCGAATGATCGCGGTGCAAATTCGATGTGATCCACAAATCGATGTAAAGGTTTACATAGCCCGCAGTCCACGGCAGGATTTCTTTCCGAGTCCACTCGTGCCAGAGAAATTCTGGGAAAATTTGGGTGGTAATTTCAAGGAGGTAAGTTGCTCAAGAATCGGTGTAATTAGGCAAATTTCTTAAATCGCAATTTCAGGTGCGTTTCGAAAAGATCGAAGGCAAGAGTTTTCTCAACAAAATGGAGTACCTCATGGCAGCGCTAAGCAGCAACTCAAATTAAACCATGGTGGCGCCTTATTTAATATTTCAACTGATGGAAAAAAAAATAAAAAATTAAATAAATTAAACTATACAATACCAGAACGTGATCAGATAATAAATAGAAATCGCAGTCAGCCCGCGAACAGTTGGAACTCCCAACTGATGCGAGTAATCAATCTACTTTTGATTCTCTGGCTTTCGATTTTTAACCCGGCTGAGGACCACTAATTCTGCATGGAACGCTTCGGTAGAGATACTAAACAGACAAACCGTCCATCTGAAGGGAATTAATACTCTATTACATCTTATTGTCTCTTTCTCACGGTAATAGAGCTAAGAGTAACAATAATCAAATCTGTTTAAACGCCTATTTAAGCTTTATCATCAATAAGAATCGTCTTAATATAGACGAAGACATAAAGGTTACTTTAAAAGGCAGTGTATAAATGTGGTTCTTCGCTTTCAGGGGCGAATTCGATCTACGCATGAGTATGAGGATATATGATGATGCAAACAAAGGGATTTTAAATTTTCAGGGTTTGTGTATGGATGTGGAATTACGCGCGTTTACATATAAGCTCTGTGCTTTAAAGACAATGTTTTCTATAGGATCTTTATGCGAGCTTGAAGGCTTATCTTTAGGGTTGCATGAGCTGGGTCTAAATGTCAACTCAATAATACAAAAAATTAAAACACTTTTTAATTAAATTGTTAATATGGTGTCCCTTCCTAATGGTCGGATCTGGTTTTCCGACAAACGTAAAGGCAAACTTCCTGCAGAAATTCAGTTCAGCAGCATAAAAACATATAGACGGGAAAGTCCTTTTCAATTCCACTCGTAAGGATCGTGTGTGTTATCAACTTCAAGACAAAATTATTGCATTATTGACTGCGTGAAGAGTATAAAAACTATATCGGGTGGATTGGTCTGTTTCTATACACCTTCACTCATATAATCTCCCTAATTAATTTTGAATAATAATTTATTATTGTTATTAATTATATCAGTGTAGCCGACCAGACGATTTCTGCCCTTTCCGGCATTAACAAAGAATATAAAAATTCTATAAAAGTACAAAAATCAAGTATTTCAATGGTGTATTAGCAAGTAATTTGCTTTATTGAAGCTATGAGTATGGGAACTTCGCCACCTTTGAATTATCCTTTCAGTATCATCGCATGAACCACATTGATTTTTTTTTTATTTTTTATTTGAAAGACTTTCGATTTCGAATTTGATACACTTTTTAAATTCAAATTAATGAAGAAATATTGATTTCATACAAACAAACTAATTTTTTTATTTTTACCGAATTTCGCGCACCAAACATCAGAGGATTACTCGACAGGCTATTTTCTGAAAATTTCATCAAAATCGGACTATCGGTTTCGGCGTCTATAGCGTGTCTGTGCGCTATACATACATTCAATTATATATCTATATAGGGTATAAGATAGTGACACTGCTTGATAGGCAAATACCCTTAATGACAAATGACTTCAACAGTAATTGTGCGGTTGAGGAAGTGGTGTAGAGCGCCATGTTTTTTTAGGGGTAGATTACATCGCCACGATATAATACACTATTGGACCGGCTTGGCCCGTATACTCATAACGACGCTGTTTTTTTTTTTTTAATTTAAATTTATTTACAATAATTTAGAAAACTAATGGTTTATGGGGTATGGTTTTACTCGTCTGTAAGAGTGAACGAGCTGGTGGGTTAGGATGTTGCGAGAGTTTCAGATAATATTTATGGTTCATTATGGCTTTTTAGGGCAACGTGAGCGACAAGTGATTGCAGTGTCATCTACAAAAGTTGATGTCCGGAGGCGGGAGTTTGTAGTGATGTCAGTGGTGAATAAAACGTATAAGAACGGACCGGGAACACTGCCTTGTAGAACGCCCGCATTTATGTGATACTCCTTTGAGGTAAAATTTTTGCATTTCACCACAAATAGCCTTCTTGTGTGGTATGATTCCAGCTATTTGTG
The DNA here is from genome assembly GCA_035041755.1 of Cacoxenus indagator. NCBI lineage: Eukaryota > Metazoa > Arthropoda > Insecta > Diptera > Drosophilidae > Cacoxenus > Cacoxenus indagator. The sequence continues at coordinate 642,394 of JAWNKX010000274.1, forward strand.
TGAGTTCTTTGGAGGCAAATGCTGATCTGGTTTCCGTAGTAACTCGGTTTACTTGCTCGATTGAGTTGTGTTTTCCTCTAAAGCCGAATTGATGTGTGGGGATAATGTTATTTGTGTTTCCATGTGATGTGAGCTTAATAATTTTTTTTTTCAAATAGTTTTGACAACATCGGGAGCAAGCTCCGGTATGAGGACACCATAGATGTGTCTTTACCTATTTTCGGGATCATGATTATTACTGACTTCTTCCATGAAGCTGGAAATAACCCATTCTGAGTGTTGCGTTGAAGAGCATTACACGAAATCATACAATGCAGTTTGGTAGCTCAATAATGCTTTGGGGTGAGAAGGTCGCGCCCTGCCATCTTTTTTGCTATTAATTCCTTCTGAATAACCGCTCTTTATTCATTTGAATTAGTTTTAAGTGTGCTGCTAGAATTAAACGAATCAAATGGATAGTGGAGAATCTGAAATCCGTTTCTAAGCAAGGTTGGTTGGAAGGTGGATTTGAGATGGTTAAAGGGTAGTTTCCACTTTGGTTCCGTATCAGCTACTATATTTCAAGTGATGCGGGAGAATGGCTTGAGTGCCATTAACGTCGTAGCCGGTGTTTTTCTGACAACAGAAGCACTCGCAATGCTTACGTTGAAATGGGTTCGTGAGTTGTCATAACGGAATGAGTACCTTTTGTGGGGTACTCCAATAGGTGATATGTGACTGATGAATGGTCTGATGAAAGCTCGGTATGGGTTTCCGTTGAAATTACATTTCGAGTGATGTTAAGAATAACTGCGGAGCCGATTAGATCGGGAATTACTGGGACTGCTGGCCAAAATATACGGCTTCCTGGAGAAGCAAAGTCGAAGCTGACGTGTTGTACAGCTAATTTACTTTGGGATTGACATGTTAAGAGCCCCAGTGGGGGTTCTTAGCATTAAAGTCGCCTGCTGCAAGAAATTTATAATCTAGGGTGTCGAAGAACTGCTTGAAGCATGATTCGGAAATCGAAAGTATGGGTGGACACTAGACAGCTGAGAAAGTCATCTTTCCTATTGAGGTATCGATAACGATCGACGCAACTTGCATATAGTTCTTGGAGTATGACACTGACTGGTAATGTTTTAGCCGCTTACTAACAAGTATACCCGTTTTGTCATCTACTTTGCCATAAGGGTGGTTTATAGAGTAGAAAGAGTAGCCTGGGATATAAATTTTATTCCGGCTTGTAAGGTGCATATCGGAAACCAATAAAACATCAGTTTCTGTAAGGTGTTTTGTGAGCTCAAGCTTGTGTATCGATACGCCATTTTCGTTTCAAGGCGTTATTTTAAGTGGCGACATTTTGATCATCGAGTTTTTGTAGGATAAGTGTTTGCGTTTTAAGCATCTCCTGAAGCATTTTTTGGCTCATTAAAGTACTTTGAGACATGTATTTTATAAAACTAGCACTTATTTGTTAAAGAAAGTTATGTGGTGTAGGTGCAGTTGTTTGGGTTACACAATGCTGTGGGTGTTCACTTTTTTGAGGTTGTTGGAGTGTGTTGTTTGTTATTTCCTCTGGCTCTTTGTTGAAGTCCAAGTCTCAACATGGATGCGTATGGAATGTTGTGGATGGTACTTTGGAATGTCTGTGGGTTATTCATTGTGGCTTATATGGTAGCCTTGGGCCTGCTACGGGCTGTTGTATTGCACTGATTCACACGGATTTTCAGTTCCTTTAAAACTGGGAAACCTCTGTAATTTGCAGGTTGATGATGGTGAAGTACGTGAATACGACAAGTTGGTTCTAGGAGCTTTATGGAAATTAATAATGGCATATGTTACTACAATACTCTAATATTTGGTCTATTGCGGAATCTTGCCATCATCCGTCGAAGCCTAGCCTATCTTATGGTTTATTTGAATATTGTTGATTATGATGATACATGGTTAAAATACAATTTGGATGCTAATCTTTTTTAATGGATATCCTTTTTTATTTCCAAAAGGGCCATATTGTCCGGAAGCTTTCAAAATACTACGTGTAAAAATGTGTGTAATTACATCTAAAACACGTCGCATTGCAGGGACAATTCGCGCCGCCAGACAACTGCTGCGGCGTGTGCCTATTTATGGTAAATGTGTCCTCCAGGCTAACGATATTCGCGCGATGTGTGCTCTGTGTATTGTAAAAGACGTTTATCTAAGAAATTAGTTTTACCTACCGACAATGCCTCTTTCTTACCCAACGTTCCAAGTCACAAAAATTGATATTATAGACATTTGTCGCATTGTCGTCTGGATAGGATTGGTGGTCAAAAGTTGTTGGCATACCATTTGATAGAACGGTCATTTTTTTAGGCTTAGCTACGCGCAAAAATAAACCACGATTCGTGGAATATAACACGGGCACCTGCTGCTCGGGAAAATTCGGCTCAGCTTGCTGTGTCCGCTGCACGCTGTTCACGCTTGAAACACACAGCTCTTCAAGCGATTTGTTTTGATTCACTGTAAGACCACTTTCAATGATGTTGTGTGTTGAGGCTTCAGTGTTTTTGGCGAATTGTTGAAGCTCCTTATCGCTGCCACCCCTACACAAACGCCTTTTGGCCAGTCTTCCAAAACAGGAACAACAACAGTAACAAATATACGACGCCACTTTGTTGCATTTGTTTGGTGGCGTTGTCTCTTAAGAGATTTGCATTTCTATTGATTTTTTTTTTTTGCAAAGTATAATTTTTTTCTCCGTACAGCGACCCGACTTATTACGGTCGTACAATGCGACTATGTGCGTCATAATTTAGTTTGCGGTCTTTTGTTGTTGTCGGACGGTTGCTTAGCTATGCAGTGTTTTGTCGAGGGTGCGACGGTAGTGACTTGCGCAACTAATTTCGGCAGCAATTAGTGTATATTAACTACAGTTATTTGGGCAAACTTAACTGAACTAATCAGGGATTAAACTCAAAATTGTTGCCAGATGTACGTTTTAAATAGTATACTTCGTTATTTTTGCTAAACATATTCAAATTAAAAACCTTTTTATACTTTTTACAAATATTATTTTTTGTTGCTGTTTTTTGTTGTTTTAAAACTTTATTCATTTTTTATAATTTTGTTGTTGTGTACTTGTAAACTGTATAATTAACACTAAAATACTTATTCAAACGTATTTATCAATTTCTTTTAACTTATATCATCATTATCGCCACACATTTCCATTTTTTATCCATCAACCAATCAATATGCAGTTACCTCAAATATATCTATATATATTTATATTATAATTAAGCTTAATACTAATTAAGAGTTCTGTTTTTTTCAATCGATTACATATAATTTTGCCGTTTTCTCTTCCGGTTCCTGCTATCAAACTGCACAATTATACACATGTAAGCTAAGATAATTTTTTATAAATATTTTTTATGTATATTTTTTTTTTTGATTTTTATTCCCATTTTTATATTAATTTTTTAACTTATGCCAATTTTCATTTATATATATATATAAACTTTCTTAATTAAATTCAATACAATTAAAAATTTTTATTTTCCATATTTATTTGTGAAAATTTATGTCTAGAGTAAAGTGCAAGCACAGGCAGACACGCCTCACTAAATAACTATTTTTTATATATAATTAATGTTAAAAAATATTTTAATCTTTGTACAGTAATTAATTTTTTATAGTTAGCTGATATTTTTAAGTGATTTAATTATGCAATTATTGTTATAATTTAAATATATGCATTTTGTTGTTGATGTATATATATTTATAGAAATAAAATAATTTTATTGTTGCCCATAGACACTTGCAACAGTCATTAATATAATATAAATATTTTTTATGGTGTTTTGTAATTTTTTTTTTTTGGATTTTTAGTTTTATTTAATTTTTTAAACATTTATCTTTTAGCTGTTTTACTATTGTATAATTTAAATATTTTGTTGTGCCTTTCGTTCATATAGTAACTGAGATTTTCTATAAAAACTATTTAGCTTCTTTAGTTTTTTAATAACGGTTGTTTCTTTTTTACCTTCGTAATTTTTTAATACAAATAATTATAATTTTTTTAAAAAGATTGCGACTGCCGCTAGAACATAAAAGGAACTTAATTTAAAATACATATGTATTTAAAAAAATGTGTGAGATAAATTTTTTTAGAAAAAAAAAATCCTACAAAAGAGAACACGTTTCTTATTTAATTTATTATATGTTTTAAATAACTCTTTTTCTTCTTTTCTTTTCCATACATTTATTAAATATTTTACAAAACTTTTACAAAAAAAAACAAATAAAATAAATAAATACAAAGTACATATAAACAAAATAATAATAAAATAAAATAAAAAAAATTTTTTTTTTTTAGTTTATAAAATTCTTCTTCAGATAAATGTTGAACATTTTTGGCCAGTTTTTGTACAAAACATCCGCTTTTTCTTTTGTTTTAAAAATTATATGCAATTTTAACAAAATCCGCTGTTTATATTAATTTTTTAAAGACAAAAATGGCTGCCTTTAGTCACATTTTTCAAAACTACTTCTTTGTGCAACTTTTATAACAAGGAAAGAGGATAAACGTTTCAAAGAAAATCTCAGCGAAATTACAACTTTCAAGGCTTGATTTTTCGTAATTAAGTTTTGTTAATCGTGTCACACTACGCAATAATTCTAACTATTATTATTTAAAATAATTTTATACTTTGTTTTTAATTTATTAAAAAAAGTATAATTTTTATGCAATAAATCACAAAACAGAAGAATTATTTATATATAAATATAGGAGTTATGTCAGAGAGAATGAGAAAGGACAGCGAATTCATATAAACAAACAATAAAAAACTATAGCAATTTTTTTTTTTAATTATAGAAGTGAGGTTTAATTGAGGTTAAGACTTGCAACTAGAGGTAAATTAAAATATGCCTAATATTATTATTTGTTGTTTTAAGTATTTTTTGTTTATATATAGGCCACACACAGCAGCGTCAACAGTACAGCAGACTTTTTGACTAAACATTATTCAAAAAATAATTTTGAGCTTTAATGAATAGCATGATGCATTATTTACAATTCATCGCATAATAATAATCTGAACTGATTTTTCTAATAATTCATATACAATTAATACTTTTCTGTTACGCCTATACCAGGGGTTCTGAAAGTAACTGCCGCGGCTTTAAGTGTCACTGTTCTAAGGATAACTGTGCAGCGTTATATTGTATGCCGATAAGGACGCCGCCGGAAAAAAACGTTGAGAGTCTAGTCAGCGATAAGGGCAACGATTGATCAAAGATACGCCGTTGCCCACCTTATCGTCGTCGTAACTCGTTGGGAGACATACAGTTACTGTCTGTTGCGTATTACAGAGAATTTAATCCATTTCACTATGGGGGTAATTCATGGACAAATTTTTTGTGTACGTTTTGTTCTTTTGTCAGTATTTTCTATATTCTAAAAATATATTTAATTACAATTGTTTGTTGTTCTTGTCTACTATAGTATTACATTCATAACTTTTCTTGCTTAATGGTTAGTTTTTTTTTGTTGTTAAATTTCTTGTTGGTATTCGCGTTCAAAAATTGAGTTCCTTAGTAAAATGCGCTGCGCAGTTGGGATTTGTGTTAAGATTGACAGAGTTGCTGCCAGCATTATGACTAATGGTGTTGTTGTTTATGATATTGCTTCCATCACTATTGCTGCCTACGGTAAGGTCGCTACTTCCAGCATGTAGTGGGTGGTTGTGATTGTTGCTGTTGTTGCCCCTAGTGTTGTTTTTACTGGCTGTCACTGCTGCTATGGAGGCATTGCTGTTGATGCCGGCGTCCACTATATTTTCGGCACTCATTGTTGCCGCTGTGTTGTTTGTAACTGACGACGCCGATGTCGCCGCCGCAGCTGCAGCAGCCGCTGCCGCAGCAACTGCTGCCGCAACTGAGTTTATGTTAAGATGTTGTTGCTGATGATGTTGTTATTGCATGAAATAATCGGGATGTTCCGAGTCTTTTTCAAATCGTTTCGCCTCTTCATGCATGCTCTCTTTGATCTTGAGTATAGCCGCCGATTCCGTTTGATCGTTTTCGCCGGGTCCGCCAAAACTACCGAGATTATAGTCACCCATACCGCTGCCAGAATCTTCACGTGGCGTACCCGGACCACCATTTGCCGGAGAGTTTTTCATGCCATCTAATCCAGTGCCATCGCCGCCGCCGCCATTAAGTACGGGCCCCATTGAATTGGGGCCGCCACCCATCGGACCCATTCCACCGGGTCCACCGCCGCCACCATCGGGCCCACCACCCATTGGGAATTCTGGTTTCATCAGCGAATACATACTGTCGCCTGGTCCGCCTGGGCCACCTTGCGTATTATCCTGTGGAGATGGCATAATGGGCGTACCTGGCCCGGGCGGACCATTCGAGCCGGGTCCAGGTCCGTAGTTGCCGGGCGATGATGACGAATAAGCGTTCATTGGAGCTGATGCATTCGGTTGCCATTGCGGCGGTCGTCCGCCAGCGCCCATACCCATACCAGGTGGCATGCCACCTGGTCCAGGCGCAGGACCACGCATACCCCCAGGCCCGTAGCCCATTGGGCCCATTCCACCAGGTCCGCGCGGTGGATTCATGCGTGGATTCATTGGACCCATCCCGCCAGGCCGAGTCGGATCCATGCTATTCGGCATCATAGGTTGACCGGGTGGTCCGTTGAATTCATTGCCCATACCTTGCATGCGTACGCCGGGTCGTGGACCGCCAGGATACCGTGGGCCACCCATAAAGGGGGGCTGACCAGGCATCATCTGTGACGGTGGTGGCTGCGGACTTGAGGCATGCGTCGGTGGTGATGGACGCATCGTCGAGTTCGGGAAAAAGTTAGGTCCCATTGGACCGGGTCCCATGGGACCATCTCCACCAGGGGGCATTTGTCCCAGTGGACTCGGCGCTGGACCGCCAGCATTGTGTGGTCCGCCGGGTCCAATTCCGTTAACACCACCATAGCCAGAGCTGACAAAGCCATAGTCATGGAATGCCTTCGCTTCTGATGAGTGATCACACTGATCGCGTCTCTCGGGCGCCGCACAGTACAGATCCCAGAATACGCACCACCATGTATGCAGAAATCCAGGTGGCTCGCCTAGCGTTATATTTTTCTCCCATCTAATCTCTGACAGGAATGTTTGTGCAGCTTTTTGTGCGCCAACATGCAACAGATATTCGTAGACATACAACGCTAATTTCTCGCGGGCCTGGGCGTCTGATGGCACCGACGATGTTTTCGATTTGCCATACATTTTCTGTTTTCTTTTTCGCTGGTTTTGATGTTGTTATGTGCGAGATTTGTTAGTTTTCTTCTGTCAGCTCTTTGTGTAAATCGGTCCGTTGTTAGTTTCTTCGCTCACAATTTTTTGCTTTTCCTGATGCTAACTCAGCCTCAGCCTTAAATATGTAGCCTGTTATTTTTGTTGTTCCTTGGTTGTAAGGTGGTTGCTGTTGTTGTTTACTTTTCTTCACACACTAATTCGTATGTTGTTGTTGGTATGTTTGTTGGTTGGTCCACACGCGCGTTTCTTATTTGTATATCAGTACGTCTAACTGGCCTGTCTTACTTCTTGCTTCCCTGGGAAACCGTATTATACATGCGTGTGTGTGATTGATTGTATGTGTTCACTTGACTTCAGTTGATTTAAATTTTTTGTTTAATGTTCTTTCTTTTTCTTTCGTCGAGGTTCTTCTTTTACTGTTTATTGTGCCGTTTGCCTCGTGAACCGACTTAATAGGCGCTCACCGCGGCGATGGAGCTCACACAGCCGTTCTCCTCTTTTCTATTACCTCCACCATTTTTTTTATTTTTGCCTCTTGTTCTTTACGTTTTGCTCTTACAATCGTCGCACTGACTACCGCACACTTTATATGCGATTCGTCCGATTGCTTTCTGAGGCTAGCTGGTTGTATTTTGTCTGGTTTTTTAGCTTTCCGAAGTTTACTTTTACTTTGTCCGCTTTTTTTGTGTTTTACTTATTTAGCTTTTTGCAATAAACTTTTAGCTGCTGTTGCTGCTTCAAGCGCTCGTCAAATTTAGTTCATGTTCGTTTCGTTGCTACTTCTTAGTTTTACCGTTTCTTCTCTTTAGATTATTTTATTCTCCTTATTTGTTGCTGTTGCTTCTTCTTGCACAACCACTGAAAAACAGAATAGATGAGAAAAATTGCAATGAGAAAGAGATATGATGCGCGCGCTCTCGTAAGGCCAACACCGCACCGAATTAAAACAAACCGAAAGCACGAGAGCAAGTGGTAGTGATTTGGTGGTGTGAGAGGGCTTTGACGTGTGCCTTTGAGTAGGTATTTGTTTGCATGGGCTTGTGTGAACACATATTCGAGAGCGCAAGGTGACGTACGTATGTAGGTAAGAACCCAAAAGCGAATGCAGCCTAATGCTGAATTTCTTAGGGCCTATTATGCTGAAGCGTGTTACCTTGTACCAAACGGGAGTGTGTGGATAATCTGAAATACATATATTCGAGTTGAATTTTAGAGATGGGCAGGTTTGATTTTGACCCTATATTTTTGACTGTATACCTGTCACCAATAATCCTAGATAGACACATTCTTTGTTCCGCTTTCATTATTCAGTATAATTATATTTTTATTATTTGACATAAAAGATTGGAACATAGTAAGGTAATTTTGGATCGAAAACGCGGCCACTTTTGCCCCTTATAGGGGAATATACGGTCCAATAACCATAAAGTTTCAGTATTCAGGGATGATAAATAACGTGCAACCAAATTCTACACTTGCGTGCTGCAAAATAGGTAAGCAATCATGCAAGGTTTATTGGATAGTAACCATATGAGATGCATTCTAAAAGATTCAGGAAATTTGATTTAGGAAAACATATTTCTACAAGACCATAAACATTTCGTTAAAATTTCAAGACCTCACTACCTACTATAATACATAGGTAAAACATGTAACAATATTTTAAGGACCTATAACAATTTACGAATTGTCGTCCAATACCAACGACTAGAAAAAAATTGGAAGGCGAGGTATGGCTGGGCTTTGGGGTACTGGGGTAAGCTAGATTACTTTTTAAACTACAGTTTGGTTTAAGTGACAGTAGCGAGTGTGACTTATTTAGTGAAATCTATGACGCAGATTAAAATCTTGATCGTTTGGAGATAACGATACCCGAGTGTTTTACGCTTCTTACCAGTCAGGGCATGTGGAAGAACCATCTGACCAGCCCAACTGCTGCTACCAAGTCAACATGAATGAATGCTCTTTTGAAATGAAACACTATTCTAAGGCGGAGCAAATCTAGGTATTTGCAATTTTTTTCTATTTACCGTAAAGGGGTTGATGTTGCGGAATGCATGCAATAATGCCTTCATGAAAAAGTCTGTTGCAGATGGCACTATTTCTGTTATTACCCGAAATTTATAATGACTATTTGGAATGTGCAATCCGAACCTTTACGCAATCTACTTGGCTTCAAAATAGGTTTTTTCGTCTCTACGTTTTTCCTTTTCACCTCATAAAATTGTCTTGGTGTCCTAAATGCAACAATCCTTTTGTAATGCCTTAGGATGATTCCGCTGAGCTTCGGCTATCGTTTATTGCATTAAAGTTTATAGAATTTAAACACTATGAATTCGTTGTTCCAAAGAACTGTTTATTAAAGCTATCTCTTATTGTAGGTGAAATATCTCAATTACACCAAATTGAGCTATGTTTACACCCTTCATGCAGTGAATATTAGAACATAATCGTGAAGTTCGTAACAAAGTGGGAAATCCTATTCTTAATCAGCTTATCTATCCGCCTTTATGTATGCATACTAGTCCCCCATTCTTAAAATCGTGCAATAAATCTTATTTTGGCCACACTTTTATAGCAGCTGCTTGGATCAAGCACTAGCAAGCTTATCTCCAAAACGTTTAAGTTATTATTGGTTTTGTCAATCGAGTGGACAGTTTTTCACAGATCCCACATATTTCAAGAATCTACTTTTACTGGATCGTCTAAACAAATATAATTCCCTGGGTCTCAGTTTTGAACTGCATTACGACAAATTACCATCCCCTAGACATAAACCGTATGCTCAAACACAGAACTGCTGGTAGATTTTATAAGTTAACTTAATCTTATCTTTTAATTTTATTCATTGTTGGAATATTTCTAGCTCTGCGTGATGTTTGGCAAACTACCAAATTCTTCCCATGGGATTTCGAAAGTTGAAGATATATAGAAGCTGTGCGTCTTTACTCATCACAGTCTACTATAAAACAAGTAATCAACATTGTAATTTTCATAACATTCTTTAATGGCACAGCACATCACTTTGAAAGACCGGTCTTGTGGTCGAAACCAAACAACACATAATAAACATCATGAGCGCCACACACATCAACCATTGAGGCCCGCACCCTTGTCTGCCACTCAACAACTTTTCTAGCACCAACGTGTTCCTTCGGTTTTGGTGAGCGGTTTTCACATAACCAATAAATAAAACAACAAACGCGCTTAGTTACCAACCTCATAGCCGAAAAATCTTTTAACCGATTTAAATTTACTGTTTAGTTTTGATTACTTATTCGTTTTTATATCGTTGAAACATATTAAGAATTTGTTTATTTCAGGAGTTTGCAACACTTTATCATGAGCTCAAAACTTTCATTTTTTTACTTATTTCATTTCACTCCATATGTTTTTAAAGAGCACACATTTTTCCGTCGAATATTTACTTATTTTTTAAATGTATTTACAAATTTACCGCCGATTTTGCACCATATCTGTCTCTTTTTAAATTATTTATTTTGTATTATTTTGGGTGTACGTGAGTTGGAGTGTGAGTGTTCTTTACTTCATTATGTTTTTCATCGCTTTACTCTTTTAATTTTTGCAAGTTTTCTTTTGTATCTGGTATTCTTACATTATTTTTATATCTTTTCCTCTATTCTGCACTATGCTTTGCCTGCTGTTCGTTGTAGTCGTTCACTTCTGTAAATCGGCTCACTTTGCATTTTGCCTGTACGAAATTTTCATTAAGATTTTCTTTGTTGAAAAACATGTTTAATCGTTTACATTGTATGTCCTATGGTTGCTAATTCGTTAATAGCATAATTTGCGTATAAATCTAGACAACTTTAATTAGTTTTTACACTCAAAATTTGTAATAAATATTTCCGCTGCTTCGCTACAAGTTGCGTCTCGCTTTAAGTCAAATGGTGAACAGAATTGGAATAATTTTCTTCTCTTCATGTTATTTTGATTAGTACTTTGCAAGCGACGCGCATTTACGTATCTCGCTCACACACAAGTGTTGATATGAGCGGTGCGCGTTCGTATTTTCGTTGTGCAGCAGTTGAACTGTTCTCACTTATTTGCTCCGGCATTTTTTATTTTCACCTATTCAGTGTTCACCCTCTCTTCAGCCGTTTGCACATTCAACACTCTTTGCCTTTGCCGTTCTCCTTTTGCATAAGTTGGGTATATTCATCATGTGTACCTTTCTAGCACAGTGTTGCATTTTCGAGAGAGTTTCCAACGTTTGGTAGTGCGTTAACAAGTGCTTTGGTGAGTTACCAGTGATATTTAACTAAAATTAAATTCCTTTAATCTATTCGAAGCGAAATCAGCCAATTTTAAGTTTATTTAATGTGATTCTACACAATATTTGACGCGTTTGTTTCGGTGCTGCGCGGTCTTAGTGCTGCGCGAAATATGACAACACTACGTTGCTGTGCGCAGTAATCGATACAAATTGCATTTGTTTTTCAAGAGGGTGGGTAGCAATGGGTGAACTCATGGGTGGAAGTGAAACAAAATATATGCAATTATTGTTGTTGTACTGCTTCAGCGTAACAACACTGTAAGAAATTTCTAATGTTATCAATTGGAAAATTTAAATGTGCGAAATGGTACGGAATTATGTAAATTACTATATAGAATATCCATAATACTTATGTACATTTCCTTTGCTATAAAGTAAATTTTTCATAGGCAGTATTCCGAATGAATAATGTAAATTTACTAGCCAAGTTTTCAGCATTGCTCGTTTGTGTAAAACATCGAAAAACGGCATTTGAAACCTTTAGTCGCTGAATGTTTTTTGGTATGGCAACATATTGTAAGTTCGCGTCACCGACATGATATTGTTTATTTCCTTTTGTGGTCTTTCGCTTGCTTTCTTGACGTTTTGTAGTTCCTTGTATGTACGATCCTCCATAAGTATATTTCATAAAAAATAATGAATTTCTTTAACTTACGAAACTTATTTTTTTCTTGAGATTTTTTAATAATTATATTCGAAATCGTAATTGGATAGTATTTACAATTTCCACATAATGAATGAATATTTTATTAAATTATATATTGGGCAATCTGATCCAATACCTCAGCTGATGGCAATGGACTTCCGGATTAATTGTTGTGTTATATGATAAAACCTCAAAAAACGATTCCTTTGAAATACCATCAAGCAGTCATCATCTTCCTTTTTGTTGGATATTGGTTTTCGAAATGCTTTGAGCCTGTTCATTTTTTTTGCTCCATGATTTCTTACCTTACATTTCTTACTTGATATTGTTATATACAAAAAATCTTCGTCCGCAGTAATGATCATTTTCGTGACGAACAATCTAATACAATATATAGATTTTAGTTAAATTAGTGTTACTTTAGTGGAATACAGTAGCAAAAAGCATAAAGAGTTAACAGACCTCTTATAAACATAATCAAAAATATTAATAAAATAATTCGTAAGCCTAATAACCAGTAAAAAAATTATTTTTGCAACTTTGCAAAACACTGAATTTTTATCATTTGGAATTGATTTTAATTCAACTAAAACAAGAATTTTGGAAAACATTTGCATTTTTCCAGTTCATTTTACATATTCAACATAGAATATTCAATTGTCTGAAAAATACCGAAAGGCTTAGGAAATATTAATTCTGGTGACCTTGGAGGACATTGTCGTACAGACTTTACTTGTCTCTCAACAAAGTGTTTGGTTGCACACATCTTGAAAGCACCAAAATTATTTCTTGATACACATTTGCATTGTTCTTGATGACATAGAGCAGCCTTCTGCAGTTACGGCCACTCATAGCATTGCAAATGACGCTGCTTGATTTCTGGTGACCACTGGGAAAATCAAATTTTCGTATGATCTTTCTGGTCGCTCAATTAGGCAACTTGACAATTGTTCAGGTTCGTGCAAGCAGTGCAGCTCTCTTTCTCTATCGAGCTTAATGATTTGTTTGGCATCGTTGTGATCTTGTTCTTATTGGAAGTTAAATCCATATTTCATTTTATTCTGAAATCATTTTCAATATTTGTTGAAAGTTGTTGATTTGAAAATTATTCAACCAACTCTTGCACTCCGCAAAGAATTTTGTGCAATTCGAGTCTTCAATTTTCGAGCCACTTTCGAGGTTTCGTTTTGTTATTATTTATTTAAAATGGTTTTTAATAATTTATTCGGAAATTTATGAACCGTTCTTGTTAAAACCCAAATCAATACAAAAATTGTTGATGCATTCCTTATTGTTTTGTGCACCATTTTATCCCCAGTGTAATCAATTACGCTTTCGACCAACGAGGGCTTTGAAAATATTCGATGTACACGTCTATCGTTGTTAACCTATATCGATAGCGAACATTTTCAATTGGTCTAAATTTATCGACCGTTAAAACAAACTGAATGGTCTAACTGTTTATAGCACACACGTTGTTGGGCCGGCCAATAGCAAGTGGCTAGCCGTAAACATAAACAGTGCAGTCGCGAATGCGCTCGGAGTTAGTCGTGTTCAGTGGTTCCCGTGCTTTAGAATAAGTTAATAAAAAAGTATTTAATAAAAAAATATATATTAAAATAAAGGCAGTTCAAATTCGTTTTAAGAGACACTAACGGTAAAGTCAACAATTTTTTATGTGTTACGAACGTCAAGAACTATGAAAATCTCTTATGTTTATCCATATAATATTTCATTGCAATCATTAATACTACCACATATGCAAAATATTCAGCTTTTCTCTTCACAGTTACGAAGAAAAAGCGCAGCCTTCAGTTGCATCGACTTTCACGCGCGCAAAAATTTTTGTCGGTGCCGCAATGTGGCGTATTTCTTAAATTCCCTTCACTCTCGTTTTTTTTTTCGTTTAATTACCAAAGCGTTTGCTATCTGTGTGTGCCTGTGGATTCGTGAATGTTAACATTTATTTTGGCATTTATACAATTGTTGACAATTCTCGGCACATATTCGGCAGAATGCTGAAATGCGTGGATTAAGGAAGAAGTCTTTCCTCACGAGTTCGGTTTTATTCGATCTGGCTGGGATTTTATGCTGTTGACTTTGGAGTGCTTCGTTGATTGCAATAGTTTTAACAGAATCCCTAAAAATGTGTATATCAGAGCTAATATTTTGCGGAAGGTCATAATGGGATTATTTTGAGTACAGGCAACGATGGTAAATTAGTACTTGCTGGTTCCCTAACAATCTCTCATTAAAGGACAAGTTTCTGAGGCTCGTTATCGACTTTTATAACTATTTAATCCTTTTTCGACTTGTTTCGATTGGATTTTTGGCTCATTGAAAATCGGTTGTTGAAAGGGATTTTACCAGTTTTACTATTCTACCGAAATCATTCCCGGTGTTTCAAAAACAGAACAGACAATAATTCTGTATAAGTACAGAAAAATAATCAAAAGTTTATGCACGCTCTAATCGTCCGAACTAGTCTCTTTTGAAAAATTTCGTGGGAGGAATTGTAAACTATTAGTAATGAGTGTTCTTTGATTCAGATATGCCTATCAATCACTCAATATTTAAAAAATGTCATATTTATTTTCGATTTCTGATTCGCTTTTCTTTATCACTCGTTCAAAATTTTTGGAATTTATTTTTTCTGCGGAAATGTTCGATTGGAATTTTATTTGCACGTGTCGCAATCCAAGCAAAATAAAGGTAAGGTTTCAAAAAAGTGCTAAAAAGCAATCACATGGATTTCGAAGATGTCATTTTAAAAGGAATTGGTATTTTTTCAATATAAACTCTACAAAGTTTTAAAAGTACCATTTAAAATTCGTACTAACAATAATGCATGATACATTTCAATTGTGGCAAAATAGCATGTCGGTGCTCAACGCGCATAAAGAAGTTTTCACTTCAAAAATCACTTTCAAGAAGATTGTAATAATAATTAGTGGTCGTCTGAGTCGAGCCGTGCATACTCGGCGTTTTTATTCAGAATAGGGTTTTTTAATTACAGTATCCACACTTTATTTTTTAAATGAAACGCAAACGGTTTTTTTATTGTACAATTGATTCAATTAGTAATGGAATATGATATGGTTTAAATGGCCGCAACGGCTGGCCTTCATACGGATCCTCCAATTTTGGATGGCTCGGGCGCATAATTCCTGCGTCACGGTTGAATTTCGGCGCGAATGTTGTTCTTGAGGTGTTGAATCATCACTAGATATGTCCACCATAGGCTAATAGTACACTGATTACACGCGAAAGTAGGTTGTAATAAGCTTCTACTTCCTACTTATTTTGATTAAAAAGAAGTATAAAGAGAATATAGTATTTATATAAGCTACCAGATCAACTGTCCTTATCATTTGAAGTCGTCGTCTTTGAGCTGCAGCTCTTTCACCGCAAGTAAGTTGACTCCGAAGTTCTTACGTTGAATATCCCCCGAATTGGCGCACCATATGTCCAAATTGGCTTAAATATGGCATTGCATATAGTCGGAGAAATTAACGAAGAAGTACTTCAGCATTTGTACAACATTGTGGGAAAATATACTTCGCAGATTGTTTATTAAACCATTGGGCCAAGGCTTGTCGAAAACTTTTCTACGTCTATGAATATTCCAATGCAAAATTTTTTGTCGCCAAGGTCGTTTAATAACCCTATGGACTTGCTGTTTGGTAAAGGGGTTTCCACGGAAGCCAAATTGGTGGTCTGGTATTATATGTCTACGTCCCAGGATTGGTAAAAGTCTATCACCTAGCAGCTTTTGACATATTTTGGATTGTACTGGAAGTAAGCTGATTGGTCTATATAATGATGGCAGGGATATGTATTTTTCTGGCTTGGGAATAGCAATGACTTTGGCAACTTTCCAGACTTTGGGGATGTAGTTTAACTGAAAAGCGCATTAAAGATGTTCCGTATGTATTGCACCACTAATGGTGGTAGCTCATTTAGGAGTTTGTCGTCAATTTCTGCAATAATCTGCTAGAACCGTTGCTTTGGCTAGGTTTGTTGTTGCCCATTATTCAGTGTTCCCCTTTTATTGGTGGATTAATTTTTTATTGAATTTTATTGTAGTAGTCCGTGCAGTTTGTTGGTGTTATGCTTTAGAAAAACCGTGTGATTTCTTTGTTTTTGAGGTGTCCATTTTTTTTAACTTTCGGTTTTCTCTTATTAAGCTTTTCACCATGGGTGGAATGCAATGCAATTTGTTTTATAGATATCTGATATTGCTTTTGTTTGTAGCTACAGAATATTTTTTAAGTTCTAGGACTATAAGTGTATGGGACCGAGAGTCCCAGTCATGATGTTATAGCACATTTGCTTTTATCTATATTTTGTAAATGTAGAAATGTATTAAATTAGGTATTTTATTGGTTTCTACTTGGGATTGCTGTTTATCGTCTGTTTCTGAAGGTCATGATTTATTTTTATTTTTCGTTTGAAGTGTAATAAGTGTAATTAATGGTAGACGAATTCATACAGAACAATTAAACATTAAACATTAATTTTTATAATCTTTATACTCTGTTATTGGTGGTCTGTTGGAAAGGAGTGGACTTAGCCTTGTCCGTCTATGTTTTTGATACTTGAAGAATAAGATTTATCGCAATAAACTGCATAACACATTAAATTAGGCTTTGATTATGGTGATGACTATGATGATAGTGAATCAAAGTTGCGCCGTTAGGGCAATGGCTGAAAAGACTACCAATTCATTCTTAGGGGGAGATCGTGGGGGTATAGCCTTTTCAGTGTACGCCATGTTGGGGTATGGATGAGGGAGGACACCAGCGGGTTGGGATGCATAACAAGCCCTGTGTGATATGGGTTGCTGTGAGAATTAGTCACCAACATAACCGTTGGCACGGGGAGGTCCCTGTGCAGCGTCGTGTTGATGTTATAGGCGGCAGTGGTGTCCCAAATTGGTATAGCGTAACGCCAAGCAGGTGTAGCCATTTGCAGATAGATGAGCTTCTTATTAGCTATGGATAGCTCGTTTGAAGGGCGGAGGAGCCACTATAGTTTTTTGATCTTTTGGCAGCAGCGCACTGATTCGGTTTTATAGCTAAAATCCCCAGACTATGACCTTGAAACGCTACAGGTATAACGCTTTGCCCTTGTATGTACACTTAAAACTTATTATCACAATCTCATGAAAAAATGCATATGATTCTATATTAAAACTCGTTTGTGCAGATATTATTTTACGCCTGATTACAAAATTAGTGTTCATCATTGTAACTACATAATGGTTCAAATTAAATCATCGGACTGAGTAGGAGGTCACGAGGGGCCAAAACTTAAACGAATTCGAATCGACTAACATAAAATATGGTATACTGCTAAATAACAGGATTCCTAGAAACAAATTTTTGCAGACTGGTCCGTGCAAGTCCAGATTATATGTGCGTTACACTTTAGACTGCGTAATGTCTGGCCACATTGGGCCTTAAGGTTAAGGTCTTTAATGAAGGCAGGAGACCTGTTTGGTTTGAATTATGTTAATTCGTTAGAGCTTGCATTTTCGGTTAGCCTAAAATTCGGTATTAATGTGCTTCCATGTTGTATAATCGTCAGAAACTGGTATTCAAAATCTATGTTTTTTGGGGTGATACCTAAGCCTACAATCGCTAGTTAGATAGCCCGATAGATTATCCCGATTAAGAAGTAGTTGCCTCGTAGATCTCCCTATATTGCGATGAATCCGATAACCTGACGTAATACAATAAGTATAACTGGGTGTAGTCAAAGGTGAGTGCTAGTACTGCGGCTCCAGAGGGCGAGTTTCGAATCCCATTAAAGACATGGTCCACACCTCCAACCTCCGGTAGTAGGCGCTGTTCTTTGGTAGCGTCAGATGGCACCATCACCAAGGATTTATAGCGGCAGGTTTATCACTCAACCTATCAGGAAAAAGGTATTGAATTGAAGTAACTAACACAAGACTTGGATATTAAAATAAAAAAAAAATGGACGGGGCTTGTCAAACAGATTCATCGTCATTGCAATACCGGCTATCCAGCGCTTAGGAAAGTACAGCTTGGTTTACCTGCATTTGGTAGTAAAACCAGTAATGGGGTGTTTTCTGCTTTTGCACTTCTATGCTCAGGAACCTGAATGAGAAAGACTCGGTTCCGGGGGCAACATCGTTGAAGGTCTGTAAACTAATTTTGACGTGACGGTTTAAGCGTCAGTTTAGAATACGGCGTTCTCTCCGCCCATACTTGCAAAAATGTCTCCAAATACTTGCTTCCAACTCATTATGGTCTCTAGTTTTATACACATGTCATTATTCTTATAATCCTACAAATATGTTATGTCTGACTGATTAAGATTCCTAGCGGTGAATTGAATTTGGGAGACAGTAATTACTACTAACAGTCATGCTAACGCTACCGTCACTTTCCACTTCTATGAAGGAATGAATTTGTTGATGCGGTGAAGTTATAAAAAGGAGCCCACATCGAACACACTATTCGTTTCATCTTTTGTAGTTTCAAATAAATTTTTTTTGTTATTGTCGACTTAGGAGGTTCACAATATAGGTCTGCATGAATGCATTCATTTGCTTATCATAAATTAGTACCATTGAATTTCGTACTCACTGTCGGCAACCAGACACAAAAACAATGAATAATCATTTTTTAGTCAGCATTGTATAGTAGGCAATCGCCACTGACAACGAAATGAATGAATTAAGGTGTAAAGAAGACGAAAACAGATACCGAAAAATTCATATTAATTCATATAATTAATTAAGCTGATTTGCATTGAAATAATTTTTGTTGTTGTTGAGTTTGTTTAGTCTATTTCTTTAGCATTTTCAAATGCTATGAATTTAGCATGCGATAAAGTAAACAAAATAATGTTCCCACATAGCAATAGCATTAATTAAGTTCTGTAATTTTAAAATTAAGCACATAAGTTTTTATAGAATTTAGGGTTATTTCAATTTCTTTTAGCATTCCGTTTGTGCTATTTGAAGTTTACTTATTAAGAAAACGATAATAAACTGAACAAATATAATCAAATTTGAATTACTGTTTGTTTTTTTCAAAATAAAATAAATACAGTGTGTGTAAAATAATATAAGAGATCTTGCAATGTTAACGACAGAGCTGTGCATCTACAGCAATCGCCACAGACCCCTGACAGCATTAGCAGGTTAGAGTCTGCAATAACAGCCCTCACAGCTAAAGTTGACACAATTACATTAATGTTTAAGGAACTGAAGGAGAGCAATCAGTTCCCCAAACAATTATGCCTCAATTTCGTGAATGCCCGTAAATGATGCCCCGTCCACTCAGCCTTGGATTGTGGAATGCTCATGGAATTTCTGGGCATGTTGAGGAGCTTAAGCATTTCCTTACCGCCCATAACATTGATGTGTTGCTCATCACTGAGACATGGCTGCAAACTGGAGTCCAGATCTTTATACCTGGCTACAACACTCACAAGGCAGACCATCCCAGCAACAGGCCTAGAGGAGGAGCGCCTGTGCTTATTAAGCAAGAAATCTGCTATTCTTTACAAGAGCCAGTGAGAACAGCGAAATTACAGATGGCCACCATCCAGATTTCAACCAGTAGGGGCGAGTTATATCTACCTCTGCATCTTAATTGGTCATCTGTAGACTTCGAAGATCTTTTAAACAATCTAGGAAGAATGTTTCTCATAGGTGGAGACTTTAACGCCAAAAGCAGATTATGGGGTAACTTTAGAGCGGATACAAGGGGTAGCTGCTTACAGGAAGTTGTGCAAAACTCCCGTACGCCCAAAGACACACACCCAGCGCTATTGATTTCTTCATTTATAATGGGCTGCGTTCGGACGAGTTGTCTATCAGGACTGAGTATCAACTCTCCTCTAATCATCTCCCCGTTGTGGTTGATTTTGATTCCACTCCGAAGATCAAAACAATAAAAAGACGACTGCTGCCACCGGGAACTGACTTATCTGTATTTCGCCGAGATCTGGATGAATCTCTAAATTTAAACTTGGAAATCCTGATGCCCGAAGAGATTGAAGACGCGCACTCGATCTTTCTAAATAAGGTGCACTCAGCTGCTCTCATTGCCGCCCCCTTAAATCCACCACATGGCTCAAGAGTGCGTTCTGGACTTCCCCCAGCTATTGAAGCACTGCTGATTATTAAGAGGAGACTTAGGAGACAGTTTTGCCGCACTCGCGAACCTATTGTGGACAGGGTTTTTCGTAGAGTGTCGAATAGGGTCAAAAAGCTGCTGACGCTGGCATTCGTAAGTCCAGCTCCAGAGCAACTGAATAGGGTGGTTAACTTTATTCTCGAAGGATTTGAGGCTAAGGAGTACGTGGTGGCTGTGTATCTTGACATAAAGCAGGCTTTCGACCGAGTTTGGCAAGACGGGCTGCTCAGTAAGCTCAAGACTCTCTTGCCGCCTCAACTATGGTTAATCGTGCGCAGCTACCTTGAGAACAGGACCTTCTCAGTGGTACTGGATGAAGTGGAATCTAGCATCAAGGCTTTTTGCGCAGGTGACAAATGTGCCAATGTGACGTACGCCTTACGGCCGGATTTCTGTCCGGGAGTTTTCATTGGAAACCAGCTGGTGGAACACCATTCAGGTTACAAATACCTGGGTGTATATTTGGATAAGCGGCTAACTTTCAAGGCGCATATTTCAAGTATCACGAAATCCTTAAGACAGAGGATTGGCTTTTAACTAGCAGGAATAAATTGTCCTTGGGTGAATAAGGTGAACATTTACAAAACCATAATTGCTCCTGCTTGGTGATACGGTTTGCAGGTGTATGGCATAGCAGCGATGTCAAACATCACGAAGGTGAGAGTACTGTAGGCCAAGACATTGCGTATGCTTACTGGTGCCCCTTCGTTCATGCGAACGGCAGACCTTGAAAACGACTTAAAAATATAGAAAATTGGCGATGTGATTAATCGTCAGGCCAAAAAATATATAGAGAAGTTGAAAAATCATCCAAATAAACTGGCAAGGCGCCCTCTAAAACGACGCAGAATGGGAGGAGTTATGGGGGCGAGACGGCTGAGAAGATTGCACCCTGCCGACGTACGTAATAGATCCTTTTAATACAGTATAATATATCCCCACGTATTATTTAAGTTGTTTTGTTAATTTTTGTATATACAATTTAATTGAAGTTGTTCTAATAATAACAGAAAAATTAAATATAAAGGAAAAAAAAAAACCTTTTTTCTTACTGCATAAAATAATACACTAATAAAAACTCTACTTAATTCGGCAACAATTGAGTACATAAAACAATCTGCCAACTACATCAATTCATTCTGTTTCATTAAAATTAAATGAATGTCAAACTCATTCAATTGGGCATGAGTACCAAAAAAGGCCTTTTTGAATGCATTCATGTAGACCTCTAGTTCGCAATGACCACACACTGATCTCACATTGGGCGAGGCCAAGTGTTATCAAAATTCAGTCAGCTGGGCTTACTGGTAATTTTTTTGGTCGGGATGCGATATTAAAGCTAATGTTTACAACTAAGCATGCAAAAATTTACTGCAGCTAAGACTTAACTAAAAGTTCATTTCCTACAATGACAATAAAGGTTAAACCAAGAGCAAACATGGAGGTTAGAAGTTGGGAATTAACTTACGCAAAAAAGTTATTAGTTCAGCGATGCCAATAATCTAGTCTTAATAAGATTAGTAGGGGTACAATTAAAGTTGATCATAGTAAGAAAGAGATAAAGGGTTAATGCAACCATAAATGAGGTTATACATAAAAGTCACACCAGAGACAGTTCTGCGCTTAGACAAGGTAGGAAGGTTGACCAATTTTAGACGACACCGATAAGATGACAGACAAGCGTTAGGATCCCACTGCTTTTACACCGCTTCAGTACGGTCGATAGACGTCTGACATTGACATTGACAGACAAAAGACGCATACTACAGAATAGGTCTCATCAATATAGTGTTTATCATTTTGGTAGTATACAGATCATTGAATTCTCTAGACTTAGAGAGTGAAGAGGAAAAGTGGGTGCCAAAATACAACTTTACATTTATTGATAGTTTAAACTAGTTTTACATGGTCTAAATATATTAAAATATGAGTGTTTGATGACAGTAGGTGGATCATTAATAAGGATGTCAAAAGGCTAAGGCCCCAAAATACGGCCTTGAGGGACACCTGAGTTAGATTTATAGATTTAGATATGGCAGACTTAAAAGCTACCCTTTGAGTTCGACAATCAAGATAAGATGCCAGCCATCAAACTAAAGCAGGAGGGAAACCAAAAGCCTTGAGTTTGGTTACGAGCACAGCTTGCGAAAGCTTTACTAAAGTCGGTGTAGATAACGTCGGTTTGACTATCTGCCGAGAAGTTGAGATTGACAATGGAAGTAAATTCCAGTAGATTGGTTACCGTTGAGCGGTTCTTCACAAAACCATGCTGAGACATGCTCAATAATGGGCGAATAGATTACAGTAGAGGATCAGTAATAATCCGAGATATCAGATTTACTACCCTTTTTAAATCAGGCTTCTTCCAAACTCTTGGTAGACAGAAAGTAAGTATTAAGCGATAGATTAAATAAAATACATTTCAATACAGCTCTAAAAATATCTTATATAAGACGTGCTCTAGCCATAAACTAACGAAACGAAAAATGAACGCCTTATAATCCTTAAAGTAAAACATTCATTGTTTGCCGTCTTTCACAACCGAAACTCGTTCCTAACATGATTTAATTTTCGTTAAGGGGGTTTCTTTTCAGTTCTATCTACAAACAAATGGCTTTTAAAGCAAATTGAACTGGTACAGCAAAACGTCGATATTAGCCTTTCTCTGCGCCTTACTTTCTCAAACTTCACATTGACCAAATGCAAATAAATCCTTTTCAAACAACAATAAAATCGACCGATTTTCGTAGTATGGCAGCAGATTAGGTGAGTGACAAATCCCAATAGTAAAATGCGAATTTGGTGCCTGGGATTTGTCTATCTTTTCCTATTCTAATTGTTCTGTTTTGCACACAATTCGCATTTCTTCCGGGTGGATACCAATGGTAATCGCTGATTTTAGGTGCCGCTGTCAACCATGTTATCTCTTTTATTTTGATTATTATTCGCTGGCAGCATTTTAATTCAATTTCATTTAACTACTTTACGGCAAATTGCACTAAGCACAATGAGTTGTATTTGGTTGGCGATGCAGGCCAGTAGAGACGATTCAACTTGACTCGTCTCGGTCGTGCTCGACCCATGCGACTTACTCAAAGTACGTGTACACACATGCGATTCTACACATCCGCTCCACTGATATACACATACAGTTTTATGTTATCCTTTGGCTTGACTCTAGGCCACCGCATCACGTTCGACTTCTACTGCCGCTAGCGCCATCACTTGCTTTGTGCATATTGCACATGTTTCTGACTTTTAAAATATCTGCTTTCAATGCACACTTGCGACTACCGTCGCATGCTGCAAAAGCGCAATTTATTACACTCACGCCTCTAGGATAGTGGCCAAAGTGCACTGGCAATACACGCCCACAACACTCTTGTCTGAGTAGATTTCGGTGCCATAGCAGAAACAAGTTAAATACCTATTTTCCATTCGTAGTTGTATTTTAATACTATTAACACCAATTTCAACCTGTTTCGTTAAGTTGTAGTACTTTACGAAGATATTGAACTTGACCCATGGGTAAGGTACGACTCCGTTGCATAAGCTCTTGACCATCGAATAGACGCTGTTAAAACTTGAAATCGATACGTTTTGATTGATTAACCTTCCCGCGAACTCTAAAGTATATCTCCAACAATCTAGGCTTTTACATTGCCTCTCACCTCCCCTAATCTTATCAAGTCAAAGTTAATACGTTTCTTAACATTTTAATTTAAATAATGTACGTAATTATCGTTTTTAGAAGCATGATTTATCTTAGTGGTTAGTGATTTTTTTCCAGCATAGCATGTTATTTTGTAAATAGACCTTAATTAAATTTTATAGAGTATAGTTATTCAATAACTTAACAACTATAGCATAATTACGAGTATATAGTATAAGTGAAATAACGTATCATGGCTAAGGAAATTAGCCTTAATTATTAATTAAGGCGTTCATAGAGTTCCTTCACTATAAGCAGCACGAATTTTTTCACGTGTCTACGCCGCATTCTTCCGAATTTTCACTTATTTTTATGGAACGAACAAATCTCTTTAAAAAAAAGATTGGAAACAATTTCAGATGAATCAAACTAATCGTTAAAGGTTATGACACTTCAAAGTCAATTGAACAGAAAAAGGCCGCATATTTTTTGTCAGTCTATTACGTATAAAAAAGATCATTCGTTAGGAGAATCTATTGTAGAAAGCTGTCGTCTGAACTTATGCTATCCAGCGGTGCATCTGAATGTTGAAATATATGAGGGTTAAAAAATTGATTTAAAGTTTTTGATGTGAAACATCTTTGGTTTTAGTAGGGTAAACATTTGCTCGTACCGCTCTCATAAAATGAAAAATCGTCATAGCCTCGGGCACGAAGACATTCGAAGTCGTTCGGGTGGCTTCCCACAAACATTTAAATCATTTGCCTACCTGAATGTGTTCTTCGACTCGGTAGCCTATTGGAAATATAATGGTGAGGAAGATTAATAAAATTGTAGTGGATAACTAAAGTTCGAATTGCTTCTTTCATCCAACCTATTCTACGGATTTACTTTCCTCTGACTATTTTCTGTTCCTCAACCTTAAGAAACCGCTTGGTGGGAGAGATTTGGTACAAATGAGGAGCTGGAATGTGTTGTAAATGACTATTTCGAGACTCTGTATGTTTCGCTCTATAAGCAAGGTATAGAAGCCATTGAGAATCGCTGGAAACAATGTATCGAGCTAAAAGGGGAATACATTGAAAAATAAGAAGCGATTTTGGCTAATTTTATCTGTTTTCTATAATATGTTAGGTCGACGACTTTTGGCAACATTTTTGTACAACCCCATCATTTGAAAACTATGAGATTTTTTCGAGAAAAAAGTCAAAATTCTTAAAGCAATCAAATAACAGACCCAGAAACTACGCAAAAGGGAATAATTGAGCAAAAAAGAATCCCTATTGTTCTTGAACATGTTCATTTACCGAGTTTAGTGAGCGACTCTTTTTTGTTCACTCACTCACTAATTTAATAATGATAACAACGAGTGCGTAAAGACACAAAATTGATCTCTCCCCACGTTGTGTATCAAACGAAAATGGAACAACAATAATAACAGGGCCACGGTGGAGGTGTCCAGCTGTGAAGTCTCTTCTAAGTCAAAGAACCTATGGCTTTAAATAGGCTTAACTTAAGGGATTTGTGCTAATTGTAACTATTGTATTGTGTAATTAGTTTTCTAAACTCTAAACTCTCTAAACGAGTAGTCCAAACAGGAATAGTAAACATATATTGTTGCATTGTGATAAAAGAATTTTTACAACATTGGAAGCTCATGTTTTGGCATTTGTGTATTGAAGAGTATGTGTGTGCGTGCATTTGCTACGGCTTACATTGCCCATATGCAATATTTGTTGTTTTAAATTAAAAATGATTGACTTTGTGCGCTTTGTTGCTACCATGTCAAAGCTCAGCTTAGTACCGAACGGCGCCGTTGAGCATGCAGCAGCAAATGAATTATGCAAATCAAAGATGGGGCCGAACTACTGCTCGACTGTGTGATTTAAATCAACTGTATAAGCCAAATATAACACAACTACACAATAGAACACAAAATATTGATTTATACAACATTGTGCCTATGTTGCCCTTAAACTCTTAAACGCGTTACCATACTTAAAGCACCTTAGTTGGACGAAAACACAAGCATATAACCTCAATACCAACATGGCCAAAATCACGTAAAGTTAATTGACCTCAATTAATTTGCACAGCGCAAAATTACAATTAAATAATTTATTAAAGTTGTGGTGTTCCACAGACGCAACTTGGTAGAGTAGAGTCTTGTCATACGCATATGGACACGCTTGCATATACGCAAGGATCTGAAATTGTAATGGGACAAAATTACAAACATTAAAGAGCACAATAGTTTAAAATATAAGCAGCAAATATAAAAATAAAAAAACAAAAAACAACTTGAAGAACAACATGAAAAGTGTGGTTAAGAGAATACTTATTTAAGGGGTTGTAGGGGGAACGAGCGTAATATGAAATTTTTGTAAGCCTACACTTGCACATGCACCCAGAAACAATGAAGTAATGCTCATTGGTGGTGGTACCGTAGGGTAGCGCGTACACTTTAGGTTACCTTTTTTCATTTTTTTTTTACGTTATAAAAAAAAAATACACGAACAAACCGAAAAATAATCAAAGAAAACAAAAAACTAATTGTTGCCAGATGTAAAAGCTACGGCAACGTTGAAACCAAAAAAGAAGAAAAAAAGCCTTAAAGTAGCAGCACTAAAAAAGGAGTGAGTTAAAAAATAACCGTAGTGTAAATTTTAACGAAGTTGCGTCGGTCTGCATCTGGTTTTTTGCAAATGACACGTTCGCGCCGACTGCAGGAGCCGTAGTTTGCTGAAATTATATTTGCATGAGTGCGTATTGAAGCCAACCAAAGCGAACACATCTACGGATGTAGCAAAATCATAAAGGAAGTGTGAGATATAGAGTGATACAAGTTGCACCAGTGAGTGTGTCATGCAGTATTTGTGTGCTGCGTGTTGTTGGACATGATGTTGGAATGCGGTGAGTCAAGCAGCAAACCAACCTTAACCGAATAGTGTTGAACATCACCCTTCTAATACACATAGTGGATGTCTCCTTGTGACCATGCATTCATTGGTATTTCATAGCACCAATGCTGTTAGTTGTGTACCTCAAAGAACAAACTCGGTTGATGTACCGGCAAATAGCATGACAGTTAATGTTTAGACTAATCAATAAGTTTATAAAGGTCGCTACTAATTACCATGTTGTATATTAAAAGGAAAAAAGTCATAGTACTCGTAATGATGTCGCAGATTCCACTGTCAACCCTGATACGTTGCCCCTCTTTCTCTAAAGTATGTGAGCTGCGGATTTGGTTGACCTCGATTCCGACAGTACGATCAATCGATGCGGTTCATTAAATAAGCGACTTTTTGAATTTCACACAAAAGTCAACTGCTCCCATTCATAGACATATATCATTAGATAACCGTTACATTTTGAGTAGTGTGCGACATGTAGTTTATGTTGTGTGGTCATTGAAAGCAATCAACTTCAAGAATTTATGTATATTTATGATAAAAAGTAATTTACCATACTTCGTTGTGGTTGTAGAATCACGACCAATATCTAGCAACTATAAAATCAATTTAGTTCAGAATACCAACAATTCAATTTAATTCCGAGCAGAAATAATCGTTGTTGGTCTATAGATCAACGAGATCACAGCAACAATTTTTATGGAAGTTGTACGCGGCATAATTCTTATGTATTATATATTGTTGCAACTTAAGCATAGACCGTTTTAACGAATTAATGTGTTCTGCAAGTCATGGCCCGACATATTTTGTAAGTTGAGCTATGATCTGCTCTCACAGATTACTGCAAACCAATTGAAGCACTCGTATACTAAGTGCTGGACACTGTGGTCAAATATGCCACCCTTACCCCGTTTTTGGAAAGCAGTCATTAGTATGACTATCTTCTTTATTTATTTTTTACATTTGTTTGCTACAGTCAGTGGATTTTGGACAGCAAACTCGAAATCATATGCATCACAAAAATCGGGACCATATTGGTTTAATACCAATCCGGGACTAGAAATATCCTATCCAGAATGATATTACTTTTCAGGTGCCAAATGTGTGCTTTCGTACAGCAGTTTGCAAAAAAGTTAATATGTGCTTCCAACCGTGTAGAATATGTAGATCTTCTCTGTCATCGTTGGGATCTGTAGGTATGGATCATTCATCCATCCAATGTTCTGAACGTTCTTCAAAACCCATTATCTTTACTTAGTAGACGTATTTTTGTTTGAATGCTTATGTCCGGGGTATAGATACTAACCCGGACTGGCCGTAAAGTTTGGAACATTATGTGGAAGTATTAATGGTGTTTTCCCTTTTTTTGTAATTCTTTAGTTCTCGTGACGAGTTGTACAAATACTCTGTATTTTTGGTCAAGCAACCATCAAACACTTACGGTAAAAGGTGCACAAATACTTCAGAAAACTCTTAATTTAAATACACATATATGTCATTATTATGCAACATAATTTATTTATTTTTGTAATTTTCATAAATATTTTTTAGTGGACGCTTTAATTGCGTTTTCAACTA
This sequence comes from Cacoxenus indagator, assembly GCA_035041755.1. NCBI lineage: Eukaryota > Metazoa > Arthropoda > Insecta > Diptera > Drosophilidae > Cacoxenus > Cacoxenus indagator. The sequence continues at coordinate 670,957 of JAWNKX010000274.1, forward strand.
GCACGATTTGAGTGTCATACATAAGGTCTGACTAACACTGGCCAAATACGACAAAATTCAGTCAGTTTGATTATTTAGCAAGCAGGAATGTGAACCCTTTTTGTGGCAAAAACCCATTTTTCGAAAGTGCTCAAAACAAAGTATCTCCACAGTCATTGTAAGGGAAATACGTACAAGCATGAGGTTGCATACTAGAAATGCTGACTATCTGCAGCTCTTCCCAAATAATTGCCTCCACAAACAGCTGTTGTTGGAAGAAGAAGAGAAATTTGTATAAGTCTGTTTTTTTCCGAAGTTTGCAACTGTTTAAAACTTAAAAGAAATAGATTTTGTCTGGCTAGTGGTTATGGAATCTGACAATTGTGGCTTGTGTTATGTGTTAGTACATAATGGTGTGTTAATATGAAGCATCTCAAAAAAACAGCTTTGTAAATTAAACTCATCTCTGTAAAGCGACACAACAATTTTGTTAACACTTGTTAGCTATGGTGTTTTTTGTTAATTTTTTTTAATCAATTCTGATTTCGATGTAGTTTTTCGCGATGTGCACTTTTCCCGCAGTTTCTTTTTTTTGACTTAACCTCACTTCCAACAATGCGGACTTGTTTGCTGCATGGAAACAAGCAACGGGTCGCAGTAAACAAGAAGCTCCATCATTGCCATATTTATTAAAGACTGCTAGAGATCGAAGGAAACAAGCTGCAAATATATATACTTTTGAAAGAAATAATATGAGTTTATTGATTCAAGCAGAAATATTAGCTACTTATATTTTCGCTTAAAAGTAGTTAATATTTCTTTGAGCTTGTTCGCGGTGCTTGAGTAAACTTTATGTAAATTGTAATAAATTCAAGAATTTACCTTAAAAGTTGTATTCAAATCTTGTACTTTGATAATATTGGCTCCAAATGGAAACCTTTGCTAAACTATTGGAATATGATAAATGTTATCCCTAAGAGGTATGCAATACTTTTTTGATAAGATTTCCAGGCAAAAGATCGGAACGAATTTTTCGGCCAGAACATTGCCTATTGTGGTATGTACAACCTAAAAGCCGAGCAGAGTAATAAGTAATACCATTTTGTTTGGGCCTTAATTTGATCTCTCACGGTAACACCAGAGTAACAAGAAGAGTCACAACTCTTCACATTCTATTCGTTCACTTACAACCAGCTGGATTTGTTATTTCGACGAGTAACACCATTCTGTTCGACCCTCAACGCAAAAATCCGTACAGAAAAATATTACTTTATCTTTGAGCTATGAATTTATCGTGCAGTGTGGCAATGCTGAGGAACGAAACCTAATACGAGTGGTGAATGGCTGACTAACGAAAGAGATCATCTCTCATGTGCTCATCATTGATTTTGCTGAAAGCTGAAATACAATTTCATTCCGACTGAATGCGTCTATAGATGAGTACAGTTTGATTTGAAGAAACGTCAAAATCCACATCCAACACTCTGCAATAATCACACATTGTATGGTGCAGTGCAATTTTAAATGTGTATTCATTTTTGTTGGTGTCTTTACTTGCATTCAACGTAGAGTTGCTGCATTTCTTTGTACTAGTTTTTAGCCCAGTAGTAGAAATTCGGTCAAAAAGAGAGCTTACTGCCGGACTTATTGATAAAGTTATTTAGTTATGAACATTTCTTTGTTAAATTACATTAAAATTGTCAGCTGTTATATAGCGGCAGTGAGTATAGCATCTTTTGTTGTTGCAATTTCACATTATTGTAAAAGTCTTTTTACCGTGTTTAGACACAACTTTTTAACAAATAAACTATTTTGTACACCACTATATTTTTCGATTTAAGGTAGTTTCATGTTAATACATTGTGTCTATAATACTGTTAGGTTAATTTAAAAAAATGCGTTGCCATATTTACATATGTTTATATATATATATATATATATATATATAATAGTGTCCCAGCCTATAAGTGCGAATTTTTTTTTCGAGTAGAAACACGCATACCGCGCTCATTTATTTTCAATTGACCCTAATAACTAAAATAATGAATATTATTGCTATCGGACAATGTTAACCCGTGCCGACTTGATGTCAAAGATTTAATATAAAAGTTCGTACGGGAGACATAAATGTATTTTAGAACTTAAAGTTAATTCAATAAATAAAATACAATTTTACCTGTGTCTTATTATTTATTAAGTATTTGTGACTAGATGTCATCTTTTAAATTTTCTTTTTAAAGTTTGCTTTTTACAGTTAGTATATACTTGCCTATGTTTTTGTACGCAACGTAGTAAAATTGCTTTTGTACCTCTTCAACAGTGATTAAGCCAAAGAGTATTCACTCATATAGACAAAGAGTATTCATTCATGAATGAATGAATGAATACTCTTTGGTCAGACTAACCAAAAAGTGAGCCACAAAGTGCTTCTTGCGATGGGTGTAGCGTTTACTGTGGGTTGATGGGTTTTCTTTGGCTAAGTTAGTAACCATTTTTACTTTTGTCTCTTGGTCCACATCATCGTCAGATAGAGACAAGACAGACATATCATCTACCAAATACCACAAATGCTGGCAGAACTTCTGTAAAGCTGCTTTCAAGATGTTTTTTTCGATTTCGAAATTTTCGAAATCCTTCATGGCCTTCAAAAAGCACAAATCCTGGTAAGTTGCTTTTACCGCTAAAGTGCATTGCAGGCAAGGCTTGATCTAGGAAGTTACGATGAACAGGGATACGTCAAACAGAGCTGCCTTATCCTTGTTTGATATTCTGAATTGAGAGCTAAGTAATGATATTTTTAATGAATAAATTACTCTCGCCATCCACCGAGCTTGGCGAATCTTAAATTTCTGCTCGGTATCTCCGTAAAGAAATATTATTGAACGCTCTATCAATTCTGAATAATCATCATTTTTTAGGTAATTCAGTTCGGTAAAATTCTAAAAGTTTGACAATTTTTGAAACATTCACCCATGCAGTCTTTTCTGTAAATCTTTGTATTCTCTCGGGATATTGTTCATAACATGATGTCGAAGGTGTTAAGGTTGAAAATTATTTATCACGCCGCTTTTGTTCCTCAATGTTTCTAAGGCGCGCATTTTTCTCTTTTTCGCTCAGTTTTTTGTTCACTCCATCTAAGGTCTACCTGGCTCTCTCTGGCGCTGCAAGAAATCATCATTCATTTATCTTAATTGATTGAAGCGCATCGGCCTGTGCAATGTTAAACAAATTGTCTAAGTCTGTAACAAACTCTTTTCGACTGTGAAACACGTCTTGTGTGTTGTCCGAATTTTTTTTCGAATCTGTCCACACTTGGTATAGGGCCACTACTTTCCTAACACAGATTTAATCGGTATACGTACCTTTTCCCAATAAATAATGCACTCACGAATAGTAAGATTTTCGCTTTCATTAACACTTAAATTCACTTCACGAATATTATAGAACAAACCTGCCGGTAGAACTACGAAACTCCACTGACATATTGACTGAAAGAAAACAAAATATTTACTAATAAAACAAAGAAGCAGTAACAAGCAAATCGCCACGTTAGCCCTCGCGAGAGTTACCTTAATACTTTAATGTTTCCTTTTGCAAGTCAACACGAAAGTTGACTAACTAAATCAAACTGGTTGATCCGTCGTCTGCAGAACAAACGCCGTTTGCGTCTTTCCCGTAATTTCGGGTTTTCCCCGATTTGTGTGTATGACGTCATCGATTTCTTCCCTCCTCTTTTTGTTGGTTGCCGCCGTTGAGAAACGAACGGTGTTTACCTAGGATACCGAGACGCTAAGTTGCGTCTTAGTATACAAGCAGTGACATGTTTCGATGCATTTTGCAAGGTTGCCGTAGTTTTTTTATTTTATTTTTTATTTCCCATATGTCATATACATACACTGTGCCACTTAAGTGAGCATACAGCAAGAATTGTCATGAATTTTTGTGTCTTAAGCTTAATAACATTTTTATTTTTTTAATATTTTATTATAATTCAAACGCAGTAGTGTTAAATGAATTTTTTTGGAGGTATTTACAAAAAAAAAATTATTTTGCATAGTTGTATCCTTAATAATTAAAAAGCACGAAGACATCGTAAATTCACCTCCACAAAAGTCATCGTACAGCAAACATGCACGTGCAAGTTCGTTTATTTTGCACGCATTTCTTAACTTTTTGATATTTGAGTTTGGTTTACGGCTTTCCCTCACTTGTCTTTTGTTTTCGTAAGGGCCAATTATGTATTATTTGATTAAAAATGCCTCGCAAGGAACTTTGAAAGAACGTCGAATTATTTTAAATTTACATGTTAAGGAGAGGAAATCCTATGCAGAAATCGCAAATTGGTGTAAGCGAAGTCGATCTACGATACAACATGTAATTTGTCATTACAAGTATAAAGGTCGCGTTGAAAACACGAGAAGATATGGGCGTCCAGCCAGACTTACAGACAGAAATAAGCGCAAAATTAAACGAATAGTAGAGTAAAATCCCTTTCAAAGCGCCGTTAAAATTAGTGTAGAGGTCGCAAATTCTTTAAACCATGATGTACATCCTTAATTCATACGCAGAGCAATTAAACAATTCGGCTACAAGTCCCGCACACCCCGCAAAAAGCCAATGATTAGTAATGTAAACAGAAAGAAACGCATGCAGTTTGCTCTACAGTACTGAAACCACCTAGTGGAGTTCTGGCGGAAGGTGATCTTTTGCGACGAGTCGAAGTACAATATTTGGCGGTCAGATAGGCATTTCAAAGTTTGGCGAAAAGCTGGACAGGCGTTTAACCCGAAGAATACAGTTAAAACAGTTAAACATGGCGTAGGAGGTTTGATGGTATGTCTGTATAGCTGTTATGGGTGGTGGGAACATGGAAATTATTGATGGTATCATGGGCCACAAATTGCACATTAAGATACCTAAGCGAAATTTAGTCCAGAGTGCGGATAAGTTCGACATTCAAAGTACACAGCTATGAAAATGTGTTTATGAGTGTTTTACACTGTTGCCCACTCACTTCTAGCCGACCTACGGAGTTCGGGCATCAACTGCATTGAACATTTGTGAAAAAAATTGGAAGAAACTTTAAGGGGCCGCGAAATTCGAAGCACAACGGAACTGAAGATGAGTTTACTGGAGGAGTGGGAGAAAATTGACCCCACTTACATTGAAAACTTGGTGGCATCAATGCCAAATAGACTGAATGAGGTCATAAAAATGAAGGGTTATCCAACTCCTAACTAAAAAATGATTTTGAGTATTCAGAGCTCAAGATATTAGGTTCTTATATCAGCTGTACGATGACTTTTGTGGAGGTGAATTTTCGAGGTCTTCGTGATTTTTACTTATTATTAAGGATACAACTATGCCGAATGAAATTTTTGTTTGTAAATACATTCAAAAATATTCAATTAACACTACTGTATACTGTGTTTGAATTATAATAAAATATTAAAAATCAACCAAGTTATGAAGCTTAAAACAGAAAAATTCATGAAAATTCTTGCTGTATGCTCACTTAAGTGGCACAATGTATGTCTTTACTTTTTATTAAGACTATTAGTACATACATAGTTTAAACGTTATTTTTGGGTTATAGCTAACTTATGTGAGCAGATCACAAAAGTTTTTCATTTTTGTAAAGATGTAGGGGAAAAAACCAAAATAGTAACAAAAATAATATACATTTAAATTAAATTAATACTATTATAGAACAAAATAAAGTAAAATAAACATAAATGAAAGAAAAATATAAAATACAAAAATAAACAACATTAAACAAAAAAGAAAAAGAAAAAGGTATTGATATATGTGTTGTATCTAGCTTCGAATTTATTCTACCAGATCTACTGGCCTTGTCCTCTGTAACCTGCGTCTGCATTGAAGTTCCTGCATTGGTAGTAGGTTGACAACAACATTTGAGTATTGGGTAAGCTTCGTCTGGTTGATACGACTTAATTTTGTAATCTCATCTGTCACTGTTGGAATATTAAGATCACGATGCAGATCATCCAGCCTTGGTGATCATACGAATGATTTTTGATTGTTGTCTTTGTATTATGTCTGTATTTGATTTTTTGGCCGTTCCCCAAATTTGTGCTCCGTACGTCCAGATTGGTGTTATAATGACTTTGTAGATCAGTATTTTGTTTTCTAATGTTAATTTTGATTTGACTAATCCTCAGCTTGATTTGATCCCATTTTTTAAGTATATGGTATTTCCAGTTGAGTTTGTTGTCAATATATAATCCTAGGTATTTGACTACATTTTCAATTTTTAAGTCAGCTCCGTCAATCGTTATACGAGGTGGTGTGAATTTAGTCTTAGTTGTAGTTAGTTTAGCCGTAGTTTTAAGTACATGGAATTTTACTGGTAGTTGTTTTGACACCCTTCACACAAAATTAGAGAGTATACTTGCAAAAATAGAACTTCTATTTATTTGGGTCAGCCTAATATACATATATAGATTAATTTTTTCCTTTGTATTTTTCTGCTTTTATTGAAACCCTTTTTATTTGTAAATAAAATTCATAAACTGAATCAAGAATTGATGTGCAAAATATTAAACTTGTTGAAAGCAAATGATGACAAACACGATGACGATATCGAGGACTACAACTACAGGCAATTCTGATGAGTTGAGAAGCGGCCGTGCTAAATAAATGCACACACCCTAATAGACACACACAAATACGTCAAAACTTTATTATTTTTTTGCCTATTTAGAGTATGTGTCAGCTTCAACCTCGACGGCTGACAGAGTCTGAAAGTTGAGATTTCAACGGCAGTGTAGATATCTCCATTCAACGAGTCACTCATGCTCATTCACTATTCAACTAGAGACATGGCTCACATGCATGCATACTCACACTGTAACAATTCTATATAAAGGCATATGCATGCTTATGGGGGCGCCATTATGTCTTTTATAATGTGTTTGTGGCTTTATGAATGATGTTTATGAATTATGAAGTACATTTCCGTCTGTCTGTTTGTCTGTTAGTTTAGAGTCATTCAAAGGAGTCAGGCACAACCGCAGACTGTAAATGGGAGTATGAGTTATTATTGTGTTTGTATGCTTGTTTTCGCATCTCTTTGTGATACTAAGTGTGAAAGTAGAAGCAGGTGTTTGAACACCAAAACCACAAAAAGGAAACAATGCAAAATAAGCCCTTATTAAGATTTGTTGTATTTAACAATAAAAAACAGTGCACTTAGAACAATTTCATTGTTCGTCAAGTACTGCTTGCTTACTAACTAAGAAATTAAAATTACGAGTAGTGTTGCCGTTGCCTCTGCTTTGCAAGATAAAAGGTGAATGTTGGACTTAGGGAAGTGCTTTTTCCGTCTGGGGAAACTACGCTGGTGTTTCGGCGTATTATGCCAATATGGCTCTCGAGGATCCGAAAACATTTATTAGAGTTCACTTATGAAAAGAATAAAAGAATAAAACTTATGAAAAGAAGAAGTTTGACCTCCATTTCTGGTGTCGAACATGTCTCCTCTATTGTGTTACAAACTCTTTGACAAAGTTACATACGGAGAATAGAGAAAATATTACAATAAATAGAGAATAAATTAAAATCCCTGCCACTCTGACAATTTCCGAAAAAATTAATGCAACTCGAGTAAGGAGGGAGCTTGAAGAGACCTACGACGTACGCTTAATTAATTTTGTTTTAAAGAGAATCCTCCTCCAAGGTGACACCTTGTTGTTTGTGGTGAAATTACAAAACGTATACGCTACGTAGGACAAATACAGCTACACCGGAAGTAGTGCATAACCGACGCTGAAGCAGAGTAAAGCGACTGAAACGAAATCCTCTTTCGGCTTACGTGTGTGGTTTGAGCGTGAAATTTGAAAGTTTACTCTACTTCGACTTAGCCAAGTCAAATGAAAGTTATTCCTTAGACTGGCAAGTTGAAAAAAACTTTAAGAGGGGAAATTAAAAAAATGAAAAAATATATAATATAAAAAGGAAAATAAAAAATAAATAAGAAACCTTTTATAAGAATGAAATAAAAAGCAACTACGTCAAGAAGAAAAGCCACAAGTCTTAAAATGTGTTGAGCAAATTGGAATTGCAAACGAACAAAGTGAGACTATTCATATTATGTACATAGTGAGTATGCCGCTCGGAGGAAAGAAGAGAAAGGAAAGGGAAACAAAAACAAAAAATACGTATTTTGTTATAGAAAAATCTGTTCAATAAACGAGCTGCAGTAAGTGGCGCTGAGCGAGCTGTAGAGCACGGCAAAAATGCCATAAAGTGCAGAAAAAAAATAGTTTCAAATTATAAATCCGAATGAGTGCGACAACAACCAGTCAAGAACGACAATAAGAAAAATGAAGGTAACGCTAACAGCAAATGACGTCCATTTTGTTAGACTGGCACGTTCGCTGCTTGCCGAGTGTTGACTATGTTGAGTTCGCGTGTTTTTTGTTTCCGCTTATGTCTTGTCGATTACGCTCTTGTTTTCCGGCTCTCACCATTGTCTTAGAGGCTGCTTCTGTCGAACCATTTCATTATTTATTTCACTACTTCATACCTCAAGTTTCAGCCCTGCATTTCGACACTCGAGTGTTGCAACTCGACTTTAAATGCAATTTAATTTGTCCCCAACTCTTCTGAACTTAACGTTTGGCACAACTTTGTTAACTTAGTGGAACAAAACAATTAAAACTTGGCCAGCTTATTAAATTTTTCGAAAACCCATTATATGTTGTGTCTCGATACCTACTTTGAAACTGTTTGTGGATGTGCCTCACTTACATCCTTCTCGCAAATTTGAGTGACATATGTCAGTGTGGCCGCTTCCCTCACATCGTAGTTTTCAAGGGTCTTATACAGGGGACTGTACAAGACATATATAACATCCAGGTATGCAGTATTCTGTTGAATAGAGCCTTGACCGGAGTAGCTTGCCTTTAGCGAATGTGCAACATTAAATCGTAGAGCACTTTTTGTCGCTAAGCTACGACACGTTTCTGTCGGCAAGGGAATTAACATAATGACCATTGATATACTTGGTATGTACCTCAACCATATAAGTTTCTTTAAATAGGCTAGCGGTTCTGTGGTTCCTAACCTCTGCGGAAATTATTAATAGTGCCATAACACAAGACTATTTACTTATGATCGAAGTTTAGCCCTTTTGCGCAAAAAATTACTTTGGTACAGATTGCGATGATTTTAGGAATGTTGTTTGATTCTAAAATCGATTTTTTTAGATCACAAAAAGATAAACTCTCTGCCAAAAAGCGACATAAAGCTTGAAATATACATATATAATACAAGGAAAACCCATTAGACTTTGTCCTGCCTATGTATACTTATTCGCCTCTGTATACTCGTATAAAAGAATGAATTATTTGTAAGTAATCTAGAATATATAATATATATATTGTATATACATATCATATATACGGTGCCGAACTAAATTCTTGGCACAGCAAGCAATTTTAATTTCAGGCCTGGTTTGGAACACCTACTTAGGTGATATTTGATAAAGAAAAAATTTCTCAGGTAGAAGGATCAATTCCCAACCAAGCACACATCATTTCTATTAAATACTTATTTTAATTATTTTATTAAAATTAAAATAATAAGAAAACTGCTCAATTTCATTGAACAAAATTATTGGCACACTTCATTAAAAACGTAGAAAAAATGTAAAAAAAACGTAAATTAGTATTTTGTTGCTAAGCCTTTTTGTTGAATGACGGCTTCCAGCCGCTTTGGCATTGAAGAAACTAATTTTTTGGTCACTTCTGGCTTAATCAGGCTCCACTCTTCGGTAAGTGCCGCTTTCAACTCGGCTTTTGTGGATATCGTTCTTTTTTTAATGCGTCTATCCAATTCTTCCCACAAATTGGATTTAGCTCTGGCGATTGTGGCGGATGAGGCAAAGTGTGTTTGACATGGCTAACGCACCACATACGGACATCATAAGCCGTGTGTTTAGGATCATTGTCGTGTTGAAAATTAAATTTAATTTTTCGGCGCTTTTTTTAACATTTCTCTTGAGAATGTCCATGTACAGCTTTTTGTCCATGATGCCGTCAATAAATTCCAGCTCGCCAACACCCGCAGCTGACATGCAACCCCACACCATTACTCCTCCACCGCAATGTTTAACTGTTAGTGCGAGGTTTTCTTTTTGTAGTTCAGTGTTGGATTTTCTCCACACCATTTGACGGCCGTCAGAGCGAAATATATTAAATTTGCTTTTGTCAGAAAAGAGCAAGGTGTCCAAAAAGTCTGTGGGTTTTTTAAAATATTCTTTAGCATATGCCAAACGCCTCCTTTGGTTCACTTTTGTTATAAGAGGTTTACGTCTCGCAACTCGACAATTAAAATCGGCCACATGCAGTACTCTCCGGATCGTTATTGGATGAATATCCTTCCTGAATTCTTCTTCCACCTCAGCAGCAATCTGTGTTGATGTCAATTTCGGATCCTTTTTTATTTTCCTGATGATTTTATTGCATTCACGCTCAGTCAAAGCACTAGGTCGTCCTGTGTGTTTTGCGCTCTTCTATGATGAAGCCCCCTTAAAGGGCTGCACAATGCTCCTAATTGTGTAACGGCTTCTGTCCATCATCTCACCAATCTCAGCATATGATTTGCCTTGATGGTGGAGACATAAAATTATTTTACGCTGAGATTCAGTCGTTTCTTTTTGTTTCGGGCTCATTTTGCTCGGATATAATAAAATGTTATAAGTTAATCAAAAGTATGCGATTTAAAGTTTTGCGTTGTAATTTGTATTGTTAAGATAACTGTTTTACGTAAAAAAAATTAGCCAGATTGGTATATTTTGGACAAAAAACACATGATTAGCTAAGTGTGCCAATAATTTTGTTCATTGAAATAAAGCAGTTTTGTTTGTTTTTTAAATTTAATAAATTAATTAAAATAAGTATTTAAATGAAAAGATGTGCGCTTGGTTGGGAATTGATTCTTCTACCTGAAAACCAAACCAGGCCTGAAATTAAAATTGCTTGCTGTGCCAATAATTTAGTTCGGCACTGTATATATATTGAAGAAAACTCTATTCTTATTCACAACTTTCTGCACTTGTGGCTTTTGGTTTTGTGCTGTGTAAAAATTTCGATTAGTATTTCGCATAAATCTTTTTTTTTAGACATCGTCTCCTGGCGGTGTCGGTCTCAATGAACAAAAGAAGCTCTTAAACCTTGAAACAAAACCAAACAGAAAACATCACCGAGCATCACCGGCCATTAGCCCTTGCTAGTATTTTCGCATATATGAGAAAGTGTAATTTAAAGCATTGTTCGATTTTTTCATGTATTTCATTTAAAAATACAATACAAAAAAAAAACATCAAACACAGAGTTTTATTTGAAAATAGGCATAGAAAAAATGTTACATTAAACACGACACGTAGGAACCAGCTTAAAAATGAATTTTAAAAAAAAGTAACTATGATATTTTTATCAAACAAAAAGCTTTCAAAGCGTAATAATTTCTGAATATTTTAAAATTTGTATCTTTAATATTATATATTGTGTTTGGTTTGGCTGAATCTGAAGTTTTTAAAGATGATCAAAAAAACAACTTCTATTTTTGTCGCGTTCGAATTGCTCCTTTTCTTGTCCTTATTTTGTAACCAATATTTCGCCTGAAACAAATGATAGAACTATTAAGGCTCTATAGGATTCTGCAAAAAACGAATCCAAAATATGTTTTCTTCTGACTCTTTTATCACCTTGAATGTGTACAATGGTCACATACAGCACCTAGGAAATTACATATATGTATGTACTTCTCGTAATTGAAAATTTGATAAAATTTTCTGACTTTCCCGGTAGACTTTCGCTCCAAATTTCACTCGATTAATCTCAAGGCTGTTCTCGATTCCCTTAAAAATTTTATTAAAGTCGGTCCAGAGATTTCAGAGTCTATAGGTAACAAACAAACAAATATAGATACATACCTCCGCTTTTCTATATATGTAGATAAAAATACATATATTAAATTCAAAATTCAATAAATATTCAACCGCAAAAACCATGTGCAATTCAAAGTTCCACACTAAATTATGACGCTGAACTTGCCAACTCTGCCGAGAAGGAAGCCTGTCGCAGTTGCTGAAATGTTTTTGGACTTTTTACCGCACAAGCTACGATTTATGGAAAGGGACGATTTATTGCCTACACTTAGTAGGTCATCTTAAGTGGGGCGAGTGCTTGCAATGTTTGCCAACGCACTTAATATTTCGCACTTAAAGGGTTTAAAGGGCTAAAGATTTCAACCGAACTATCATTGTGTCGAAAACTTTTGATCTCAAGCGTAACAAAGTTGCGCCCAAGTTATTTCGTTGTCACTGTAATCTTAGATCTCTTAAGATTAAGTCCATTAAGTTCTGTCGGCGATTGCGGCAACAGCGCGCAATAAACGTAGCGCATGCCAAAATTTGCATAAAAATGGGCAAAGCGGCGTAAGAAAGTACGTCTATAACCGTTTTCGCCGTTACTTGGGACTGCGTATTTGCACCCTATAGAGAGAAATAATTTTTTTAATCTTTAATGGAACATATGAATAAATGTGATCTCAATTGTGAATTGTTGTGATATTATGTGTAATATAATTTATGTGAAATACGAGTATGTTTTTTAAGTCGAATTTATAGTATACGGACAGTACCAAGTCTTGTTGTTGGAGAGTGTAGTCGAAGTGATTCTGGTGGTAAACTTATGTAATAGGTGGCTGAAATGACATTTCTTTAATCTCGAGATGGGATTGGAAGAATGGTGCATCAGCCTATTAATATATCTGCTTAAGAAAAACAGATTTGCTCCTCCACGATATTCAGATTGAGGTGACGGTGCAAGATCGAATTACTGACGTAGTATTCACATCCTGTCATAAGGCGGATAACCTTATTCTAAATGGTCTGAAATCTGTTGCTTCTAGCAGAACCCCAAATCTGAATATGGTATTTCTAGGTAGGCGCAATGATCTGCTGAAAGACCAGGCGTTTGCAGCTGAGAAGTAATTTGCTTCGTGAATTTAGCAGCCAGTATAGATGGCTTCCAGATGTTCCAAGCACTGACCCTGGAACCCTACGTGAAACACTTACGTAAAACACAAATTATAATTACACTTTTACTTGCTTTGATACCCACGTTCCATCTTCTTGCTAATTTTTCGAATTATGAAAATGCAGTTGCTTGATGGTGACCAGAGTGAAAACCAAACCGGAGGCTGGAGATCATGTTTCTGGAGTCCATTACCTCAGAAAGTCGGGAAACAAGTAGTCGTTCAAACACCTTCGATAAAGAAGGAATTGTTAATTGGTCGGTGTGACTCCGGGTCTTCCTCGGGTTTTTGCTGGCTTGAAAATCATATGGATCCTGCCTATTTTTCATAATGGGCAGTGTTGCACTCTTAACATGGCATTAACTTTTTACTTTTACTTTTTTACCTTTAAGTATGTGGATCACTGTGTTAATCTGTTCCAATAGGAAAGGCCTGATGGGAAGACATATCTGTAAGAGGTAAAGGCGACTTCTTCCATAAGTGCCACCTCTTCTGATGTGGCGGAGTTCAGGAGATGAATCGCTGGGTCAAATGGTTAGTGAATGTTAGGGCTGTTTATCAGCTGTTCGACACCACTGTCCAGCTTCGTTGCGATTGGGGTCATCCGTTCAGGTTGCCGCTTTATGGACTTGATGAGTGAGTGTCTAGAATCGATTGTGTTGGCGGCGTTGCGGAGTCACTGTAAGTCTACACTGAGCTCATTTTTCGCTCTGTACCAGAGATTCATCAACCTTTATTTCATTAGCAACCTGATTTTTTGTCGGCAGCTTCATGTACTTTGTTGGAGAAAAGGATCACTGCATGGTCAATATCCTCGGCTCCATGTTTAGGTGTAAGGAGTTGTGCAGCGAGTCTCTGAAGGAATGCCAGTATGCTACTAAACATCGAAATTTTGATGTTTGAGGTGCCTCCTGGGGTAGTGAGTGGGAGCTCCTGTGGACAGGAAATTTGTATTTATAGAGTGAACGCAGGCGGCAAGAGGACCGAACATATTGGGACCAGATTGGGGTTGAGGTCGAAGTATGCAACTGAATGGGTTTAGCGAGATGGCTTTTTTATTTTTGGTTTAAAGACCCAGGGAATATTCCTTAGCAAAATTCGAAAGCCTTGTAATTCCCAGTGCAATAAGCACACGTGGTTGGAGCTTTCCTATCTCGGTTGCATTCCGAGGATTTGTGGTTCGAAGCACAGACATTACATACGAAATCCCTATGGAAATATTTCAATGACTACCCTTTTCTGCATAACAGTTTTGACCCCACGGAGGTCTTACTATACCCAGGTGGAGAAATATTCGAAAGGACAGGTCCATTAGCAACCCTGTTTTGTGAGATTTCGGGTTTTAGATATTGACTGCTTGGGACACTGGGTTCCTTTTTTAAATACCTGACCAGGGTGGAGGAGGAAATATTTGTAACGACCCTGAAAGGCTTGTGGTCCTTCATTTTATGAGAACGAAATTGTCATGATCGTTAAGCTGCCTATTGAGTCTAAAATAGACTGCCCAACGCTTCTGTTGTGTACGTTCTTTCTTGTTGTTCACTTTACTTTAATAATATGTATATATATTCCACTTGCGTTTATTATAATCATCTATCTATTTTAATGTGTTACGTTAAATTGACTCCAAAATTGTGACTTCTTGTTTCGTCAGGCCAACTGTTCTATGCCATCTCTCGCTGTTCCATCTCATATCTAGCCGATGGTGAGAAAATCGTTTGGCCTGCCCACCTGTGCGTTCTTACCCAACAGCTTCACTACATCAAGAAGTGAACTTTGAACTCTTAATTTTTACTATCTTAAACAACAATTAGCTTACTAAAACACTTCTTACATTACGCTACAAGAAACGACTTAACACTGCCTGACGACTGCTCTGTAGCTATCCGTATCTTTGGTATAGTCTGTTGGTGCCAACTATCGACCATTTAATTTCTGCATTTCCTCTACTGGTAACATCCCCTATTATGTCCCACAGAATAATAGGAGTTAGCTTAGGTGGGGATTTGACAATTGTTAGTCTGTCAGTTGGGTCCAGAGAGGTGTGAGTGTTACCTTGGCCAGCCATTGCAATATGGGTGGAATTTTGGGAGAGTTTGGCCCGAGTGGCTTCAGCAGCGGCGAGGTCCTTTGCAGCACGTTTATAGCTAGGAACGGGCGAGCCAATGATCTTAATTTTTTTTTTTTGATTGAATACCGCACTTACGTAAGTTGCAAGGAGATACTTTCGGCTTAATATACGATTTACTTGAAGCACTGAAGTGTAAGAATACAATTTGTTGGGGTATTAAACTTTCTATAACGTACGAAATACTTTTACTTTTGGTAGTGTTTGTAAGCGATTTATTATGTAGGTCAAGAAAACCTTTTACGAAAACAAGAACGTAAACGCACTGAACAAAAAGGTACATAACATGATTATTATAATATCAAAGTAAAATATTGTAATTCAATGAATTGAACAAAAATTTTATATTGGAAGTTTTTTATGAACTGTTGGACGACAAAAATAATAACCAAAATTCCCTGTATTTGTGAACTTGTCCGCTTTGGACTATATCTTGGCTTAGTAAACCTAGCATTTAAAGATTACAAGTATTAAATGTTAAAGGCTACACCTACTACTTGACTAGTGGGATTTCTACTCGGCTATTTCTATAATTGCAGCACCCGTGGTTGTGAACCTATCTGCAATACAATAGTTCATAAATGGTGCTTTGACTGCCACAGTAAATCGATTCTTCCAACATCATATGAAGAAATGTTGGGATCAATTAAAACTTTTAAAAGTTGACTGACTCTCTCAGGATATGTTAAATAAATATATATATATATATATATATATATGAGGAAACTAAAGAATTCTGATATTCATTGCCGAAGTACATACTCTCAATTTGAGAATGAAATTGTCTGTGCTTAATTTTTACAGTGTACTTCTATGAAGTGCAAGCGTATTTGCCCGCATCACTTGAAACTTTACTTGCTGGCATTCGTTATTTCAGTTCGTCTCATCTTAGTTGAGCTCAAAGTCTCCGACGCTTGCAAAATATAAAGCAGTCTTCTTCATAGTTTTGCTAAACAATAATGCGCTTAAGCCTACTAAAAAAGTGTATGTATCGTATCCTTCGGACGAGTGAAGTTGCGTCATACTGTTTGCTGTTGGCGATGTTCTGTTTTTTATTTCGCTGCATATTTATAAACTTTAAAGTACAACAATAACAAGACCAGTGGTGAAGCAATAAAGCACGATTTTGAGTTGCTTCTTGTGTTTCTCTGCAGCCTTTGCGACTCTAGCGTTTCGGTGAGCTGGTCTCGGCTAACTATCACAATTGTTTCCAGGCAATATGCCAAACTGTTTTGCCATGAAATGCAGTTGTGACGTCTACAACCGTCAACGGAAGCGTGGCCTTAACCGCCTTGCGCAGCTTGCGCCTGTATGTCTGTCTGTCAGTCAGTCCAAGCGATTTGGCTTCAAACGATGCGTAACGAAATTTATCTGCGTCAGAAAATGCAACATGGCGCCTGTTGTGTGGGCGCAAAAAAAATAAATAAAATAAAATCCGATGGAAAACTTATTTGTCATGTCCTGAGTGCATAAATTTAGTGTCTATGATGGCCACTTAAGTGCTTCTCCATGTCGTCAGAGCAGTTGCCAGGAAATATTAGGAGAAAGCCGTTGGTTGATGTTCATTTGATACAAGTTGGGAAAAATACAATTCGTGGTCCGGCGAAAGACGAGGATTGCGTACATTTGACATCACTTCATTATAATCAGTTGATAAATTGCATAGTTTAATTGAAATGAAACTATTCAAAAATGTTAGGAAAAGGATGCGGACATTAGTCGAATTCTATTCGAATGGTTCAAATAAAACTACCCAACTAAAAATCGGAGGATTTTTTAAAAATTTTGAATCTTTACGTTTGTTTTACTTTAAGTCTATTTCTTTAGTAAGGGTTAAAGAGAATGCCAACTCTTTCTGCTCTCAATGATTATAGTATCCTTGTAGAACTCTTTCTGAGAATTGTTTTTGTTGTTGTTGATAAATATGTTTTAGTTCATCCATTCCAAATTAAAAATTGTTGCAAGAGAACATAAGCATTCTTAAAAATTGGACAACAAGTTCTAGCCCCTTCTAACGTAATCTGACTCACCATTTGAAAATAATTGCTGTTGTTTTATGAGTATCGAGGCAGATTGAAGCTTCTAAACATCTTTTTTTTCAACCTTGTTCACGCCACCTGTTCCAGCAAATGGTTGTGTGCATTTTAAACCACCAAGCTCAGATTCAAAATCAACACTCTATTAGCCAAATTGTAACTTCGGTTTGTATGAGGAGTGCACTGAGCTCGTTTGCACCCCAAGGACATCCCTCAATTTATTCTACTTTTCTTTTTTGCCACGTGTGCCTGGAGACACAAAAAAAAAAGAAATCGTTTGATATGTTTTGTTGAAGAGGACAGACGCACTGCTCTCCTGCGTTGCTACTTTTTCACGACCATTTTGTTCTGTGTGCGTCGTATGTGACTTCTTCTTCTGCTTCCTGCTCAGACTCGCTGCAGGCTTACTCCTTTTGTGGTTGTCAGCACACCACACACTTTTTTTCAATAGATCGTTTTGTGTATTTTTGGCTCGGTTTTGCGTGTTTTTCTCTTCCCCGTTGGCTTTACAGTTGTGCTGTTTGATTCTTCATACTCAATTTGCTAGTCGCTGTTGCTTGCAGGAAGGTCCTTTTATTATATGAAAGGCTGTCATACGTAATAGACCTGGTTCGTTTTGTTGAACTAAAGAAAAAATGTACTTTTCCTTTTGGTATGTTAAATAGGGCTTCGTTGTGACCCCTTTTCCGTCTCTTGCATTGGCATGAAGGAGATCCTGCAACAAAGTTCGCCCTACAACATAAAATACAAAACACTTAACCTCAATGAGCCCCAGTGCTGGCTTTTCTAGATATAACAGCCCAACGGTAGTGCATTGGAATGGTATATGCGTGTGCGTAACTACTGTACTACTATAGTTACCCAACCGACCAAAAGTTTCAAAATATGGTATTAAGAAGTCTACTGAAATGTAGAGAAAATGATATTTGCTAATATGTCATTGATGAATTGTCGTTAGCCACAAATATTTATTATTCGTACCTTTTTCATTTGTAATAAATTATGCGGAATCCAACCATTTTCAATATTTGATGTATGCTTTATGAACTAATAACTAGGTTACTGATTCTTACAGTATAGCGAGTTGAACAAGCAACCTTAATGTCGTCATTTGGTGCCTTGAAATTTTATTAGCCAAGCGTTCATAAATAAAGTGAACTCCAAAGCAAGAGTTCTTTAACTAAAATCGCGTTATACGTTAAAGGGCGATCCTGCCAGGCTATCAGCTTTACGCATTACGGCAGGACCAACTGTCAATCCGATCGAGAATTAAAATTGGAATTGCCAAATTTTTGCATAGGGTACAACCATTTCGTTCAATCCTTCTCTACCCTGGGCTCATGCTGTACGGAAGATTTACGTGACATACATAAAAAAATGGTCATACTGTACTTTGACAGCTGGGGAAGGAATTGGGGCAATTCTGCGGGTTCTATAATAATAGCGTGAAGAGTATTAAAACGTTGGAATAACCGAGGTTCCATTTTTTTTGCTGAATAAAAGGATAAGGGGAAACTTCTACTTAGTTGGCAATTTTCGATTATTCATTTTGGTGAACCTTTGCTAATGTGTTTTGTTGGATAGCGTGTACATAACGTATGATGATGTACATATGCCTAGCAACGCTGTGATGTTGAAAGTTGGCATATTGCGGCACACCTTTAGGGTCTACTTGAGTGAACTAAATTATTTATGAAAAATCGTGCAATCTTTAATAAAACTAGACCCTAGTTAATGTACTCGCACACATACACATTTGTTTTAGATGCACTCAAATATTTGCACACTTATCTGGCGTCGCAAACTCTCAGCACTGCTACTCGCTTCTGGTCTAATACTCTTGGCACTTTGGACTTGGGCAATCTTCGAAACAACAACGTCCGCAGGAGCGAATGCAAATGACGCAGGGAATGGAAACGTAAAGCACGTGAGTTATCAACAATCATCATTCATTCATCAAGTATTATTTTCCATCACCCTATCTCTCTCCTTCATAAAAACTATTTTCCTGCCTTTTCCCCCTGGATAGGAGTCAGATGAAAACTACAAACACGTCTACATCATACAAAAACTCATTTCTCAAGCGAATCGCATATTACGCGCCGAACAAGCTCAACGCCAACAACAACCCCCCGGTAGCGGCAGTGGCATAGAAAGTCAGATATTGACAGTAACTGCACCTGCTGCAGCGCATAACGCTGGAGAACAACGCCCGTCGAGTATTGTGCGTTTCTTGAAGCCAACAAAGAGTCCAATTTCTGGAATTTTAAAGGCCTCAGACCAGTCAAGCCCACTGGTAGCGCGTCGCAAGAAGGCACCAGCGCTCGTCGTCGATGAAAATTATCTCTTTGAAGGGGAACGTCTAAAGATATTAGAGAATCAGCAGCGTGTACGTAACGCCGGCATGGATGAACTGAATCCCAGTAACAACATGGACTATGAACGAATGCTAAGCTCGGCTGAGCGACATACTCAGTACGAACACGAGCTGCAGCGTATGGGAGTACCAGTGGTTTCAGGTATTGGGCCGGATGGCGCACGTGCGCCCCTTGAGCGTTTAGTGCATCTAGATTTGAAGGGTGCTCCGCCAAAGGTTAGGTCCAGTGGTGGTTTTTCGAGTCCGGAGTAGATCTTTTAATGTAAGTTGTCTTTCAGTTGTCTTTTCTCAAACAGATCTTACCAATGCTGAAAACTCTGGGTGCCACGGGGTTGCTAATCGAATACGAGGACATGTTTCCTTATACAGGCTCTTTGCAGGTTCTAAGCGCAAGGAATGCCTACCAAGTAGATGAGCTAAATGTGAGTAGGAGATTCATTCGCCAAGCAATTTATAATAAAGTATTTTTCCCTTCCTAAGGACTTTCTGGAGACTGCTGCCTTGCATGGTCTCTCGGTAATTCCACTTTTACAGACGTTTGGTCATATGGAGTACGCGCTGAAACTCAGTGGGTTCGAATATATGCGCGAGCTTCCCGAGAGTCCGCAATCGATTTGTCCCAGCCAACAGGATTCGGTTGTCTTCATTGAGCAGATGCTCACACAAATTATCGAGTTCCATTTGCGTTTAGGGACGAATTCATCTACTAATCCACCACCGGAGTTGCCCATACAATTCACCCACTTGCATATTGGTTGCGATGAAGTCTACCGTATGGGCGAATGCGAACGCTGCCGTCAACGTCATCGCAATGAGCTATTTCTTACCCATGTGACTACAATAGCCAGCTTTGTGCGTAACCGCTGGCCGCAGCTGCGTGTTGTGATCTGGGATGACATGCTGCGCGACATGACGTTGAGCGAAATGCAGCACTCACAGATCGGCAATTATGTGGAGCCTATGATTTGGGTGTATTCAAATGATATCTACCATTTTATACAGCCGCAGTTGTGGGACATGTATGCGAAAGTGTTTCCCACCGCGTGGGCTGCATCGGCTTTCAAGGGCGCCTTTGGTGAGAGTCTTATGGTGCCACCGCTGCAACGTCATCTTGAGAATAATATCAGATGGTTGGCCGTCATAGCCAAGGAGGGAAGTCGTTTCTCGAAAGGTTTCAAGGGCTTGGCGCTTACAGGCTGGCAGCGTTACGATCATTTTGCCGTGCTCTGCGAACTACTGCCCGTTGGTATACCCAGTTTGATCACTTCGTTGTCTACGGTATCGAAAGGTTATTTTAACACAAATCCCAGGGATAATGATATACTTCGTGTATTGCAATGCGTCTTCCAGCCGGACAGTCGGTATGTCTTATGCATTTCTTCAAATTCTATGCTTCTATTAATACTCTCATTCTGTGTAGCCGTTCCGGTCATCCCTGGCTAGAGTTGCACCCTAATTCCCATCATAGCCAGCTCTTCAGCACCTGCAACTATCCCGGCCACTTGGTTTACAAGTTCTCGTTACGATTGTTCGACAAGCTCTTCGAAACACAAAATTATCTCCAACACGTGCAAGAGAAGAGCGCTTGGATGTCGCATTATAATGTCCGTCACAACTTCAGTTCACCAGTGCGAGTGCGTGATCTGACAGCGCATACGCCAGCACTGATAAATGAACTGATTGGCATGTCACACGAGGCGCAGCAGATTTTGTTTGACATCTACGATGAGGTGGGCTTCGAAGTTTTTGAGTTTCATTTTCTTAATTGGTCTCTTCACTCTTTTAGTACACTATCGCCGAATTTGTGGAGCAACAGATTTATCCCACAATTGCTGCATTACGCCGTCAATTAAGTCAGGCGGAATCGTTACTCCAGCGCCGTACCTGGCCGCAACGTCCCTTGCCCTACTCCCGGGAACTAGTTGAGGCGAATATTTTGCATCTGACACACAACGCCGACACCGAGCACGTTGTACCAATGGACAATTAAACGGATGCCGCGGGCCACACAGTCTCAATTGTTAACATAAAAATGCATGAGTATCGCGTTAAACGCTTCAAGCCAATCACAATAATCGGAATAGGTTAGGTTTTCACAGTCCTTATATTTAGCTGTAGCAAAAAGCGTACTAAGTATATAGTATAACCCAAGCAGTGCAACATCAAATGTCGTTCATTTTTTTCTATAACTTTTTTATATTATATGTATGTAGTGTCTGAAAATCAAAATTCACTGAACTTAATAAATGGAACAAGTATATTTCACTGACATGTGGATTTTCTATACATCTATAATTATGTCTATCTACCTTCCTTAGATTGGCAAGTGAAGTCTGTCAAGCGTCAGTCCAAGGTACTTAACATTAGTACTGATTGTAATGACATTACAAACACAAACGCGCAACCGCTTGTGCAATTTAGAATGAAAGTGATATGAGTACATTTCCGAACATCATCATGCCACATCGATATGAGGCACAGCTCAATCAGGTCCTGATAGCTCTGGCTTACCAAGAGGGGTGTCGACAGCGCTTGTCGCTGCCAAAAATCTGTCGGGTTAGTACTATGTCTTAGTATTTATGGTATTTGTTTACAGTATCTTATTCACATTCGTCTGATTTGTTCACTGTTAAATTTTACGTACAGAACCGAGACGCGAATTTGCATTAAATTTTGTTTTAATCTTGGAAAAAGTTGTGCGGAAACTGTTGAAACGTTGCCAAAGGCCTTTGGAGACGAGTGTATGGGCAAAACACATATAAAAGAGTAGTATAAGCTGTTTAAAAATGGCCGCACATCTGTTGACAGTCATTCTCGTTCTGGTCGACCTGCGACGGCAAAAACACCGGACAATGTTGAGAACTAGACGATGACGACCTTGGAATATCAAAAAGTACTGTTTGCCGCATTTGAAGAGAGAATTGGGACATGACACGTGTGTGTTCAAAATTCATCACAAAACTGCTCTCAGAACTCAAAAAGCCCTTATATTAGAATTCACTCTGGACAATCACGAAATGATCAATAGTGATAAAAATGTGCTCAAAAAGGTTACCACTGGTGATGAGTCATGGGTTTATGGTTATGATCCTGAAACAAAACAACAGTCTTCGCAGTGCAAGCTTCCATCCGAGCCTCGGCCGAAATACGCCCGTCAAAGCGGAAGCAACGTCAAATCAATTGATTTTTTTTTTCGATTATGATTATGAAAATCGATTAGGAGGGACTCCTGTGTGGTCATACAGGAACACTTACATCAGTTTGATAAATGGACTAACAAGTGGAACATCGCCTTAAAATGTTCCTAAGTGCGTAAGTGTCACATCTTAGCAGAGATGTATGCCCAGGCTTACTTCTAAATGGACAGCCCATTCAACCGGCCATAGATACCTGGGTGTATACTTGGACAAGCGTCTGACTTTTAAACCGCATATTACAGGAGTGGTAGCTGCACCCTCGAAATAAGCTCTCATATATAAGTCCATTCTAGCTACCAGCTGGAAATACGGATTGCAAGTGTATGTCATTGCGGCGAAGTCAAACCTTGATAGGATAATAGTCTTTCAGGCTAAAACTCTAGAACGTATAACTGGCGCTTCTTGGTACATGAGGACCAGTGACATTGAAAGAGATCTGAGAATCCAAAAGATTGGTGACCTTATTCAGTCTCTATCCATCGCTAACAGATTATCTACTCAACCCGACTCTTTGGTCAGAAAACTTTTGGCAGACGCTTCTAGAAGAAGAAGCGTGTTCACTCGAAGAACTTGCAATCAAGAATTTTTAATTAAATCACAATAGTATTCATATAATAACTAGAAATAATTACTAGTTTGAGCTCCTGTAAATATATATCATTTCAGATTAAGTTGCTACTGTACAGTAACAATATACTAAAAAAATTATTTTATTTAAAAAAATTATACATTGTTTCTGTCTGGCATACGCACATCTCCAGTGCCTTCATCAGTGCAAATTTTCGCGCATGTATATTGTCAATATTTGGTGCTAAGACAGCGGTACAAAACCCGAAAAAGTTAGAAAAGTAGGCGATGTCTTCAAAAACAATATTGAAAAATATTAGAAATTTGCAGAAAAAAATTGCATCATTCTGGCAAAAATACAAAGTTGTTGTGCGCATGTCTGCGAACGTTTTTGTATAAGTACGAGTACAATCATAAATTAGGTACGGTATGGATGGATACCTCTCATCCACACAACATTCAAATTCAAGCTATTTTTTTAATTTTCCTTTTTTTATATTTTTATTCAAAAATTCATTAAGTTTGATAAAAGGGTTAAAATTACATTGGTTCAATAATGCAAAGTAGACTAGACTTAAACAATTGAATTTATATTAATATAGTACAATATGTTAAACTCGAAGACGTAGGTCTACGGGGTGATAGCGATTAGAGCATCTCGTAACGCTGCTGTTGTCAAGGAGATTGATAGCTAATACATTACTATGGTTATTCAATCGTTGAATGTAGTTTTCGCTAAACCTGGCGATTCCTTTTTTCACTGTTGGTAAACGCAAATCACGGTGTAAAACTTATTTTTCAAAATAATAGAGGGCTCCGACAAATCTTCGAGCAGCACGGATTGAAATCTTTACATACTTGGATTCCATTGGTTCACGCAGGTTTTATGATTGCCTTTTAAATTTGTATATTTTATTCGAGGCGAAGTTTCGAGTTGTAACCCAACAACCACTAGTACTACAATATTCGACCAATTTTCCCTGACTGGTTCAAACCAATTGAGTTGGTTGGTTGAACACATTTTGTTGACTAATGACTCCTATTATAATAAAACTTGATATTTATACTCACTGAATTTAGTATAGTATTTCCACTATCATTGCCTGGGTAGCAAATAAAATAAAAACTTACTAGCACCCGTATTCGAAGCTGCATTTTTATAATGAAAGCGAACCCTTTTGAATAAAAGACAGGTTTCCCTCGAGGTTTATAGCAGACCATAATAAATCTGGAGACCCCGAGGGCGGAGTGTTATGAGTCCGAACTGGTTTCCTGTTTTCTTTCCCACTACTGAGTTTAATGTCTATATTTTAATTTTAACTTTAAGTAATCTTACTAATAATGTTAAGTAAAAAGTTGATTATGGCGTAATTGTGGTATCAAAGTCATTTATGAAGTCATACATTACAAACGCAAGTATAAACATATTTTAAAGTTAGCCAAATGAGTGCTCCGAAATAGTAAGAGGAGTGATGGCTTAATAACTTACATCGAGTTATTGTATGAGTATCATAGACGAGTATGATTTAATTGCTTTAACCGCAGACCTTTTGGCCAAAAGCAAATTACTTGGTAACAAATGATCTTTAAGGTTAGACTGGTATTCCAAACTCGAATCACAGTTGTCGCCTAAGTGTTATAAAGTGCGTTCGCGCGTTCACATTTCTCTAGTTTACATTTTATTTCGGAACCAAACGCACTGCAAATATGGAAGATTTCGAGCGTAGTACATATTCGAAGTTATTCCTCAGCACAATTGCCATAATGCTTTGGCTTTACTGGCTGTGGACAAGAAGGAGTCTTTACAAATTCTCACTAAAATATCTACCACTCTGGGGAATACCTTTTTTGGGAGTCGCTGGCTTCGTCAGAAGCAATTATGGTATATTTGAATTCATTTTGACTAGTCATGGATAATGTCGAAGATTCGATGATTTTTTTAAAAGATATTTTGCCGAGACTTGGATGGGTTTTCGGGAAATATAAACGTATGGCCTGCGTGTGGGTCGGAGTATACCCCGTAATAGTTACAAACGATCCTGAGTTTATTGAAAAAGTTCTGACGTCACCGAATCTTTTAAACAAATCTAGTTGTTTTTACAAAGCTCTCAAAAATGTGGCTGGAGATGGATTAATTACAAGTTCAGGTAAAAAGTGCAGTTATTTAATGGAAAATTATATGTCATACACAAATTTTAGCTGACAAATGGCAACATCATCGGAAGCTTATAAATCCCGCATTCCATCACAAGGTTCTTTTAAGTTTCCTTACCATATTTGAGCACGCAAAAAATGATTTAATACAGAAATTCGCTACTCTGGACGATGGGTATGCTCATCCGATTATCGATACAATACTTGGTACTTCCTTTGAAGTCAGTTTCAGTGAGTACTTCTTTAAAAACTCTTTGATCAAAAATTTTGAACGGCTGTAATATAATTATACTTTTTTTTTTGGTTTGTTATAGAGACCACAATGGGTACCGAAATGGGAATGGATGATAAAGTATCTGATTATATGCATGATTTCAAGTAGTAAGTTGATACTCTTAATGCAATTAATTATATATTTTTGAGATCCTCTGATAAAGATATTTTAAATTATCCCGTGGTGACGATTGCTTCTTATTTTTCAGTTGTCCGACTTTGTGATCATGTATGAAATCTAGGCTTGAAAACTAAAACCTGAAAATAAATTCTCTAACACCTAATAGAGGCCGATGGTTTCCTTAGACTTAAATAGTGAGCCCCAATAAAATTAATAACTCAGTCGTTAAACTTCACTACATACCTCAATGTCAAGGTACACATAAACTCTAAAATTGTCACAAGTAGCAAACAAGTGTAGTTTAAATACGAATTATTAGAATAATATCTACTTATCCTGAATTTAAAAAAGGTCCCACAAAATTAGTAAGAAGAGACCGAGCCAATAACCAGAAGACGACGATAGAAAGTTAAATGACATATAGATATATAATCGTTGTGTTGTAATAGATGTTTCTGCGCCTTAGATAACCGCTCAGCACTTTCATCGAATCATCGAAACTATTCGTGGTATGAGAATAAATAATAAGCTGGGAATCAATACTTAGTAGATGCAATTGTATCAAGTGAAACATACGAAACTGTTTCAATGTACTGAATCATATAACCCCCAAGAAACTCATGGGTAATTTTTAAGTATTAGAATGCCAGTTTTATTTTCATTTATCGGCCTAAAACTTCACCGAAGTCCATACTACGACCAAAGGCTTGAATACATTTCCAGTGAAATGCAGTAAACATATCTGTACAATTATGTAAATCGAAGATGGTTTAATTTTAGACTTTAAGTTTATTAAAAATCCGTAGTGAAGGTATTTCCTTGTAAAAATATATCATCGGTTAACAAGACTTGTAGAAAAATAAACAGTTCCTAATTTTTAGTATATCGTAATGAGATATCATCATCTTTCATCTCAGGTCTAATGACACAAAGTACTGAAATAAGGTGTATTCGTATTTTAGACTGTTTAAGTCTGAAGAGTAGTAAACTTTTGAGATCGTGTAGAATACATTTCTTCTTCTATTCATTTTTAGCTTATTGGGCACGTTAGCAAATGACACCGTACTAACGGTATTTGGATTTGGATGGCTCTATAAATTCCATATGCACTACCAAAATGTACAAGCACATCTACGACAATTAACAAAAAGGGTGGGTATTTAAGTTAGAATAACTTCTTTAAATATTGACATTGTAGTCCTATATGTTTTTAGATTCTGGACTCAAGGTTGGAAAAAGTCATGATGGAAAAAGATACCAGACACGAGGTGGAAGGACAATTGAATGATGTTGACACGGAATCCATAAAGAAATTGCCCAATATCTTCATTGATCAAGCTGTCCAAATATTTAAGAAACAACAATTTAACTATGAGGACATTATCGGCGAAACAAACAATATTGTGGCAGCAGTAAGCTAAAGAAATCTGGTTATTTGAAGGTGTTCTAAAAGTAACTCATTTTCAGTCCTTTGAGACAACTGCAAATTCGACGTTTTCAGCAATTATGATGCTCGCTATGCATCCAGATGTACAAGAGCGTCTATTTGAGGAAATTTCTTCGGTTTTTCCCGACAAAGACTTTCAGCTAGAGTACGCCCAGATACAGCAGTTGCCATATTTCGATATGGTCCTAAATGAGGTTCTACGTTTGGCACCACCTCTTCCAATTATTGGTCGGCAGGTTGTTGAAGATATTAAAATAGATCAAAACATCACTCTGCCTAAGGATATTCAGATTTTAATATCCATATTCCATTTGCATCGAAGAACGGATATTTGGGGAAGTGACGCTAATAAATTTGATCCTGATCGTTTTTTACCTGAAAATATGATTGGTAAACATTCGTATGCCTTTATACCATTTTCGAAAGGTTCTCGTAACTGTATCGGTAAGTTTATGGAATATTTTTCCTAACATTTTCCCAATTCATTTACTTTTATTTTTTTAAGGCTGGCGCTACGCCCTACTGTTCATAAAAGTTGTTTTGGTGGGCTTAGTACGACATTTCAAATTTTCAACAGACTTCAAATACAGTGACCTTGAATTTGTAGAAAACATAACACTTCTGTATAAGACGTACCCTAATATTAAAATTGAAAGGAGATAAACTTGTTACGGTTATAATAGATACATTACAGTTGTTTAGAAAAATGTTTAATGTTTAAAAAGATTGCTGAAAATATAGGATGAAGAAATTGTTCCTTTAAGCTCTGAGAATTTTACCAATAAACACTCCCCACCTCTGTTATTGATATCGTAGTACCAACGACGTAATTGGAATGACCCATTTTAATTTCGTCGATTTCCTTTGCAGTTTTTACATTTCCAGAAATTTTCATTAGGTAGGTGCCGTTAGTGCCTAAAACTGTTTTTGGGCCAATGCTTCCGTATAAATTTCACAAATTAAGTCAGACCTATCGTTTCAAATTGTATAGCACAAACATTTCGTGTTGGTTGCCTGCAATGCGACAGACTCTTGGTCAATTTTTAATATGAATAATATTGCTCATCTAGAGCGACAACAATATTCATTCTGGTTGTTGTTGTATGACCTCCATCTTCTAGGTTTCATGAGCTAAGCCTCTGGGGTACTTTTTGGTGCATTTTTTGTTCGTCCATCCTCTCAAAAATTATTTTCTACTCCCAATCAATGAACTAATTAATAAATTAAATTCATAAAAAATAATTACTAATTATTATTCAAAAGAATAATTAATTAATCTCCCTCAAAATATCACTTGTTGACGGGGCGCCTCCTCCCTCCAGATGACTTCACAGCTCGGTCATGTGGCCCAAAACAATCTGGTTTTGTTGTCGAGTCAGGTTCATCCTCAAAACCTAAGAAAGGAGAGGTTTTGTCCAGCAAACCACAGATGGCAGCCCCATCGGCTGTACTCGGCAGCAGTAGGCCAATCAATGCGTTATTTTTTCGACTTCCAGGATATTGGACTCCCTGCCATAAAGTATACGTAGCCAGTATACGACTTCCGATCGAACTTGTCGCCGTCCCAGTCAGAATCTACACATCCGATTAACGCCTGCCCGCATTTTTTGTAGTTTCACGTCTGTCGTGGATGCCAGATACCGTAACATAGGCTTAACCGCTGCTAGGTGCTCGGTGTGTGGATCCCGACTGCGCTGTGCTAATTTTGCTACGGAATGCAAAATATCCGGTCTGGTTGTTTATTCCAATCACATTAATTCTCCAATGATCGATTGATACGCGTTAACGTCAACACATTTACACTGTTCATTACTGCATGCTACTTGATGTCCTGTCTCCAAAGGCATAGATGCACTTCTGCAATTCTCGATACCATGACGTTGCAAAAGCTCTTTAATGTAGTGTGTCTGGCTCAACATGATTTCGCCCTGATCACCTTCTTGATCAATCTGCATACCGAGGAAAAGATTCAGCTGATCATTTCACTTCTTCTTTACACTCATCACATCTTGTTTCGACTCGCATGCTATAATGATGTCATCTACATATATCAAGATAAGTGATAAATTACCTTTAGCACGCTGCTTGTAGAGACATGGTTTATTTTCGCATGGTATGAAACCGATTTCACGTAAAACACTATCTAGTTTAGTAGTTCACTCCCTTCCTGACTGTTTCAACCCGTAGATAGCCTTTTTTAGCAACAAGGCCTTGCCAGTTCTTCTGTTATCCTCATATTCCTCCGGTTGCTTCATATAGACCGTATCAGTTAAGTCACTATTATGTCGTGCATTCGTCCATTTGGTGTAGATGCAACTGTAATTCTGCTTCTAGCGCCAGCACTAATCGTATGCTCTCCAATCGGCATACTGGAGAACAAGTCTCTTGGTAGTTTATGCTGCATCGCTGTGAACAACCTTTTGCCACAAGCCGTGCTTTGAACCTCTGTATTTCTCTGCTTCATGCTTCAAAGTGTCAGCCCATTTACAACCAATAGCTTGCTGCTTTTTAGGCAAATCTGCTTCCACCCACGTTTTATTCTTCATCAAAGCAGTGTATTGCTTTTGCATGGCTACGTGCCATTTCGATGAGTATTCGCTGTTCAGTGCCTCACTGTACGTCGATGGTATCCACACAATCAAACTTTGAAAGTCTCTGTTTGGCAGAGCGTCAGTGCGTTTAGCGCTTTAATCACGTTGCTTTTGCACGGAAAATTATCTTCATTGAGGTCTCGAGTTACCGTTTAGAACGGTTGAAGTGCTGACATATTGTTAGCAAAAAGTACGACAATTTAGTGCATGTTCGGTGTTCGCAGGACTGATGTTGATAAACAAGATAGACTTAACCAAATTATTGAAAGAGTTTATTTTCCCAATATGTTTTATATTCAATTAACGGAACCCTACCCGCTTCGCGGCGCATTAAATAGTATGAAAGAAAAACAATGCAATGCTCTATGATACACACATTTTTTTTTGTGCATAAACAAATAGTGCTAATGGTTTGACTACGCAAGAGCACGCAACATATAGTTGCCCACGCAAAAAGACTGGATATTGCAAATTAATTCCCAATATGGAACAGTTGTCCCGAGAACTCAGCTGCTGATGGATCGTTTTGCAATTGAACACGAACATTTGTAGTAAGTGTCATTTTTTGAGCAAATCTCTATAAATATAAAGGTTTCAATCAAGCGTTTATTGCATCAGCTGGAGTAGATCGAGGAATAACTGGCAATATCTATTTAAAGTCACCAGCTACCAATACCGGGGAACACAAAAAAAAAAATATTTTAAAACCATCGTCTCCACTTCCTCTAACACATACAAAAATAATTTTTCGAATTCGTGCAGGCGTTAGATCAGAATAATATTACACACAGAAATGTGCCTTTTTTTTTATATATATAGAGGATTGTTTCATAAGCTGAGAGGACCTATTCAAATTCTGATTTAGAATTGCTATGTTGTCCTAATGCCGCAGAGGTCTTAGAGTGAACGCGCAGTTGCTAGATTTGGCGACGTTGATGACTATGTTCCAGCGCTTGGTCCAGGTGTCGAATCTTTCGAGTTAGCGGTTCATTTTGTCCGCCGTTTTGTTTGGAGAATCGGAGTTAAATCAAAGAAAAATCATTTAACCACGAAAAACTCGATGTTCTCTATAAAATATAATTTTTGTTACTGAATATTTATCAATTAATGAGATCGTCGTCACTACCTTTAAGAATTTTCTGGAAAACATGGAAAAACTTGCTGCCAGATTCCCAATTACCAGAGATAGGTCTTGGGGAAGCCCCAAACCTCGAGAAGCTTGACAACAAGGAGATTAGCGAAGCTGAGAAACTAGAACTAGTAAATGAAATTGCCGTGTCGTCATATTCAGCGATAATCGCTTGGTCGTTGCACTTCGTCGGCATGTAGGTGGTGTGTAATGAATAGCGAATCGTGGCGAGACGGCTGCCTAAAAGACACCAGCCCTCATAAGCCGTATGGTAGACATTTTGTTTCTTACCGCAACGGATATGGTTCGTCCTTTAAGGAAATTAGCATAAGATGGCATTGTTCCGGGCAGGAAAGTTGCGATTTTATGCAGATGTCCGTCAATGCAGACACTATCAAAGGCCTACTTGACATCCGAGAAGACTGCTAAGGGATATTGCTTTGCCTCAAATACAGATAAGATGTACTGAACGACTCTATACAGTTATTCTGGCATACCTTGCCGTGACCTAAAGCCGAATTGGTGATCAGGAATGGATTCAAGAACGCCTCATACTGTCAAAAATCTACTCAAAAAGATTTTTTCGAATTTTGGGAGCAGACTTATCGGCCTTATAGAGTGATTGGGTCCGCGTTTGCCATCAAATTGTCGAAATGTTCCGATCTCACTGTTTCCAACACTTGGCCCAGCTCCCGGGCAGCTCTCCATACTACCTTGTCGAATTAGTTATACCGCTATATACCGATGACATTGAGGGTCACGCGCCTCGATTTTGACTATCTGACGAGAGCCTCGGTATTAGGTAAGCGTCCACGAAAAACATTTTTGGTCGTTCACTCTCGATTAATGTTCTCGGCGAGGGTTGAGTGATGAGGCCGCTGATACGAATGGAACGTGATGTTCATGGTAATCGTATATACGTGGGTGATTGAAAGAGCGTCAGTGGGAGTCTAAGGCCGACGGAGCGAAGCTTCGGTTTCAATGGCGTTTAGATTTACAACAGATGTGGAGCGACTTTGTTACAAGTAACCAGCATATTGTCATTGGGAAAGAATTAGAACTACAAACAGATGATAAAACAGGAGGATTAATGAAGAGGGAGGTATAGAGTATGTGTAACAGATGGTGAAGATCTAGGTATAGGCATAGGAGAAAATACCGAGGAAAAAGTAGGAGGAGACTGAGTAGGTGTAGAAAGTGAGCCTGAGACAGTGAGTAAATGAGTAGAAGCTGAATTAGGTACCGTCGTATAAGATAAAGTTCGTGCAGGACTGGCCGACGTCATTGGCAAAGAAATTGCCAATTTTACTCACTAAGTTTATCGACTACGCCATTAAATCACAAGTTGTACGTTTACACAGTTTCTTTAACTGTAAAAATTTATTTCCCATACGGAAGTGCATTAAAGAGAAGTCGCCCTGGCGCTTGGTGCACGGGGGGCAGGGCCACCTTAAACCACCACATGCAGGCTTAGATTGAGAGTAAATTTGGTCATGGTCGGTGGCAGTCAAACCAGCGCACTTAATGTGGGCGATCATCAATATGGTTTTTGATGGCGCAAGATTCATTGCAGCAATACATTTTGCAAAACATGTTATCTATATATAAAATATGTCTGTCTGTATGTATTTATATCTGCTATAGACGCCGAATCTGCTATAGACGTATTTGAAGTATACCGCGAAAGTTTTTAAAAAAAAACTGAATTGTAATATTTGTATGAAATCAATATCAGTTTGCTTTTGAAAAGTATGTCACATTCGAAATCAAAATTCTGTCAAAGGAAAAAAAAAAATTAAGTCACAAACCGCAGCAACGCGCCAGGTACATTCGAATCCCGATAATTCGAAATTTCTAGAGAACACCATTTATTATGAATTACAGGGGTTTTCGATTTATCGAGACTTCGATTTAGTGAGGTTAGAATCAGAAAAATACGAATTAACGGGGCTTTTATATTTTCTTTGATATTCACTTTATTAGAATTGCATAACTGAACATACATAGAATTATTACATCTTACATAATATTAATTTAATAGGAAAATAAAAAGATATTTTTTTTTATTTATTTTTTTATTTTTATTTTTCTTTTTTATAATACATATTCTATTTATTTAAAATAATTATTAACTAGTTTTCTACTACCTGCAGTGGCAGCCGAACCTAATTGTATATAAAAGAAAAAGAAAAAATAATGTAAACCTATGACTTACAAACAACTTATAAAGAATAATACCTATTTACATATTTACAATTACTTATTTATATAAAGAAAATTCACTAAATTTGACAGAAGAAACTTATGAAAGGACCCTCGTAGAAAGATCCTGTGGGTGACACCTTTTGAGTCTTCTTTTTCTAGCTCTCGAAGTTAGCCGTCTCGCGAGTGCATTTGGGTGAGAACCAAGGCCCTCTAGATATTTCCCTGCTTGTGCCTGGATAACATCGCCGACTTTAGGAACCCTAAGATCCTTTTCGATATCCCTTGTACGCATGTACCAGGGAGCATTGCAAATTTTTCTAAGTGTTTTAGCTTGAACAATTCTGATTCTATTCATATGCGACTTAGCAGCTATGCCGTATACTTGCAGCGCGTACTTCCACATGGGGCTTAAAATTGTCTTGTATATTGTTGTCTTGTTATCCAAGGACAGCTTGCTCTTGGGGCAAGGCTGCACAGGCTGGTGCTTCAAAGTAGAGCCTAGCAACGATATGCCAGGGCAAGACAATGGCCGTGTGGCATACGTAACACAGGCACATTTGCTGGCATTGATGCCTATGTTCCAGCCTAGAGCCCCTCCGTGGCAACTTTTATACTTGGACTTCTGGTTAGCACTGCAGTGTCGTCTGCGTAAGTTGATACGAGTGCATTTTCCTCATCCACTCGTGTGACTACACTTGTTTTAGGCATGTCTGCTGTATAAATCGTATACAGCGTAGGGCCTAATACGCTGCCTTGAGGCACACCATCGCAGATTGGTCTTCTTGTTGATTTCTCACCATCGATTAGAACACGAACGCTTCTGTCCGTTAAAAAGCTCCTGACAAGTTGGAACAGCTGAGGGGTAAGTAGGTTCTTCAGCTTGCTGAAAAAGCCTTCATGCCACACCCTATTAAAAGGCTTGCTGGATGTCCAAGTAAACTGCTACATTTTAAGTTCCATGGCATCCAAAGCGAAGTTAACCACACGGTGTAGCTGCTCCGAGGTGCCGTGATTCTTCCTTAAACCAAACTGCCAATTTGGGATTTTTTCTTTTACGCTTTCGAGGTGAAATTCAATATCATCCTTTCCATTATTTTTCCTAAAGCGGGAAGAAGACTGATTGGCCTATATGAGTCAACTTCAGTGGGTTGTTTCTTTGGAATCATAATAATTAAAGCTGATTTCCAGATCTTTGGGAAGTGTCCCAATCTTAAGATGCTGTTGAATATCCAAACTATAAACAATACAGCCCTCTTGGGAAGAAGTTTGAGCGTCTTGTTATCCAAGAGATCTTCGCCTGGGGATTTTTTGCACTTTAGCTTTTTAATTTTTTGATTCACTTCTTGCAACGTTATCGGGTTTGCTGGTAAAGCCATTTGGAATGGCGCGTCCAAATGCATTTTTACAGTCCTGCGCAAGAGCTCCGGTGAGAGATCAAAAGCCTTCTGTTGACTGGAATAACACCAACCACCTGCTGGATCTTTATTGGAGTCTTTGGAATAGCCTGTCTCTTAAAGCGCCTTGTGAGCTTCCAAAGAGAGTAGTTAGAAGATGCGTCAGGACTTACACTTTCTAGCATGTCGTCGATTGACTCGGGTTTATGCCTGATTAGCACCTTTTGCAAACGATTAGACAGTCTTTTGTAGACCAGATGAATGCGAGTGTCTCCCGTTCTTGCGTATTCTTTCCGGACTCTTCTTTTTAGGCGTGGCATGTCGACATCAATTTGGGACATCTGAGTTCTCCGATGTTTGTTTGGAATGCATTCAAACTTTGGAGCAGAATAGGAAGAGGTTAAAAACTAAAGTAATATTAAAGAAAAATCAATTTTTTTAAGGTTTTCCCATTTTTCATTAATATCCATTAGATGTTTTAAGCAAAATTTAAACAAAAACAAATATATAAATAAATGTACAGTAGATAAGTATAACTTATAACTTACAAAACTCTGTAAATATAATGTTAAATCACCAGCTTAAGTGAAACTTGTAAAGTTTTGGGGATTAAACCACTGATTTATTCATTCATTCATAAAGAAAAATTAAGCTTTAAAAAGCTTGTAATTTTTTATTGCTTGTGGTGCTGTTCACTTATTTTTTCAATTGAGTGTTCCAAACATTAAATAATCAAAAACATTTTTTGGATATAATGATTTGTTATATTAATATAATATTTTAGTCTTAGATGGCCGATTTTGCTCCTTTATTCGTTCTAAGTTCTTCTTCATCGGTGTCATCATCTCATTACTAACAGCCGCAGCTTCTTCCAAAATGTCGTTATGTATTAACATACCGAATACAGCACGTCATTGCCTACAATAGTATAGCCTTTTCTATTGTTTTTATTTTTGTTTTTTCTATCTTATATTTACTATGTGTAAATATAAGAAAACCCTTGTACTGGGAGGTGTGTTAATTTAAAGTCGGTTTTATGTTTCTTAAATTTTGGTACTGTGCATTATTGTAATCTGCTTACTTGAGAGTGTTTTTTACAAGTGTGTACAAAGTTTTTGGTTCGCAAAGTGCAAACCTTATTATGTTAATATTACAGATACAATTTTTGCGTTTAAGTTTTTGTTGCTGAGAGCAAAGGTTAACGGGTGGTTGTCGGTAAGGATTTCTACTTTTTTTGATCACTATAGGAAACATCTAAGATATTGCAACGCCCAAATTAATGAATGCATTTTCTTATTATCTTTCATGAAGTCGCGGTAGTGGAGCATTACTTCATCTGACGTGAAAAAAATGTTGTTTGAATGATTTGACCTTTTGTTCTGTCAGATTTATATTTATATTTTTGATGATTCCACCCAACTCTCCTCTAAAAACTTCAGTGAGAGGCTTAGCGACTTCCGCGTATTATTTTATGAACATACGGTTATGTCCGGTCATTCCTAAAGAGGAACGTAAGTCAAGGACATTCTTTGGACGTGGGTAATTTGCTATGGACTCTATCTTTTTAGGGGTAGTGCGAATACTATCTTGACCGACTATGATAACGAGAAATTTGATTTCCTCTTTGATACATTTACATTTATCACACTGTACATAGAAAATAAATTTGAGATCTTTGAAATGCTTTTATTTGGTCTTGCTGAAAATAGTTGTCATCGATGTAGATGTAGCAACGAACGCTGATGCGCTCTCTCAGCAC
Organism: Cacoxenus indagator; assembly: GCA_035041755.1. NCBI lineage: Eukaryota > Metazoa > Arthropoda > Insecta > Diptera > Drosophilidae > Cacoxenus > Cacoxenus indagator. The sequence continues at coordinate 707,379 of JAWNKX010000274.1, forward strand.
ATTACCTAGGGCACGTTTGAATATAGCGGCGCAGTTCTTAAGCCGAATGGCAGTCGAATTTTTCCATTAGCAGTGGAGAAATGAGTATTTCAGACATTGTGCTTCGTCGAGACAAATTCAATGGAATTCACTTTTAAGATCAATTGTGGAGGAAATTGTGTTAGATCCTAAATTGAACAGAATGATGGTAATATCCGCGATTGGATATTAATCTGGTACGATATCCTCATTAATTTTTTGATAATCGTTTACCACACGAAATTCTTATATTCTGGAAGCGTCTACTTCTTCGGCACTATTCATACTGAGGAATTGTAGGGAGACTTCGATGGTCAATTAATACAGTCTGCTAAAAATGCTTCGACTCACCTACCTATCTCCTTTTTCAAATGTTTTGGGTATGGATAGTTTTTTGGAGACCTAGGTAAGCTTTTTACCAGGTTCCGCAAATAGTGTTGGACAAGAGTAAACTAGTTCTTTTAATGGAGTCCATTGGTAGTTGGTGTATAGGGTATTTAAAGGGTATTGTGGTTTGTTTGGATAATTTACCTGTCTTGTTTATATAGAATGATTTATTTCCATTGAAACTGGTGGTTTCGATGGAAGAGATGGTTTGAAATTATTTTGAGGTCTAGAATTGTTTTTAAGTGGATTAAGCGCTTGTTTTTGCAGTGGCGCAGATACCGAGTTGTGAGACTGCTTATGTTGAAAATTTGTGAGTTACAGACAGAATGGAGGTGAACCTGCAGATTTCTTATATAGTTGAATGTTTTCTTGTTGACGATTATAATTATTTTGTTTTGCAATTCATTTGGGCGTGGTTGGATCCGTAATTCATATTACTTAATTTCAAGCACATATGAAGAGCTTGGGGCAGTATTGTTGGCTCTCTCTCTCTCTCTCAAAAGCTTTTGTAAGGAACCAACAAAACCTCTTATAAACGTATCGAGAACTTTATCATTATAAGTAGTCGTCAAGGTAAGGAAAGCTTCTTTACCAAGTCGAACTTGGCTAAAATTAGAGAGTGATATTGGTAAACTTGTTGTTCCAAGTTCTTATTAAAGTACTACTATTTTTTTATAGAATAGTATTTACAGACAAAATCCTGAAAATTTAAAGGCCACGGATTATTTCATAAAATATTTTTTTTTGTTATCAATGTAGACGTTATTTTGGTGCACGAACACTAACGATCTCGACAATTTGGGAACAGTTTTCGGAAGCGTTTTCCAGTATAGATGTAAGGCCCACGCAGGTATTTTGTATTACACATTATCAAAAAAGTTTCTGGAATTGTTAATCTTTTTTTGCATTTAATCGACATTTTGTGAAGAGAATTGCAACTTTGGCACAGCCGAAGTTATCGGCTTGTTTTTATTATTGTTAAATGAAAGGTGAGTTATGACGTAATTGTGATATTAAAATCACATGAAATCATACATATACGAATATGAATGATATGAATGAATATTTTAAAGCCAGAAGTCTTCTCAGCAACAGCAAGAGTGCCGGCCTAAAACACTTAAACGGACTGAATTAATGGATAAATATTATATAGGGAGTATAATTTAATCGCCTTAACCTAAAACCTTTTGGCCAAAAGGGAATTACTGGAAAAAATGATCTTTGAGATGAGCCTCATAGTCCCCTCTGGAGTCTCTGTTGTCAATTAAGTTGTATAAAGTGCGTTCACGCCTTTAAATTTCTCTAGTTCAGTTTTTATTTTGGAACCAAGCGCACTGCGAAAATGGAAGATTTTGAGCGTAGAAATTATTCAAAGTTATTCCTCAGCACAGTTGCCATAATGCTTTGGCTTTATTGGCTATGGACAAGAAGGAGTCTTTATAAATTCTCACTAAAATATCTACCACTCTGGGGAATACCCTTTCTGGGTGTAATTGGCTTCGTCAGAAGTAGTTATGGTATCGTATCCTTAAATGAAATTTGAGTTGTTGACGATAATGCTGGTCTGGTTTGACGAATTTCTTCCAAGATATTTTTCCGAGACTTGAATGGGTTTTCGCGAAATATAAGCAAATGGCGTGCGTTTGGATTGGAGTGCACCCCTTAATTGTTACAAACGACCCTGAGTTTATTGAAAAAATTCTAACGTCACCGAATCTTTTAAATAAATCTAATTGTTTATACAAAGCTTTGAGAAATGTGGCTGGAGACGGGTTACTCGCTAGTTCAGGTGAAAAATGGTAAATCTCTAATGAAAGTTGTACTTCATATAATATATTAATTTTAGCTGGAAAATGGCAATACCATCGGAAGCTTATAAATCCCGCATTCCATCACAAGGTTCTTTTAAGTTTTCTTACTATATTTGAGCACGCAAAAAATGATTTAATACAGAAATTCGCTACTCTGGACGATGGGTATGCTCATCCCATTTTCGATACAATACTTGGTACTTCCTTTGAAGTCAGTTTCAGTGAGTACTTCTTTAAATACTCTTTGATCAACAATTCTAAACGGCTGTAAAATAATTGTACCTCTATCTTTGGTTATAGAGACCACAATGGGTGCTGATTTGGGAAAGAATGAAATAATATCTGATTATTTATATGATTTTAAGTTGTAAGTTAATATGGTCCTAAATTGTACCACGTATTATTTCCTTAATGCAATTAATATTATTGTGATCTTTCCACTAAGTTTGGAAGTCCTACAAAATCGTTTAGACCGACAACCCTCTTGGAAACAATTTAGCACGAGAATCTTAATGACCTAATATTGTTTATATGCGGGTTTTTTTGGTTCTCTCTGTATTTTATTCAGTTTAGTATTAAAGCCGGATATACATTGAAGTTTTAACTAACTTTAGACTTTAAGTTTATTAATAATGTGTAATGAAGGTATTTGCTTGTAAAAGTATATCATCGATCAACAAGATTTGGAGAAAAATGGTGTAAACAGAAGAAGAGTAGACTTCAGACTTTTTTCTTCTTGTTATAACTATTTTTAGCTTATTGAGCACGTTAACAAATCACATCGTTTTAACGGTATTTGGATTTGGATGGCTCTATAAATTTAATATACACTACCAAAATGTACAAGCACATCTACGACAATTAACAAAAAGGGTTGGTATTTAAGTTACAATAACTTCTTTAAATATTGTACATTGTAGTCCTATATGTTGCTAGATTCTGGACTCAAGGTTGGACAAAGTCATGATCGAAAAAGTTACCAGACACGAGGTGGAAGGACAATTCAATGATGTTGACACGGAATCCATAAAGAAGATTCCCAATATCTTCATTGATCAAGCTGTCCAAATATTTAAGAAACAACAATTTAACTATGAGGACATTATCGCTGAAACAAACAATATTGTGGCAGCAGTAAGCTGAAGAAATCTGGTTATTTGAAGGTGTTCTAAAAGTAACTCATTTTCAGTCCTTTGAGACAACTGCAAATTCGACGTTTTCAGCAATCATGATGCTCGCTATGCATCCAGACGTACAAGAGCGTCTATTTGAGGAAATTTCTTCGGTTTTTCCCGACAAAGACTTTCAGCTAGAGTACGCCCAGATACAGCAGTTGCCATATTTCGATATGGTTGTTAATGAGATCCTCCGTTTGGCACCACCTGTACCCATTATTGGTCGGCAGGTTGTTGAAGATATTAAAATAGATCAAACCCTCACTCTGCCTAAGGATATTCAGATTTTAATATCCATATTCCATTTGCATCGAAGAACGGATATTTGGGGAAGTGACGCTAATAAATTTGATCCTGATCGTTTTTTACCTGAAAATATGATTGGTAAACATTCGTATGCCTTTATACCATTTTCGAAAGGTTCTCGTAACTGTATCGGTAAGTTTATGGAATATTTTTCCTAACATTTTCCCAATTCATTTACTTTTATTTTTTAAGGCTGGCGCTACGCCCTACTGTTCATAAAAGTTGTTTTGGTGGGCTTAGTACGACATTTCAAATTTTCAACAGACTTCAAATACAGTGACCTCGAATTTGTAGAAAACATAACACTTCTGTATAAGACGTACCCTAATATTAAAATTGAAAGGAGATAAACTTGTTACGGTTATAATAGATACATTACAGTTGGTTAGAGAAATGTTTAATGCTTAAAAAGATTGCTGAAAGTATATTCTCCTTTAAGCTCTGAGAATATTATCAATAAACACTCCTCACCTCTGTTGTTGATATCGTAGTACTAACGACGTAATCCGAATGACCCATTTTAATAACGTCGATTTCCTTTGGAGCTTTAACATTACCAATAATTTTCATAAGGTGCAATCCACCAAATAACTATAGCACCCAAAAAAAAACCTAGTTAATTCGGTTGTTATGATTCTCAATTAGTTTATTAATGGGTTCATATAATTAGTTTATTATTAATGTATTCATGTCATTAGTTGAACTCATCGTGTTTTAAAAATCCTTTTGTTTTGACTAATTTAATAAGAATCGTGATTCTGGAACGAAATAACTAAAGCACACAAATCAAAAAATATTGTCTGGTGTTACTTTATTTAATTATTTTTGGGCCTCTTTTTTTTTAAGTAAGTTGTAAGTTAACAATGATTTAGGTGTGTAACTTCATTATATAGAAATTAAAATAAAATTTAATCAAATAGAAATGCCACGTAGAAATCGATTGTCTCCTGAGGAGGAAATTAAAGTTCAGACGTTGAGCAATTGTGAAAAAACAATCAGGTACATTGCTGAGGAACTGCACAGGGATAAAAAAACAGAATTTTGCTGCCTGAACAATCCCGAAAACTATGGCCAAAGAAGGGATAACGGGATAAAAGGCAAATAAAGAGTTTAGCTGTGGATAAACGTGTTCTTCAAAACAAAATAAAGGAGGAATTGAGCCTTTCAGTATTCACCAGGAGTGTCCAACAATTTTTGAAGGAGGATGAGAATCTTAAGTACGTAAAAAGTTTCGCCTAAACCTAGGATATTACAACGACACAAGTCGCACGCTTGCAGTATGCTGGAAGACATAAGTTTTGGGACGATGAGAGGAAGTCTGTGGTTTTCATGGACGAAAAGAAGTTTAACTTAGATGGTCCTGACGGTCTACAGAAAAATCGACCTGATATTTGCCGAAAACCGAAAATCCGTCATTCTGGAAATTTGTAAGGTGGGGGTCACTGATGGTATGGGTGGCGTTTAGCTATCTTGGACCTACCCCGCTGTGCTTTATAGCCCATAAAATAATTACAGGGGCTTATGTCGACCTTCTGGACAATGATTTGATAAATTTCTTAGAACATTTCTGTGGCGAGTTCATATCTGTGGATTTTTCAGCAAGACAACGCACCTATTTATAATGCTGGGGTGCAAAAACCGAGAGATCACTTAATATAATGGAATGGCCGGCTGTCAGCCCAGACTTAAATACAATTGAGGACGTCTGGGCAATTTTGTCTCAGCAAGTTTACGCTGGAGGACGCAAATTCGAGACTTTAAAGATCTTAAAATTTGCATCCAGGACGAATGCAAAATATTCCACTTTTCACCTTCCAGACATTGATTGAATCAATGCCCAGAAGTGTGAATAAAGAAATATTATATAAAGGTGGGCATATAAAATATTAGGTTTTTTGAACGAAGTTCATTTACGCGGCTTGTGGTTGAACTGTAATTACAGAAAAGTAATGAGAAAAGCGTAACGTCGTTGTTCTTGTATTTTGTTGAAGTTTTTGCTGCTGTTTGGTTTTGCTCTTCTTTTGTGCTCATACAGAGAGTGCGAAGAGAGAGCGAGCGAGTTCCATTTAATTTGTGTGTGTACCCTACTCGACGCCGATCTCGCATATTAATTTGCATGCATGTCGCTGAGGCTTGGCTCTTATATTTTATATTATGTGCCAAAATTTTTAATTATAATATGCTTCAAAAAGTGAAACTGATTGTATATCTATGTTGTCCCATTCGCACATGCTTTTATATGAATTAGAAATTAGAATCTAATAGCTAAACTTAGCGAAGGTGAGCTATAAGTTTTCATTTTCGAACACAATATTACTTGGTCAGCAAGAAAAATTTTGTTTGGCATGGGAAGCGTGGTAATCGAGGTAGTCGAGGTGACGATGTTTTTCTTTATCTTCTATCGCGGGTTTCGTTTATATATACATGTTATTTATCATTTACAAACTCCACATCAAGCACCTTTACAAATTTATCCGCTTGTCCAACAGGCGCTGTTACAACTTTCGTCATTAGACTCATAATGCAAATTTATAACAGATTTACTGACATTACATTACGGCTATTGTAATGCTTATATAACTTGCCCTACCACTGGTAAAGCTTCTGTTGCAATTGGTGGGACAATAATTCATTGTGAACTTAGAATTTCAATTTCAAAACTATTGCCACTTTCATCTGAAATAACGAATTTGTTTAGATCTCGTTTTAGAGCAAGTATCAATCATCGATGAAATAAGTATGATCAGCGCAGAGCTTTTAGTGAAAATTGACTTGCGTTTAAAACAAATAACCAAGAATCACAACGATTTGTAAGAATTTGATGGTATAGATATTATATTTATTGGAGGCAGCTACCACCGGTACGAGCAACACCAATATATAAGCCTATTAGAACAGACATGGTTGGACACCATCTTTGGCGAAAACTTAAATTTTATCAACTCAGTCAAGAAACAGGCTAATGCTGCATTTTCTAATTTACTAACTAAAGTAGGCAATGATGAACCTTTAGAAAAACAAGAAATAGAGTTGATAGAATCTAGGTTTTTTACAAAAGCCGAACTCAGAAATTGTGCCCTAATATAATTCGCCTATTTTTTAAAAAATAATTATGTAAATACCTTACTTTTCTAAAAGGCATGTTTTATCTCATCGCAACGAATATTCATATATAAGATGGCTTATGTAATGATAAGCAAAATAGGTGCTTAGTCAGCTGTACAAAGTAGATGTAGTAGTCTTGATGTGCCTATTGAACTACGACCTGTAAACATTCCATTGGCATCAGATAAGAAAATTATTGCTACTCGAAAGCATTTTCCTTTAATTTCAGCTTGCGCTATAACTATACATAAGTCGCATAGTGAAACTTTTATTGAAATAGTTTACGAGTACTTCAAATACCATTTGCAAGACCTTGTTTACGTTGCGCTATCTCGAGTAACACATATCGAAAACTTGTGTATTGTAACATCCCAAGATGATCCCATTAAATTTAAATTTTCTCATAATCGAAAGTAAGTTAGATCAACTGAGATATTGTTGCAAGAATTTCAAAGGTTATCGTTAAACACATTGACGACCAGAACTCATGGATATGATTTGTAAAAAAAGGGGTCTTTCATCATTGAATTGCATTTCTTATTATCAACCGGAGAATGTTCGTGCAGGTGGAGTCACTATATATAGTAAAACTGAAGATGCGGTTCACATTTGTGCAGAAAATATGAGAACGCTATTAAATTAGTTATTGTAGCTATTTATATATCCCCAAATCAAAAGATTGAGGATATTACATTATTCATTCATCGATCATTGTTAGAATATAGCGAGGGAGGCGCTAAATTACTTAAACAAACCCCACTCATATTGGCTGGAGACTTCAACGTAAACTTCAATAATAATTTCATTTACATATTATTAATGATCCAGCACAATTCACAACAAAATACTGTACTACCATTGATGCTGTTTTTTCAAGATACTTGGACAAAATTGAATCTCAAGCATATGCATCTTATTATAGTTACCATAAGCCAATAATTACCATGGTACAAAATGATGACATTTAAAAAGTTTAGTGGCTTGCGGTAGAAGTTGACAGGTAGAAACCGTAAGAGCATTACATAAGTAAAGTAAAGGATCACAAAAATGGACAATAGCGGAGTTCTCCGAAGTGCAACTTTACGTTATACATCAAAAAGTGAGACATGAGCGTAAGTTTAAGGCTACAAAAAAATCATTGTAGTTTATATGTAAAAAGGCGTGAGGAACTTCGTTCTTGACACCGGTCCCCCGACCGCACACCTTTTTTTTATTTATATTTATTTTTCCTGTTGAAATGTATCGTGTTTACAGGTGTTTGGACTCTTAGTACTACTAAGTTTGCACAATTTAAAGAGCGGTGACAGTAACGATTATATAATTACTCCATATAAGCGGAGGTATAATACAGGTGTCTTCAGATATATGTTTAATTGTTACGCTAATTTCAGTTCTTATACTAAATATATACATAGAAACGCTTGCTTATGCTTTTGCTACAATGATTTCAGTTTGACATTAGATTAGGTCAACAGGCCTTGACCGGCGAAGTATACGTCTTTGCTGGAACTCGCAAAGAGGCAGTGTGTTCACCTCGTTGTTAGTATGGTGGCTTATTTTTGTTTGGTATGTTCGACTGAAACTAGTTATTTCTTACGCCACTACAGATCTCTGTGTATATCGAAATGTGTGATGTACGAGTCCACGTTATTAATCTTTTCGCAGATCCCCATATTTGCGTCCGTACGTCCAGATAGGTTTGATGAGTGTTTTATAAATTAATAGTTTGCTATTCAGTGAGACTTTCGGTTTTTTGTTTAACAACCAGTTCAATTCTTTTATTTTAAGTTTCATTCGGTCTGGAATTTTATAAATATGGTATTTCCATATCAGTTTGCTGTCAAGGTAGATTAGAAGATACATAGCTTCTTTTTCGATTGTTAAATCACTTCAATCAATTTTAGGTGAATTTTTGTATAAATTTTTTTTTTTTCATAATTAAATTATAACATTTAACGCAGTAAACTGCATAACACATTTGTCGGATTTAAGAAATAATGACGTGAGAAAAATAAAAATAAACAAAAAAAAAACAAAATTAGACTTATACTAAATTAAAAACGATGTAAATTGCGCCGAAAAGGCAATGATATAGAAGGCTGTATCCTTCTTAGGGGGAGATCATGCGGGTGTAGGCTCTTCAGTCTACGCCTTGTTGAGATACGGGTGAGGGAGGACCCCAGCGGATTTGGGTGCGATAAAAGTCTGTAGTGATAGCGGCAGCTGTGAGAATTAATCACCCCCATAACAGTTGGCACGGCAAGATCCCTGTGCAGTGTGGTGTTGCGGACGTACCAAGGGGCGCCCGTAAATCTTCTGAGAGCCTTGCTCTGACACGCCTGCACTCTTCTGATGTTGTAGGCAGCAGTAGTGCCCCAAATTTGTATGGCGTAGCGCCAAGCAGGTGCCACTACTTGCAGATAGATGAGCCTTTTATTAGTTAAAGATAACTTATTCGATGGGCGGAGGAGCCACTCCAGTTTCTTGAGCTTTTGGTAGCAGCGCGTTGTAACTACCTTAATGTGTGCACGCCAGGTAAGACGCTTATCCAGGATCAAACCGAGATACCGGATTTGCTCCATTTGCGAAATGATGCTTGTGTTGAAGGTCACAACCGGACAGACGCCTTGCCTTAATGTGAAGGGGCAGTCACCTGATTTCTCAGAGTTTATGGCTATATTCCAGCGCCTGGCCCATGAGTGAAATCTATCCAGGTAGCTGGACAATTTCTCCGCAGCTTCGTTCAGAGAGGCAGAGTTGAAAATAACTACCGTATCGTCCGCGTAAGTACCAATAATCGAATGCTCATCTCTAGTTGTAGGCATATCAGAGGTATATAAGGAGTAGAGGACCGGAGCTAAGACACTCCCCTGCGGGACACCGGCTCTCATGTGCCTGAAGGTGGAAATTTTGTCTCTTACCGCCACAGAGAAAAATTTTGACAGTTCGGGTAGCAAGCTTATGGGTCCGTAGTAGGAAGCTTTTTTGTGGTCTTCCCCAGGTTTAGGAATACCTATTATCTCAGCAATTTTCCATGCACTGGGGTAATGTCTTAGTCTTAATATCACGTTAAATAAATTGCGTATGTAGTCTAGTGCTTCCACAGGAAGCATAAACAGGAATAATAAAGCCTGGGGCTTTACTATGTTAAACGTCGTATTTTATAGATGCAATTATTTCTTTCGTAGAGAACTTTTTTATTGCTACAGTTGTATGACCTTGTTGTTCAGAGGAGGTAGTGAGTCATCAGTGGTAGTATTATTATCCGTGAACACACTCCCGTAATAATTGGCAAATTCTGTAACTTAGTTAAGGTCATGGAGTAATTTAGTTTTATACTTTGTCAAAAAGTTTCTGGAATTTATTCTTTTCTTTGGCATTTAATCGACATTTTGTGAAGAGTATTACAAATTCGGCACAGCCGAAGTTAACAACTTGTTTTTATTACTGTTAAAGTAGTCAGAAGTCTTCTCAGCAACAGCAACAGCCGGGCTAAAACACTTAAACGGATTGAATTACTGGGCAAATATCATATAAGGAGTTTAATTTAATTGCCTTAACCTAAAACCTTTTGGCCAAAAGGGAATTACTGGAAAAAATGATCTTTGAGATGAGCCTCATAGTCCCCACTGGAGTCTCTGTTGTCAATTAAGTTGTATAAAGTGCGTTCACGCCTTTAAATTTCTCTAGTTCAGTTTTTATTTTGGAACCAAGCGCACTGCGAAAATGGAAGATTTTGAGCGTAGAAATTACTCAAAGTTATTCCTCAGCACAGTTGCCATAATGCTTTGGCTTTATTGGCTATGGACAAGAAGGAGTCTTTATAAATTCTCACTAAAATATCTACCACTCTGGGGAATACCCTTTCTGGGTGTAATTGGCTTCGTCAGAAGTAGTTATGGTATCGTATCCTTTAATGAAATTTGAGTTGTTGACGATAATACTGGTCTGGTTCGACGAATTTCTTCCAAGATATTTTTCCGAGACTTGAATGGGTTTTCGCGAAATATAAGCAAATGGCGTGCGTTTGGATTGGAGTGCACCCCTTAATTGTTACAAACGACCCTGAGTTTATTGAAAAAATTCTAACGTCACCGAATCTTTTAAACAAATCTAATTCCTTTAACAAAGCTCTGAGAAATGTGGCTGGAGACGGGTTAATTACAAGTTCAGGTGAGAATTGACGAATCTCTAATGAAAGTTGTACTTCATATAATATATTAATTTTAGCTGGAAAATGGCAATACCATCGGAAGCTTATAAATCCCGCATTCCATCACAAGGTTCTTCTAAGTTTTCTTACCATATTTGAACAAGCAAAAAATGATTTAATACAGAAATTCGCTACTCTGGACGATGGGTATGCTCATCCCATTTTCGATACAATACTTGGTACTTCTTTTGAAGTCAGTTTCAGTGAGTACTTCTTTAAATACTCTTTGATCAAAAATTCTAAACGGCTGTAATATAATTGTACCTCTATTTTTGGTTATAGAGACCACAATGGGTGCTGATTTGGGAAAGAATGAAAAAATATCTGATTATTTGCATGATTTCAAGTAGTAAGTTGATACTTTAAATGCAAATTATTATATATTTTTGAGATCCACTGATAAAGATATTATAAATTATCCTGATCTGACGATTGCATCAAAATTTTCAGTTGTCAGTCTTTGTGATCATGTATGAATTCTAGGCTTGAGAACTAAAATCTGATAATAAATTCTGTAATACCTCATAGAAGCCGATGGGGTACTTAGACTTAAATAGTGAGCCCCAATAAAATTAACAACTAAGTCGTTAAACTTCATATATACTTTAATGTCAAGGTACACAAAGTGTCAAGGCTCTCTAAACAAGTGTAGTTTACAAATATCACCTTCCAGTTACTAGATGGATGCAGCCATCATAAAATACGAATCATTAGAATAATAGCTACTTATCCTGAATTTGAAAATAGTCCCACAAAATTAGTAAGAAAGTTAAATTACATATATATATATAATCATTGGGTTGTAATAGATGTTTCTGCGCCTTAGATAACCGTTCAGCACTTTCATCGAATCATCGAAACTATTCGTGGTATGAGAATGTGTATTAAGCTGGGAATCAATACTTAGTAGCTGCAATTGTATCAAGTGAAACCTACGAAACTGCTTCAATGTACTGAATCATATAACCCCCAAGAAACTCATGGGTAATTTTTAAGTATTGGAATGCCAGTTTTATTTTCATTTATCGGCCAAAGTCCATACTACGACCATAGGCTTGAATTCTAAAAAAATACTTAGGCTAAATTACTAAACCATATAGCCCCTAGATACCCATTTTCAGTGTATTCGAATTGCAGTAAACATTTCTTTACAATTATGTAAATCGAAGATGGTTTAATTTTAGACTTTAAGTTTATTAAAAATCCGTAGTGAAGGTATTTCCTTGTAAAAATATATCATCGGTTAACAAGACTTGTAGAAAAATAAACAGTTCCTAATTTTTAGTATATCGTAATGAGATATCATCATCTTTCATCTCAGATCTAAAGACACAAAGTACTGAAATGAAGAGTATTCGTAGTCCTGAATTTTAGACTGTTTAAGTCTGAAGAGTATTACACCTTCTGAATCGTTCTAGACATCACTTTTTATGGCTATTTTTAGCTTATTGAGCACGTTAACAAATCACATCGTTTTAACGGTATTTGGATTTGGATGGCTCTATAAATTTCATATGCACTACCAAAATGTACAAACACATCTACGACAATTAACAAAAAGGGTGGGTATTTAAGTTACAATAACTTCTTTAAATATTGTACATTGTAGTCCTATATGTTGCTAGATTCTGGACTCAAGGTTGGACAAAGTCATGATCGAAAAAGTTACCAGACACGAGGTGGAAGGACAATTGAATGATGTTGACAAGGAATCCATAAAGAAGATGCCCAATATCTTCATTGATCAAGCTGTCCAAATATTTAAGAAACAACAATTTAACTATGAGGACATTATCGCTGAAACAAACAATATTGTGGCAGCAGTAAGCTAAAGAAATCTGGTTATTTGAAGGTGTTCTAAAAGTAACTCATTTTCAGTCCTTTGAGACAACTGCAAATTCGACGTTTTCAGCAATCATGATGCTCGCTATGCATCCAGACGTACAAGAGCGTTTATTTGAGGAAATTTCTTCGGTTTTTCCCGACAGAGACTTTCATCTAGAGAACGCCCAGATGCAGCAGTTGCCATATTTCGATATGGTTGTTAATGAGATCCTCCGTTTGGCACCACCTGTACCCATTATTGGTCGGCAGGTTGTTGAAGATATTAAAATAGATCAAACCCTCACTCTGCCTAAGGATATTCAGATTTTAATATCCATATTCCATTTGCATCGAAGAACGGATATTTGGGGAAGTGACGCTAATAAATTTGATCCTGATCGTTTTTTACCTGAAAATATGATTGGTAAACATTCGTATGCCTTTATACCATTTTCGAAAGGTTCTCGTAACTGTATCGGTAAGTTTATGGAATATTTTTCCTAACATTTTCCCAATTCATTTACTTTTATTTTTTAAGGTTGGCGCTACGCCCTACTGTTCATAAAAGTTGTTTTGGTGGGCTTAGTACGACATTTCAAATTTTCAACAGACTTCAAATACAGTAACCTCGAATTTGTAGAAAACATAACACTTCTGTATAAGACGTACCCTAATATTAAAATTGAAAGGAGATAAAGTTGTTAAGGTTATAATGGATACACTTTTTTTACGTATAACCCATAACATTAATCGGAGTAAACTGCATGACACATATGTATGATTTTAAATAATGACGCGTATATATATATTAGATAGACTATTAAGATAATAACAGTTGCGTAAGTCAATAACTGAGAAGGCTACTACTAGCTTCTTAGGGGGAGATCGTGCGTCTGTTTTTTCAGTCTGTTTTGGTTGGGATGCGTCAGAAGCCTTTCAGTGTAGCGACTGCTGTAAGAGTTAATTATCTCCAGAACCGTCAGCATCTTGAGGTCATTGTGCAGTGTGATATTGCAGACGTACCATGGGGCGCCCTTGAGTCTCTTGAGTGTCTTTTTTTGGCACCCCTGCAACTTTGTAATGTTGTATGCGGCAGTGGTGTCCCATATGTGTATGGCGTAACGCTAAACAGGTGCCACTACTTGGGGATAAATCAGTCTCTCATTAGCTTATGGAGAGCTTGTTCAAAGGGCGCAGAAGCCAATCCAACTTCCTGAACTTCTGATAGCATAGCGGTGTAACCACCTTTGTATGTACACGCTATGTAAGACGCTTGTCCAGGATCAGAGATACCGGACTTGCTTAATTTGCGGATTGTTGCTCGTTTTGTAAGTTACAACTAGACAAAACGCAAAACGCCTTATCTTGGGGAGAACAGTGTGCTGATTTGGCGGCATTAATGGGTATGTTCCAGCGTTTGACCCAGGTGTGGAATTTGTCGAAGTAGCTGGACGTTTTCTCCGCTGTTTCATTTGGTGAGCCGGAGTTGCAGATGATTGCCATATCATCCGCACACGTGGCGATATTCGACTGCTCCTCCCTGATTGTTGGCATACCAGCCGTATATAAGGAGTAGAGGCCCGAAGCCAAGACGTTCCTTTGGGGATACCAATGGTCGATTTTTTGTCCCTCACCGCCACGGATATTCTTTCGAATATTTTGGAGAACGTCGGTAGCAGGGTTATCGGTCGATATGACGCGAAAAGGTTCTCCGGCTTACCAGGGTAAGTTATTATGACGACTGTTGCACTAGATCCGCAGCGTGCTCTTGAATAGCAGAGTCCAGAACAACACTCCCTTCCATAGTCTTGTCTATAGCTCCCCTTGGCTTTGGTTTTTGAGTCGCAACCTCCTCGGGGGTTATGTGCTTGGTTGGACTCTGGTCCAGACCGCACGCCGGTAGAGCTTCTGCTGTTTCCCTTGCCTCCGCTGGGTTAGCCAGATTGAATGGCGTGAAGCGATTATCCAACTTGTTCGCAAAAGCTTCCGTCTCAGTGTGCCTGGAGCCCAATAGTCGATGTTTGGCATTCCAGTCCCCGCCGACCAGGTACTTTGTGCCGATATGATTGAAGAAGGTGTTGAATTGCTGTTCAGATAATTGGGGACCTGGAGGGCAGTAGATGGCTGCGATAGCCAGATTGCCTTGGAATGAGTGGATATAGATTGTGACGCTTTGGATGTAAGCAGATGGTTTCCAGAAAGTGGTGATAAAGAGATGACCGGATGGTTTTGAATTGAGCACGAATTCAGTGGAATTGACCGCCCTAGATTTTCAACTCATTTCTGCTATTGAAAACGCCATCACCGTTCCATATGGCAAGGTTTAGGTTTGGACGTCTCATTTTTGCTGTAGGACGGCGATAAACAGCTCCATCATCTTACCCTGCGTCTCCATCATGCATTCGAATTTCTCGTTCAGGGTGATTCAAGAGTAGGGCGACCTGATCAGGATATGATATTTGGACATTGTCTCCGATGGGTCTGGCTTCGCGTTGATAGTTCGATCCGGACTTGGTGTCTTGTTAAGGGAATGCGTTTAATTGTTTGGAAGCAGGCAGATGAGGCTATTGGCGGCTCTTCGGGACAGTTGTCTTGATTGGTTGCTGCTGTGGATCAGGATAACGTTGTTTGTGGCTGTGTGAGGGCTGTGTAGCTGGTTTTTGTTGTTGTTGACGTATCACCTGCTGTTGATGCAGGAGGTTCTGTTGAACCGGTTGGCGGAGTTGCGGCGTATGATAGGCTGGCGGCTACCATGGTCGACCAGGATCGGTGGCACAGTGCTGAAGGAGGCATGGGGCGCTTGGTGTGTTGCGGCTTATCGAAACTCTCCTGGAAATCGCTTCTTTATATTTGGCGCAACCTTTATAGTTCGCAGTGTGCGTCTCATCACACAGTGCGCATTTCGGGGACCTATCAGTAAGTTTGGTGTAAGTCGTTGTGGCGTGCGCCTGACCACATTTGACGCATTTAAATTGCTTTCGGCAACATCTTTTAGTGTGCGAGTACTCCTGGCAGCGATGACAGTGTTGTGCTGATTGGGCGACTCGAATTTTACTACTTGCCGGCAGAGCCCAGTTTATCGATTAGATACACTAAAGTTGGTTAGAGAAAAGTTTAATATTTAGGAAAATTGTTGAAAATACAGGATAAAGTAAGTAATGGTT
The DNA here is from genome assembly GCA_035041755.1 of Cacoxenus indagator. NCBI lineage: Eukaryota > Metazoa > Arthropoda > Insecta > Diptera > Drosophilidae > Cacoxenus > Cacoxenus indagator. Next base: position 723,382 of record JAWNKX010000274.1, read on the forward strand.
ATTTTACTCTGAGCATTTAATCAAGAACCACTCCCGACTTGTGTTGTTGATCTCGTAGTATAAATAAATCCGAAATATTCATTCTAATGGAATGTTCTAATGTTTTTTAGACATTTTCTAATTTGTAATATCATATATTGCTTTGAAATTGTCCAAAGGCCCCCCCAAACATAGTTTATGAAATCAGTTCTAATGTCGGTGCTCTAATTTGCAGGTCACCATTTTCATATAGCTTCTGCTACTAGAGACGAAGTTAGCAAAGAAAAATAAAACAGCCACCTTGAAATACACTACTGCTACACACTTTGGTGTTGTTGTCGAATCCCACTTACTTTAGGGTCAGTGGAGCTCGTCTATATAAAGAATTCGTTCCCTTAAAAATAAGAAAGCTCCAGGACAAGAGTCCATTCCAAATGTGTGCATTAAAAACTTGCCAAAAAATGCAATCGAATATCTCTCTGACATATTCAACTACTCTGTCCGAATTGGTTATTTCCCACGCAAATGGAAAATTGCTAAAGTTATAGCTATTCCCAAGCCCGGTAAGCCACCTGATACTCCTAATAGCTATAGTCCTATTAGTTTACTGTGCGGCTTCTCAAACATTTTAGAACGCCTTATTAAGGCTAAATTAAATTCGCACATAGAAGCAAACGGTATCCTTCCGCCCGAACAGTATGGCTTCAGGACAGAACTTAGCTGTATCCAACTACTGAACAGACTCAAAACGTTCGTCAAGCAGGAGTTATTACTCAAAAAATCCGTTGGTATGGTGACGTTACATGTGCAGGCTGCTTTCGATTCGTTGTGGCATAAGGGCTTAATATATAACCTCCTCAAAGTCATCAATAGCTTTCTCTCTGAGAGGAACTTTTATGTCTTCATGGACGGAACAAAATCAATCAACAGACAAATTGATGCTGGAGTACCCCAGGGCTCTGTTCTAGGCACCATTCTCTATAATATCTACACTCATGATATACCTAGCTCCGCACATTGTGTTACTTCAATATTTGCTGACAACTCTCCGATATACTGCTCAGATGCCTAATTCAAAAAAATCAAATTAAATGTCTCTAAAACGAAGTCAATATATTTTACAAACAAGCGTAAGGATTGTTTTCTGCCAAGCTCTAACCTTTTAGTTGACTCAAATTTTCCATGGGAAAATGAGGTAAAATACCTTGGTTTTGGCTTAGACACGAAGCTAAATATACACGTAGCCAAAACAATAGACAAAATTAATAAAACTACCTGCATCCTCTACCCCTTTATCAATTGTAAATCTGCACTATCTATCCGAAATAAAATGAATATCTACAAATCAATATTTCTTCCGATAATGCTGTATGGGTCCGTAGTCTGAGGTGACTGTACCAAGTGTCACACAAACACAATACAAACGGCCCAAAATATAATTCTTAAGATGATCTTAAATCTACCATTTTATTTCTTTACAGCTGGTCTGCACGAATTAGCAAACGCTAAATATATTCACGACAACATAGCTCTTGCCCAAAGAAACTTTATTATACAAAACTAAATATTGCGCACTTACATGTGTCCGATCGATTCTTTAAGCCTTAACCACTGGTTAATGCAATTAAAATTCGGTCTATTCTAATCTAGTCTAGTTAGTTTAAGTTTATCATTACTCTAAGGTTTTTTCCTCTTCCCAATTTTCCTTGATAAATTTAAATGTATGATCTTATGAAATTGTAATAATAATAAGGATAGATATAATTCAGAAGAAAGCCACATTGTATAGCTAAACTCTGTATAAAATAAATTTATTGTTAGCTCTAAGAACATATTAATTATCTTCTAGGAATAAAGACATACATACAAACAAACAAACAAAATTACATTTAAATAATTGAATAAACAGATGAAACATAAATTTTGGACAAAATTATATATAAGTGATTAGTGATTTTATTCCAGTATAACTTATTTTGAAAAATCAAATTTAAATAAATTTTACAGATTATAGTTACACAATAACTTAACAATTATAATATTAGAATTACGTGTATAGAGTATATGGAAGTACTGTAGAAAAGTAAAAGACTTGAGATCCATATAGCAAAATAGGGAGAAATATTGATTTAAAAATAATCAGTTTGTGATGTAGTGACAACTGTGACTTCCGGTTAATCAACGGATAGAGGATACAAATGATGATATAAAATGTATTCTCGTTTTTTTTTATAGTAATTTTTTTATAGTAATAGTAACAAACACTTTTGTTGGCATGTTCTGGTCACTTTTCCTTGATTGCTTCGTTTACGTGACCGAGTTGTGAGCAATAGAGACCGAATTGACAGTTTAATCGCCTTTTTCAGTGACTGGCCGAGCAGAACGAGGTACGTGGTTGACATTGAATATTCCGGAACGGAATTGAGCAAACCACTTCTGGGTCCAGTTTTCACTCACAGCATCCTCAGCCTAAACTGCACAAATGTTTCATTTTTTATAGTAATAAAATATCACACAAAAATATATATATAATAATAATATAATAATTCTTCAAATATTTCATCACTTTCAAATCAGTATAACTTTAAACACGAGCAACAAATTACACAGCTGTCTTCATAAAAAATGTAGTCTGAAATGTCAATTCTCAAACGCGTGTTCGTTTGACATAATCGGATTAGTATCGCGCAATATATGGGTACCAACACAATCTAGTTATAAAATACGCGAATATTTTTTATATCACTTAATATAATCAAAATTATTAATATTTCTTAAAGCCTAATTTTTTTTTCAACAAAGCGAGCTTCCAACATTTCAGTGAGTTCACTTTGTTTTGTTTCAACAAAACAAGCCTCTGTAAATCTTGAATATTAATTTTTTTGGTCTCCTCCATCTCATACTGCAGATTTAAAAGTACCGGTATGTCGTCGTTTGGATGTTTCAGCGGCTGTGCGCTCTGTCTACTGCTGCGATTTTCTCTTCGATCTTCCAGTGTTTGACTTATTTGATGGCATTTCGTATTCTTCAGTTTTTTGTTTTTTTTTTTTTATTTTTTCATTCGAATATTTGGACATTTGCACTCTGTTTGAGCAGCACTGCCGACAAACTCAATTCTCAGAAGCTACTTTGGTTTTGTGTTTTTTCGTAACCATACAGTTTGAGAAGCATCTGAAAATTGAGTTGGTCTTAATATTTAGCGATTTTTTCGTACCAAAATTCACAGTAGCCCTCTAAAGGCTATTATAGAGATTCCCTGAAAATTTCATCAAAATCGGTACAGCGGCAATTAAACAAACAAATAAATAAACACACACACATACAAAGAAACAAACAAACATGCTTCCAATTTTATATATATGGATATATAGATAAGTGTAAAAAAACTAACAAAAGAAATCTAGCAATTGTAAAAGTTGTGCTGCTCAGCTAATGCTGAGATAGCAACGGCTGATGATGGTGAGCTGCAAGACCGGTTCACGCCTCTTGAGCTCGTAAGCCCAGATCAAGTTTGTGCCACGGAAGACTTTTTGAATACCGAACTCTCTGATAGACAACCAACTCACCTAACTCACCAGATGAACTTCGTCTGCATATTAGCAAGTTGAAACCCACTAAAACCGTCGGATACGATGGGATTGATGGCAGAGTTGCAAAGGCCCTCCCCAAAATGGAAGTGATGTTCTTGGTGCTGCTTTTTAACACCATGGTTCGCATCCACCACTACCACTCGGGTAGGGGCCTCGCCATGGAAGTGTTCTGTGATTACTATGATTCCGAAACCTGGCAAGCTAGAGAACTTTGTCACGTCATAAGCTTACTGCCAACCTTCTCCAAATTATTGGAAAGAGTATTTATTGGACGAATGATGGCAGTAAGTGGCGTCCAGAGTGCCATACCTGACCATTAGTTTGGCTTTCTCCATGGTGCACCAGAACAGGTTCATCGCGTTAATGCAGGTGTACCTCATGGCAGTGTCCTTGCACCTGTCCTGTACACGTTGTATACTGCTGACATGCCAGTACTAGTTGCTTAAAATGCAATACTAGCCACATACGCTGCTGACACTGCGTTCACCGTCAGCTCCTCTAGTGCCAACGAGGCATCTGAGCGCACTCAGGAGTTCTTGGATGACTGTAGTAGGTGGGCAGACCGCTAAAACATCGCTTTTTTTTTTTTAATTTTCCCAAAAGAAGAGTTCATTGTCTATTATAGAAAAATAAATCGACTATTGTACAGATTAATATTTAGGACAAGTGGGTAAATTTTAATTTTACAATCAGTTTGTAAAGTAGTGTTGTGACTGTAAATATACAATTAAAGATAACACAAATTAACAATGAGTAAGTAATGTAATGAAGTAATATGTGTTATGTGATGTCCACTGGTCTCACCCTTTTTAGCCTACGTTGCCGATTTAGTTTTTCTAATGGTAATGTGTTCACACCATCGTTCGAATGCTGGGAAAGTTTGGTTTGGTATTTTCTGCTTAAATTAATTATTGCCTCATCTACTGTCGCAATTCGTAGGTCTCGATGAAGGTCCGTGTTGGTGATATACTATTGGGCTTTTGTGATGGTACGAATAATTTTTGATTGTTGCCTCTGGATTAACTTTATATTTGATTTTTTGGCAACTCCCAATATTTCGGCTCCATATGTCCAAATTGGTTTAATAATCGTCTTATAGATTATGAGCTTGTTTTCAATTGAAATGTTTGAATTTGGTTTGAGCAGCCAGTGCAGTTGTCTTACTTTCATTTTGATTTGGTCACGCTTTTTTTGTATATGGTGTTTCCAGTTTAGTTTACTGTCAATATATAATCCTAAGTACTTGGCTTCTTTTTGAATGGTTACGTCGTCTCCGTCAATATTTATATAGATTGGTGTGAATCTAGTCTTAGTAGTGTATATAACTTGTACTGTTTTGTTTTTCTTTATTTTAATATGCCACTTTCTAAGCCAGTCAAGTGTTTTATTAAAGTCTACTTGCAACATGGATGTTGCAGTATTTATGTTTTTATGAGCACTTAGGAGTATTGTGTCATCGGCGAAAGTTGCAATCATCGACGAATTGTGAGTGGGACATGGTATGTCTGCTGTGTATAGGGTATATAATAAAGGTCCTAGCACACTTCCCTGTGGAACTCCTGAATTTATTTCTCTAAGGGTTGAGAATTCGTCTGAGTATTTAACTAAGAAGTATCTACCTGTGATATATGATGTTAATAGATGTGCTATGTTTTGAGGGAATATATTGTTAAGTTTCCATTTGAGTCCTTTATGCCAAACCTTGTCAAAAGCTTTTTCTACGTCCAAGAAGAGTCCAATACAAAATTTATTATCGTCAATGTCATTTATAATTTTGTGCTTAACTCTGTGCACTTGTTGTATCGTTGAGTGACTTCTTCGAAAACCAAATTGGTGATTTGGAATGGTGTTCCTGCACTCTTGTAGTGGCAATAGTCTACTTCTTAATATCTTTTCGAAGATTTTTGAGATTACAGGGAGTAGCCTGATTGGTCTATAAGACTCTGCTTTTGATGCGTCTTAGCCTGGTTTCGGGATCGCAATAATCTCAGCTACTTTCCAGACTCTCGGAAAATAGTTTAGTCTGAATATAGCGTTAAAGATGTTTCTTAGATATTCTATAGCTTTTACAGGTAGTTCTCTTAGGAGTTTCCCATTTATTTTGTCATATACAGGGGACTTTTTTTCCTTTATGTCATTATTAGTGCATTTTCTTATTTAACCTATGGTGTTATTTTCATGTTTTATATGTTCTGAGCCTCTGCTAATATCTGTGTTCAGCTGTGGATCATCTGAGTTGGTGGCGACTTCTGTAAAAACCCTTTCGAAATAGTCCGCTAATACTTTAGCTTTGTCCAAGTTCGTCTTTGCCCATAACCCGTTTTCCATTTTTAGAGGAGCCTGATGATTACTTCATCGCTTTCAACAGTAAAAAATTGCAGCATTGTACGTTCATACACTAACTGGGTATGATCTTAGACAGGAGACTAAACTGGCGCAAGCACATTATTAAAACTGCTGCAACAGCTTAAGCTCAATGTGTTCGCTTTAACTCAAGGCGTAAGCTAAAGCCCAACAGACTTGACTCGAGCACAGACATCAGATGCCAGATGCAAGAACTATGGTATAGAAATCTGTCTAAAGAGACATTTATCCACAAAGCAGGAGAAGTTCATCATGACGCTTTTGCAAACTCGTTGATTCATTGGACATTGGTCTGAATTCAACGATCTGCAATGATAAAGACATTGAAAGTTTCGTTACGGAATACATCTCGATACTCACAACTGCAGCCCAATACTCACACGGTCAGGAAGCTCATAAATATCAACAACAGCTTGACTAACAGCTACTCGCTAGCTATCGGCTAAGAGGGTGCAACATGGCAAACTGGTGAATAAACGCTCAATACCAGATACTAATGGACCAACTGCAAAGGTGGAGCGTCAAGTTAAAAGTTCTTGCGGATTACATAAGTATTCCTATAGCCATCAAATCTCAGGTTATCAGCAGATGAGAGGTATCATAAAGGAAGTACTCAGAAAGGCATCAATGTCGGATAGACTACAATCAGCTGACCTTTTTTTACAGTACATTCCATTCCAGGCATTGATTTTTGCTGACCCCTGGGATGGTCATCTTCGCAGCTGCTGCGACCACGCTTGAATACCGCCATCCAATATTTTATGGTTGAAAACGAAGAAGCAGACTCTACAAGAGTGGAATCAAACTCAGCTTTAATATTCTTTGGGCCTTTTAAATTTAAATACTGTATAACGTAGCGATGGCCAATTTAAAACAGCTCTCTGAGATTCTCAGCTGTTAAAGGTCGTCAAAAACTAAAATTTCATATGGTTAATAATTTGTACACTTAAGCTTTTAAGACTTCATTGTCAACAATGGAAAAGACAAATTAAATAAAATGAGTATGCATCTAGGTTAGACCGCCTACTTCTGGGAACACGATCAGAACGGATTTCAATACAATTTTCGGAATGTGTATGATTGGGTTCCAAATGCATAATAGGATAGTTTTGGACAAAATAGCCATTTATTTTTATTTTTTTATTATTTGTCTATCATTTCTATTAATTCTTTTGACTGTTCTGCGTAATATTTTGATTAAAAGGCCACGAATCCACTAGTTATATAGAATTAGTTTAAACAGCAGTAGAATCATTACAATCATTCAGCATAATCATCAATAGATGCTACATCAACGCCTTCAGAGTAAACTTTCACTGCCACCACTTACAGTGGTCGCATTTCAGGGGTTGTGAAATGTCAAAAATGCCGCTACTGGCGCTTGCGCTAAAGGCGATGTGCCATATTTTTTAACACAGGACACAGCTAGGAGACAATCGATGAATAAACTTTCGAGCTGTTATCGCATAGTTTGCCGTTCCTACTGTCAACCTGTGCAATTATCTAAGCAACTTGCGGCGCAAAAGTGAACAATAACGAGCGACCAGTGTATTCACGGCTGGATAAGTTATTACGGAACTAACAATTTTAGTGGAAGCGACGTTTGACGATAAAAAAGTTGTAAATAGGGTCTTACAAATTGTTATCAGCAGCAAAGGAACCCAACCGGAAAAAATGGGCATCACGGAAACGGCAACGACGACAGCGGCGGAAACAGTGGTTCCAACATTGGCCATAACACCGCTGACGTTGGACACATTTAAGAATATTTTCAAACAAGTTGAACCGGATGTTCAAATCGATGCCTGTGAGGTATGTGTCCGATGGTGTTGTAGGTATTGGGGTGTGCTTGTGTGTTACGTGGTGATTGCTTTGCGTTGGTGTGCTCTTAAATTAAATCTTCGTTCTCATTACAAATACAGTTAGCCCAAGGCTCCGGACGTGGTGATAATTACACGGCCACGCTCTACCGTATCCACTTGACCGGTCAACGAAAATGCCACGTTGATGGAAAAAAGCAGAAATGGGAGCAAAGTGTTATATGTAAATTGCTGCCGGAGAATACACAGAGGCGTGAGGCATATAAAAGCGATAAGCTCTTCCGGTGAGTTGTGTTGCTTAATAAACCGTAGTGCTATAGCATCTTTTCTCCAATACGTGTAGAAACGAAGTGGAGTTCTATACCACAATTATGCCAGAGTTGCTCAAATATCAAGCGTCGAAGATATCCGGACAACAAGAGCCCTACAAGGCGTTGCCAAAGTGTTTCTTTGCACGTGAGGAACTGCTCATAATGGAGGATCTATGTGTCCGTGGTTTCCAAATGCCTGATCGTCTAAAGGGTTTGACCATTGAGGAGACACAGGCCGTAATACTACAATTGGCACAGTTCCATGCACTTAGCTTGGCATACAAATTTGAACACCCCAAGAAATTCAAACAACTCGTGAGCATCATCCATGAAGGCCTCTTTTGCACTGCCAATGCGAGTTGGTATAAGAAGTACTATGAACGCTTAACCCAGAATGCCATTAAAATGGTCGCTGATGTGCTGCCCGAGGACTCAAAGTACTTGGTAGCATTACGAGACTTTGCGGAGAGTTCATCGTTCTTTGCCCGCATGGTGCATTTGGTTACCGCAGAGTCACCGCTCTCAGCGATCTGTCATGGCGATTGTTGGGTCAATAATTTTCTATATCGCTATAATTTGAGTGCAGAAGATAAGGAGTGTGGTGTGATAGAAGTAAGTACGCAGTCGAACTTATTTGAACCGGTCTTATCTTCTGATTAATATAGACAGCACTAGTGGATTTCCAACTGATACGTTACAGTTCTATTGCTTTGGACATTTCGAATTTATTATTCTGCTGTACGAGCAAACAAATGCGTGATGCACATCTCGATATGCTGCTTAAGATCTATACAAGTGAGGTATACAAATGGCTTGAGCTACTCTGCGCTGGGCTGCCAGAACACTGCAACTCCTTTGACAAATTCGAAGCGCTGTGAGTTGCAACTGTTATCTCGTATATTAGACGGTCTAACTTCATTTGCATTTTTCCAGCTTTGCCAATGAATTGAAGGCCTATGGTCGTTTTGCCTTGGGCATTGCCCTCGATATAATACCGATTAGCACATGTTCTTCGGAGGATGCACCCGACTTATATCGGACCGATGAAACAGTGGATGAGTTCGGGGCACCCGAATTGAATTTTCCGCCAAATGATTTGTGCCGCCAAAAAATGTCGGAGATTGTGATTGACATGGTTGACATGGAAATGCTATAGGGGACAATTGGTTGCTTTCGCCTATTCTCTGGTACTTGGTTTACTATTATAAACTTTAGCAGTTATTAATTAGTCGAGTTATAGGACTCGTAGACTCTCAAAAAGGTGTCAAAACAACATAGTTGATAAAGACTTTACATTTGTTATAATTTTCAGTTAGTCAGTAATCTTTTGTCGAAAAAGGCAGTAAAATGAACAGTTTCAGATACTTTCTCATGCCAAATTCGATTTTTAATTGTGGCGGTTTCAGCTGTACGAATATATAAGCGTAATAGACAATAACAACGTTTTTACTTCATACTTTGTTGTACTTATTATTTACAATATAATTTATAAACGCAATAAAGTTAATATGTAATATCTGTAAGACAAGTCTCATTTTAATAGTTTGCCTTAGCACTCCAGCTGACATTAGAGCCAGTGCGTCCTTTGTCACTTTGTTCACGCAGAAACCGTAGACCCGCTTCGATGGAATGGGATAGTTCATCATTGGGTTTATCACGCTTTGCTTGAGCGGGGGAAGCATAATCAGTATCCAAGTTATCAGGTGGTGGTATCGCAGCACCTCGTTGACATTGGCTTGTTGCCGCTTTTGCGTACGCAACCCCGTCACCTACATAATTACGACGTTTAAATGTGCCTTTCGTGCTCTGGTATGGTGAAAAGTCCAGGTCATCATGCATGTCTGTCCTGGGTAGTACTGGCGGTGGTGGCATGCTTGTGAAGTTGGAACGCTTCGGCAAATGCTCCTCAGGTGTAGGCGCGAATTCCGGCACTCGTACTGCCCGTTGCTGCTCATTCCATTCGGCTTGTGACATTGGTAAACGTTCGGATATGTAGTGCCATTCTTCTTGTAATTCGCGCTCTTCATCTCCTACTGGGTTTGTTGTCCTCGGATTGACTTTTTCTCTATCCCATGGCCGCACGTGTGCCTCACGCTGTTGTTTGCGTTCAGCCTCCTCTTCTTCCTTTTGACGTTGCAGCTTCTCAGCCTGTTTGCGTTCCTTCCGTTCCTTTTTGTTCGGTTCAGCATCGACTTCTATTTTTGATTTGAAGTATTCTGTCTCGAATTCTTCCCATGTCATTGGCTGCAGACCATTGCGTGCGCGTACACGATTTTTGGCTGCAAATACACGCTCCGCAATTAATTTATCTCGTGAAGCACGCATCTCATTGCGCTTCTGTTGTTCAGATAGTGTGGCTTTTCGTACGGTTTCAAATTTTTTCTGCTGTTTCTTGCGCTCAGCTTCATCTGTCGAGAACGCATAGTAACCAACGCCATGTGTGCGCGCTTCGTCGAAGAACACATCCTGATAGTGAACGTCGGGTTTCTCCAAATTCTCTTGTTCCTTACGCTCCCAATTGACGCGCTGTTCATCCAACTTGGATATGGTCGACAAACCTTCACTGTAAACGCTTTCGGTGGGACTCGGTCCGTATGTGTCGTCCTCGTCTTCGGTTTTGCTGTTGGTAGCTTCTGAACCTCTTGTGTCGATCATCCAGTTTGCTTTTGTTTGATCCAAGCGTTCCGGTATGCTGTCTGCGAGTTGCTTGTCACGTCTTTTAACGTTTTCCAAATCTTTACGCAAACAGGTACGCGTTCGTCCGAGGCAATCGGTGAACTCAACCCAATCTTCGTCGTCCTCATCATTGTATTCGTTATAATTTCTTTTGGACTCCGTCGCATGACTATTATCACCGTTATTTTCATCACTATCACTGCTGCTTGTGCTGTCATATTTCCAATGCTCGGGCTCTTCTTCCTGTCGCTTACGATTGAACATAACCAAGCAATTGTCATCTGAATTGAGACTACCACCAGCACGACTCATGCGGTCATAGTACTTACTTTTTGCTTCAAGCACACGTCGTGCCTTCTCAAGCAGAGCCGAATCTTCCATCTCATAGATTTTACCATCTTTAGTACGCTCAACTTCCTTAGTACGCTCCACTTTCTTCTCCACGTTACTCAAGGAAATGGTCTTCTTCGCATTAATTGCGAATTCATCGGTATTGGTTTTGCGTGATTTGGCCTCTTTAACCTCATTCTGTTTGCGCAACAGTTCTGCTTTTAAGCTGACCAGAGAGGACAGATTTACGTTAATTGCTTTGTTTGGATCATTCATTTTTGTTTTATATTTATAACTTTGAAAAAAAATAAATCGGATAAAACAAATTGGAACAGCTGATTGGCCTTCAAGGTTTAGCCATTCACATGTAATTAAAATGTAATGGTGTAAATGTAATTCACATTAAATAATATTAAATTATTAATTGCCATTCAGAGGTGCATTTGAAAAAATTGTTCAAATTGAATTTGTTTTAAATAAAATTTTATAAAAATTAATCCACCTTTAAATTACTGTTAGAATATTTGTATATGACATATATAGTGACTTTCTAAAACACCAGATCCTATTAAAAATTGAAAAAAACCTTTATACTTAATGATTAACATTAAACGCAGTGAGCTGGATAACACATTTGTATGAATATAAGTATAATAACATTAGTATAGATCTAGATTATTACTTCGTTTACAGGGGGATGTTGTGCGGTTGAAGCCTTTTCAGTCAGCCAGCGGGTTGGGACGCGTCCGTAGTTTTTCTCCGTAGCGACTGCTATATGAGTTGTTTATCTCCATTACCATTGGTATCATGAGAAATAGGAAAAACAAAAACCAAACAAAATAATTTTTTTTTGCTCTTTCAAAAAGATATAATTCAGCTTAAGCTTTTCATTTTTCCGCACACACATTAAACTTCATTTTGTATAAATCACCAAGTCCGCACTCGATGACATCGCCCTCTCTAAATGGCGCCGGTCCAGCGCATGTGCCAGTCAATATTAAGTCATTCGGCTCTAGAGTCATATGCTTCGATGCATAGGAGATGATATCGGGTACTTTGAATATCATATCGGCAGTGCATCCTTTCTGTCTTATATCACCATTGACTGTTAGCCAAAGCTGCAATGTATGCGGATCACCAACTTCCTCAACAGATATTAGGCGACCTACGGGGGTAGCAGTGTCGAAACCTTTGCCCAGTGTCCATGGATGACCAGCAGCGCGAGCAACTTCCTAACATTACTAAGTAGTATAGATTTCTACCAACTGGAAGTTACATATTCTGCTTACTAAATTGCACTGTGCTGTTAAATCCAAGGCCAGACAGTAACCACCGACATATTTCATGGCAGATTCCGTCGAGACATTTTTACAGGGTCTGCCAATAATAACGCCCAATTCAACTTCATGGGTGACTTTGCTGAAAACCTTGGGCAGCTACGTTTTTGTATAATCTAATTTGTTAATTTTCTCTTTTGTTGGAAATTATAAAAATAAAAAATATACTCACAACTATGGGATGTCCTTCGCTCAAATAAGTTGTCGTTGGCTTTAGGAAAAGCACGGGTGTCTAAAATGGGAGTCAATTTATAGAATTGTGAAAACGAAGTTGTTTGACATACTTTTGGCAATGGTAGGTTTCTACTACGCACAAAGTCGCTATAGAAATAAGAATTGTTTTAATTGATTGCTAAATTATCATACATTACACAAATATGTTACTTACGTATAGTTCAAACCAACACCCAAAATTTTTTTGCCATTACAGCGAAAATTGGCGAGGCCAGCCATAATGCCCACTGAATAAAATTTAGAAAAAATAAAACACAATCAATTACAACAAAAATATTTTGAGGTTCAAAACAGTTTTGACGTAAATTGGAAGTGAACTATAACATACTCTCAACTGGACGTTTTCGATAATTAATAAACCGCTAAAGAACAGTTATTATAAAAATAGAAATAAAAACAAAAAACTAACGATACGAAAAATAATACATCTGATAAGACGAACAGAACAGCTGATCGTACGATCAATGAAATTGTTCATAGCCTTAAGCGGCTATTAAACGTTGATACATGCCTGCAGACTTCGTATGATGGCATCTTGCGATTTACTCCTACACTTGTCAGAATACTTTAGTATACAAACATTTTTAAAGCGAAAACTTTACAATGAGGGGTAAACTTTTAGCTGTTGTTATAATAAATGAAACATTATTACAAGAAGAAGGAAACGAAAGTAAAAGTTAAAGGAAAATGTTGAAGGAATGCCTACAAAAAGGAGACAAATTTTCCTACACAAGGAGAATTAGAAGTAATCGCTCCTGAAGACTATCGAAACTTTTTAAGAATGGATAGTGATATTTATGAGTAGTTGCTAAGGCAAGTGACCATTTTTATTGTAAAACAGGACACTAATATGAGGGAAGCCATTTCGACACATGAAAGGTTATCCAACATTACGTTTTTTGGCAAAAGGCGAAAGTTTTGCCTCCTTAAAAATTCAAATTTATATATCGCATCATCTATAAGCAAAATATCATCTACGTTTGGAAGGATTTTGTACATGTAAGGAGTTCTCTCTGCCTATACTGATCATGCTCATTTGTTTTTGTAAAACTCTTAGGTATGGCATGAGCATTAAGTGAGTACAGATATCTCTCGCAGGTAGGGTCTGCACACACATTCAAAATACTCACACATAAGTAGACATTTCCTCAACTTCCCTTCTAATATTATTTTTTTTGCACCAAAGTAGAATTTGTTGTTGTTTAACTTACGATTGAAAAGCACTTAGAAAAATCGGGGTTTGTTTTAAGTTGCAAATCGAATTATAATTATAATGAACTAGAGAAAGAGCGGATTTTTTTCATTTATATCTGGATGGTAATCTGTCGAACCACCGCACCTATTTGCAAAATTGTGTAACTCTGTAAAAACTATAATTTTTTCAGTGTAAATAAAAGAAATTTTCCTTTGAATGGTTTGTATTTTTCTTGTACATGTTTGGTATTTGCTTTTCCATAAGCAATGTTTCATCACCTCTGATGTAAATGAAGTTATGAAAGAATGGTGAATTAAGCAAACAAATTCATGTAGAATTTTAGGTTTGCAAAATCTCGAGAGTGGCTCGACCGATTTGATATGTGGTTTGTAAGGGAGATTCACTTAACGGTCGCTAGCTATTTCTTAAAGGACAAGGAGATCGGTAGAATTTTACATCCACTTGCTTTGTCGAGCTGAACCAGAATAGTTACTTTATGGAGTGACCGACGTCCTCTAATGCTGGGCACACACCATCATGCATTTTCATCTTTAATTGTTATAATTGTGTTATACAACTCTTACAACTTGAATATTCAGTTGCTTCTGTCGACAATGCGACACCCGCGCACAAACACCAAAAGAAAATTGAAATGCACCACCCGAACGACTTCGTATACCTTCGTCGCAGGCCGAAGTCGTTGTATAACACAATTATAACCATTAAAAATGAAAATGAATGAATGAGCATAAGTGTGCACACTGCACGACAAAATTATAGTTATGTATTGGTCGTATCCTCTTCATATTATCACCAACCTTCGAGCACTGCTTGTTTAAACTTTTAATAATTTTATTTAACCCAGGAAATCATATTACAGTTTACATTATAAATAGTTTTATAGAGTACAGCTAACTCACTAGTTTTACAATTTAGGAAAATATTCATACAATTATTTATGACATATCGTCAATTAGGCTTAGAACACACCGGATCTGATAAAACGTTTTTGATTCATAAGGCAAGAAAACGTTTTTAATTCCAACACACACCAAGCGAATCATAATGTAACAAATTAAGTGTTTCGTTTTCTTGTTTCATTTGGTGTGCATTGAGGTAAAACAAATTTGCAACTTGCGTTTTAGTACAAATAATTACAATAGCTGCCTGCTCTTTGCATAATATGATTCAGGAACGCCAAAACTTTGCTACAAGAAATATATATTGAGCGCGAAGCTATGGAGGAAATACAAGGAGGAACGAGGGAAAGTACTCAACACGTATGGCCATTACTTTGTTTCGTCATTTAACTCCGCCACTGGCTCGGTTCCTTGGCAATAGAATATGATGTAGTAATTTCTAATAAAATAGAATAAACTTGCCTTATTAATTTATTTCGTTTGCTATTTCTAACCACATTTTAGATATTGTTATTTTCTTGGCATGATCTTTATCATTATAATTATAAATTGAGCTTTTTGCCTCTACTAAGAACAATAATTGTTCCGCAACAATGAAAATTTCACGTAGAATATAAAGAACGCCAAGAGAACCTGAAGAGAACGAGAAGAATGTAGAAGAAAAACTTACGAAATCAAAATTTTGTTTTCCAAAAAGAATTGGTCGACAACGTAACATGTTTTTTTGATTGGCTTTGTTTTTTTGTTTTGTTTCATGCGGTGTGTGTCGACCGTATGGAATGGCATGTATTTTTGACATCCACTCGCAAATAACTTCGAAACAAAAACATTCGTTTTGTTTCGTTTCCTTTGGTGTGTGCTCTCTCATAAGAAACAATGTATTCATGTCATCGAACATAAAACGTTTTGTCTGGTCCGATGTGATCATAGTGTGCATTTAATATTCTCATATTCACTACTAAATTTTATATTCCTTTTCAACACTGCTAAGTAATCGTTTTGTGATGTAAAAGTACCCACATTATTCTTCAACTCTAAGCTGTATCCGCTGGTTAACACTTCAGTCGTTTGTCTATTGTAAACGGGATCGATTATTTAGTGGAAGTGGGTCCATATTGTGATGTGAAAATTAATAAAATAGATCCCTTGCGAGCAATTGCAATACAGAAAAGGACTGCAGCATTAAGTGGAATTTGTGGTTTTTTTCCTTTTAAACGGCACAAAGAAAAGTGGAAAAAAACTTGCCTAATGACTACTATATTGTGTCACAATCCAAATTTAGGAACAAAAATAGTGAATTACTCTATGTTTTCTGAAGAAATTTACGTGCATGCGGTGAAAAGATGTTTTATAAGGAATTGTTCGGGAAGTGTATGCAGTTAAAGTGAACCAGCTATAGTCACCCGAACAATCTGTGTGTGGTTGATTCTCTCTCTCTCTTTCTCGCATGAAAGTTCAATTCGAAATCTTGTGCTTCTACGTTTTGGTGTGTGTGAAAATTAGTTTGAAAATATTTACTTGAAGTTAATAATAATAATACATTGTACATTTAAAAAAATCCGGCTGGAGAAACACAACGTAATCCTGTAAGTTGTACAGTGTATTAATTTGAACGAATTAAAAAATGATGAAAATGGAGACTGACAAAATTATGGATGAGACTAACTCTAATGCACAAGCTGTAAGTTATGAATAAATAATTAAAATAATAATTAAATTTAAAAATAAAAATTTGCTGGACGTTTATTTTTGAATCCATATATTTATGTTACTGTGGAATCGGCCTTTCTACTTTTCATAGGAAGGAAAAACCGTTCAATTCACACCTACAAATGCGCGCCGCATTACACGCTCAAATGGCCACAGGTTCGCTGTGTGCTGCTATTGTAATCCCAATATTTAAACAATTACCAGTTTTTCCTTTCTAATTTTATGATCTCCTGCATTTTATTTTTTTAAGCTGCCATAGTGTCGTACTTTTTAATGTTTGTGTGAGTAATCAAGCTTGTTTATTTTGAAGGCTATGACCAAAAACAAGCAGCAATATAATTTATTAATAAACAATAAATATAAATGTTTTAATAAAAAATAAAATTAACAAAGAAAGAAAAATAAAATGAAATAAAACACCTAATTTAGTTCTTGGAATACTAAGTTTTATACTAAAAGAAAAGTTGTCTACGTATTATAAATCAAGGTCGTAGGGAAAATCTCCTAAACAAGTCATAAGCCAGCGTTTGACAATTTATTAGCACTTGAAAGGTCTACTATGCCTTTCGCAAGTCAAATATATAGTGACAACAACAACAGTTGTCATACTAAAAGCAATTAACGAATTTAGTAGTAAAGTAGATTCAATCAGCGAAAGAAGTTTAAATACACGCTTCAAATGTGTAGTCCGGGACACTTTAATGCACAGCTAAACATTTTATTTAAAGCTAAATATATCTAAAACTACAGACGTTTACCAAAACAATTTTTTAATATAACATTTTTAAAGTCTGAATCAAATTTATTTATTTATTTAATAATTTTTGTGTATACTAACTGAAAAACACACAATAGTTTTTGCAGCATCCTGATTAAATCATTACTTTTCTGTAGTATTTGGACATATGACACAGACATTATTGGCATAAATAAATTGAAGTATGAATTGGTTAAGGAAAAACGTTAACAAAGAATGTTAACACTAAATGTGCTGTCTTATAAAGCAGAAGACAAATTAGTTGAGAACCTGCGAATTCCTACGATTCTATAGCCAAGATAAGGCAAAATATGGTGTTAATGTAATGTAAGCATTAATAAAGAAAAAATACCACACAATCTGTTTCGTAAGTTTTTGCCTCAGTACACAGTATGGAGATGGAGGCGGCTTTAGATACTATTTTCACGATTTAGTAAAGAGGGCCACCATCTGGATCACCAACATAACCGCACATAATGGCATTAGCGAGCTTCGGTTTTAGAAGAGTACGATGAATGCCAAGGCGTAAACAGCTTCCTGTTTTTAACACCTTTTTAGACCTCTCTCGTGAATATATATACATGACAATGTGCCAAAATGTTTGAATATGATTAGTGCTAAAATTCTATGGATATAGTATTCATATTTGATCTTATCCACCCCATCAAACTGCCAGTGAATTTAATATTAAATTTGTAGGTGATGTCGACAACTCTAAGACTAATTATGTTGAAAGAAATGATTTTTTCGGAAAACTGAATTTTTTTCATTAAAAAGTCGCTCTAACCTGTTAAAAAGCTTAACACTTTTTACAAGTTATTTTACGAAAAGTATAATTCACGGCATCAAGGACTGCGCGAAACATTAACAGGATATTACGCTCGTATTCTTACGCTTCAGATAATAAGAAATTGGCTCGCCAAATTTCGTATAGAGAATTATGACCTTACAAATATGGCACGCGGTCGCCCACAATCAAAGTTTGATATCGACGAACAAGGTTCACTGTTAAGGCTGACCCATCTCGAAGTGCACAGAATTGGTCACTTAAGTTTAAAATTGGTCAACAGATCGACTCCTATCTTACTGCACCATAACGCCAGAAATAACACTACACAACTGACTGTGGCAAAGTACAGAAATTGTAGTAGAAACTTCTTTAACATCCACCATCCTCACCAGATTTTTCTCCCATGGATTACCATATCTTCCGCTTTTTGGACGACTTCTTGGAAGGAAAACAATCTAATTCCTCCAACGCTGTAAAACTAGCATTTTGTTGCTTTACCCTCAATTAAGTGGGGCCCACTGTTAAAGTTTTTCTTGATGGAACATATTTCCCATTTGCTTCACACAGCAATCGATTTCCATTAGCTGCACCTTTGTTTATATAAAAAACAAAAAAGGAAAAACGCTTCCCTCAAATTTCGTTTTTTTGGCACAAAGCTTGACACGGTTAGAGCACAAAAAAAGGTTGTTTTTAGAACTTCAGGTTAATTACTCATACGGATTTTTGGCGGGAAATGGTGACGCTTTAACATGATATACACTTAAGAATATGGGTGCAACCTTGATGAATAAAATAACTATTTGTATTATTATACTGTCAATCAAGTTTGCTTGCACTTCTGCACTTTTCATACTACACTACCCAACATTTAACCCAATTGTATGATTCAATCCCATTTATGAAGTGCTGGGCAAAAAAGAGCGTACAAAACACCATTGAGAAATTCATAAAATTCGTAAAAATTCTCATAAACATGGTATGTCTAGGGGGTTTAGATCAAGCGTCTCAAATTCAGAATGCGTTTTTTGAACAAGTTTAATAACACATTTTTTATGTTTAAGTCAACCGTCAGAAATATCAAAAACAATTGATATTTATACAATTCAGAGAAAAAAGATGTGGTTACAAAGATATTAAACTTTGAAAATAATTATTGGATATGAAGTGTACGACAATGTAGGTATGCAGTTCATACTCACTTTCGTCTATAAACAAAAAAAAAAGATCAAACAAGTTTAGTTTATGAATTTACCATAAATTAAAAAGAAATAGATAAATAAAATAAAACAAGTTAAAAGTTTAGATACAAAATATAGAATAATATATTACTCCTAAGATAAACGTACTATTATATTAGTTGATCCGTTCATGTTTCAAGTTCTTCTGTTTTATTTATAATCTAATTACTCACACAAGCTTTTCCCACAAAATTATAATGGTTAAATAGAACATCGAATTAAGATTTTATTATTTATTATAGAAATAATTTTTATAGAATAAATTTTTAAATTTCTCAATATTAACTATCCTGTTTTTTTCCGTCTACTGTCTTTATTTGAAAAAAAAGAAAAGAAAATACAAATGATACGAATATATTAAAATAATAGTACCGTTAGCCTCTTATCCCAAACTAAAAAAAAATCCATAAGATACCGTGGAATCTTTTATTTCTCTGGAAAGACCTGGCACATCATCAAATCGCTTTGCTCTGCTATATGACGCTGGGAATGAGGATGAGACCACTGAAACACTTGCCGAAGCCGAGAAAATTGTCCTTGACGCTGATGATTCGCTTGAGGGAATTTATACTGAAACCACTCGCAGGACTAGAAAACCACCCCCTATCAACATTGATAATGTGAGCAGTGCTCACCTTTTGGAACAGGAGGTGGCTCTGGTCTCCGGACCAAACAGTTACTCGCTTAAAGTTATGAGAAATTATACTGTAAGGGTTTATACTGAGGATTCTGAATCGTATCGTATTCTGGTTCTTTACCTAAAAGAGCGTAACATTAAACACTACACATACCAGCAACCTGGCCAGCACCACCCCCCACACTATTATCAAGGAAGCCTTTTATACCAAAGGCCACAATGTCACCGGAGTGTTTAATCCCAACCCCCGCAAGTTATTCACCAAGGTTAATGGAGCAGACACTGAAAAGATGGTACCAAACAACTTCTTCTCCATTAACCTTGCCAAAGCACCTAACAATAAGGAGGCTCTAAAAATTTAGCATATAGGCAGGCAACGTGTCGTGGTGGAAATTCCAAAAAAGAACCTGACTGTCATTTAGTGCTATAGATGCTTTGGATTTGGTCCTGTTGAGAACAGGACCTTCTCAGTGGTACTGGATGGTGTGGAATCTAACATCAAGGCTTTTTGTGCAGGTGACCCCCAGGGCAGCGTTTTGGGGCCTATACTCTATACCCTGTGCACCCACGACATGCCCACTGGGTCAGAAATACCACTGAAGGATCCTCTGGATCTGATCATTGCTACGTTTGCAGACGATACGGCCATCCTCGTCAGAAACAAGTTCATTTACGAAGCCACGGACTCACTGCAGCAATACCTGCATATTTTTGAAATCTGGACACGACGTTGGAACATTTGCATTAACAAAAACAAATGTGCCAATGTGACGTACGCCTTACGGCCGGATTTCTGTCCGGGAGTTTTCATTGGAAATCAGCTGCTGGAACACCATTCAGGTTACTAATACCTGGGTGTGTATTTGGATAGGCGACTAACGTTCAAGACGCATATTTCAAGTATCACGAAATGCTTAAGACAGAAGATTGGTAAATTGCATTGGCTTTTAAATAGCAGGAATAAATTGTCCTTGGGAAATAAGGTGAACATTTACAAAACAATAATTGCTTCTGCCTGACGATACGGTTTGCAGGTGTATGGCATAGCAGCGGGGTCAAACATCATGAAGGTGAGAGTACTGCAGGCCAAGACATTGCGTATGCATACTGGTGCCCCTTGGTTCATGCGAACGGCGGACCTTGAAAACGACTTAAAAATACAGAAAATTGGCGATGTGATAAATAGTCAGGCCAAAAAATATATAGAGAGGTTGAAAAATCATCCAAATAAACTATCAAGGCGCCTTCTAAAACGACGCAGAATGGGAGGAGTTAGAGTGGCGAGACGGCTGAGAAGACCGCACCCTGCCGACCGCCGTAATAGATCCTTTTAATACACTATACTATATCCCCACTTATTATTTAAGTTGTTTTGTAAATTTTTGTATATACAATTTATTTGAATTTGTTCTAATAATAACAAATATAATAAAAATTAAATATAAAGGAAAAAAAATGTTTTTAAATAAGATACTTGCACCGAAATATTGATGAAGATGGCCCATTGTCACATGTTTTGGTGTCAGCCATCAGTGGATAGCTTAAACCTTGCAGAGCATGTTAGGCTTGAAAGAATTATAAAGTTTCAAAGGGCACTAATTATTAAAGTTTACAATTTTGGAATTGTGTTTTAATTTCAATAACATTAAAACATTGCTTATTGTACTTTTTGTTTTTTTGCTGTTGTGTCCTTAAATTTGTTGTTAGGTTGTAACGACTGTCGGCAGTAATCTGCCGTCCTACTTTGGACATAGGTAATTTTGTGTTACAAATTTTTGTTACCCATATCACAAAATATATATTTTTAGTTTTTGTTGTTTATTGATGAAATTAATGGCCCTCATGCATTAAAATCGAGTTCGATTTTTTGAGAAAAAGTGCCTTCTGTAGGTATACAAACTCTTGATTTGACTAGCTTGAACTCGTGTCGCAAGTTCGATCTGGCACAGTGAAATGTTCGAGAGTTCGAGCTCAAATTGGCATACATAAAAAATTAGGAAAAATCGTGAGGTTAGCTCGCATTTGGTTGAGTCTATCGCTTTAGCAATCACAGTTGTCTCATTTCATTTGATATTTTTCAACAGTAAACATGGCAATATATATTTTGTATCAGAAAAAAAAGCAAGTGCAACAAATCGCGAAGAAATATGTCATCGTTTGATGAAAAAAATTATTTCGATTCATAAGTCAGAGCATGGATTGGATGTCGTAGTATTTCTTACCAACAAGTAGAAAATTTGTTTTTTTCTGCGATTCTGGGCCGATCCAGGATTTCAAACTGGTATTGGTGAAGATATCGGTGTTCACCAATCAACAGCCACTCAAACAATCTTCGAAATTGCTAAAGTGGTATGCGGAAAGGCACATGATTGGATTAAATACTACCAATGATGCACTGCTTGGCGATGAGGGCTATTATCTATCACCATGGCTGATGGACTTCGTTTAGGAATCCATCAACAGAAGTTGAAAAAAATTTCAACAAAATATTTACAAGAGAAAGATGCATATTTTTTTCCCCTGATTTCGACACCACTAAGTTCGTTGTATTCAATTTGAATTTTTTTTATTTCCTTTTTTATTCCTTGACACGGAAGTGTGTGTTGCTTACAATTTCGATGACAAGCCTGCCTTTTCATTGAAACAATTCAGACGAATCTAAATAATTTGAATGCGAAATCTGTACCTACTGTGTGTACGCATCAGAGAGCCATTTATATATATGTGAATAATCGAAATAACTCCACACTAGGGTCATATACCGGGACCAAAAGAAAAAAAAAACCTAGAAGAGTTCGAACGGAACCCCAAGGTAAAATTTGTAGCTCGCGTCACTAATAAATGCACAAACGATTTTATATACAGCTATGTACATATAATTGGCACAACATTCGATTTAAAAAAAAAAAGCATTTTCACAATTTAAAGTCTGTTTTTGCTTTGAAAAAAGCGGTTCACATTAGATAAAATTGCAAAATAAATTGTAGTTAGATTGTGAGGGTCAAACCTGTAAAAAGTAAAACAAGATTTCGTTTTTCATACATCTACGACTTTTTTTCATTTGATTTGTTTTATCTAAAAAAAAAAAACATTGCAAAATCAGTGTAGCGAAATCGCGTAGAGTTGACCGTTTGGTAGTTTCTGGTGTACAACAACTCAATGACAACAAAATGGCTAATTAAATTTCTATGCTTTCTTTATGTCTTTTCATGTTTTCGACGTGGCTGCCGTTTGCTTAAAATAAAAAAAAATAAATAAAAAAATTTCTCGTGTGCGAGTAGTTCACATCAACCATGCTTTATGATCCCGTACGCAAGAAAGAGTCGCCGGCGTCTTTCCCATCAGAACGTGAATTGTCTATTCAGTATTTCTCACAATGGAGCGAATCCGATCAAGTTGAATTTGTCCAGCATCTATTGACGCGTATGTGCCATTATCAGCACGGACAAGTTGATGAGTTTCTGAAGCCAATGTTGCAAAGGGATTTCATCACATTGTTGCCAAGTAAGTCGCAGACTCTTCTTTGTATCTAATTAAATATATATGTATAAACAAACTAGCTGTTCCAACAGCTGTTGTCTTGTCAAAAAAAAAAGCATATCATAAAAACAAAAAAACCTCTATTTTAATTTTCTTTTTACAAACAGCACACACATATCAATAGAGAAGTGTAAGAAGAAGCAAAGCATGTAACGTTTTCGTACATTTTGAACGTGCGCGTGAGCTCGGCTTGATAAATAAATAAATAAATTTAAAAAAAAAAACATTTTCTAGTGGATCGAATTGTGAATGTAGACCATTCTCGAATCCACTTGAACACATAAAAAAATGGCATCAAAATCGGTACAGCCGTTTAGGAGGAGTTCAGTAACATACACACGTACAGAAGATTTTTATATATAAAGATTACCAATATTATCGACGTTGTAATACTATAATGGATGCTTCAAAAACCAATACAGCACTAGCATACACTAGCTAACAACTTATTGGAAGCACTGGCTTCCATGGACGATACGTGTAGATAGGCCGCTCAATAATTAGAAGTATGTGGCCTAGAGTAACAAAACTGTGTTAAAAACAACGTTTTGTATGTGCACATATTAATAAAGTAATGTATGTGGGATGTGGATAATTCATAATCGACCCATTTTAATGCCTCATGAAGCGTACAAGTAATGTAGATAGTACTTGGCACTACTGATTTCTTCAATACAGGCTGTGGTAAATTTGGTTTGGAATGAATGGTTCAAACACGAAACTGTCTCAGTTTGATAGCCTTAATGTACCTATCCCTTTAAATGGTGCCCATATGTTCCAATCTATCTCCGATCTTAACGCCTAATGTTGGTACAAGAACATCTGCTGGCCCAATTAGATGGAATTTTCAGGTTTATCAGCGAAATTCTGTCTGGCACCGTTTCAACGAGGAACCTAAAATGAGACGCGCCGTATATTTCGTAGCGGTAATATTTGGAGTTTTCGATCCCAACCTGAGCCGGTATTATTTTTTTTATATATATATATATTATTTATATATATATATATATAATTACAGTTATATAATTTTACAGTTATTATATTGAATTAAACTTAACGGAAACCAAGAAATGATTAATCCAACTTAGAACTTATCTAAGTTGGATTGGTGATTGATTGGTTAACATAATTACAAAGGTCTCTAATATGGTGACAGCTATAGTTTTGGATCTATTACTGTAGAAGAGTTTCCGTTTCTCCGGAAATGTCACCTCGTATCTCCATCCATTGTTCATCATCCATTGTTAAAAACTGGACAACGTTTTGAAATACTGATTACTCCTTTTAGCGACCCATATTATTGCTACTTTTTGCTTTCTTTATTTTTTGCTTCCCTTCTCACACTATTACCAAACAGAGTGGATTAACGTCTTCTTTTGATTTTTGTGTTCGCGACTTTCTTCGGTCACGCGCCCATAAATACACACACACACACACGCACACACACAAAGAAAGAAATGCCTCCAGCTCACGATCGTTCTCTCATTCTTGATCTCTCAGTCTGTGTTGTGGACATCCTACTCCCTTTTGTTTTCAGTGTGTTTTATTGTATTTTATAACAGGTTTTAATTTCTCTATTTGCTCTTCACGTCTTACTTTCATGTCTCTTGACTAAAAAGATGAGAAAGTCAAGCTGTGCCCTCGGCTTTAATTTCGGTGTGCCTTGATTAAACTGTCTGTCGTTGTTGCTTTCTATACGACTTGCAAATTTTGTTGCATACATAGTCATTCCGTCTGCGTGTGGTAGACGAGTGCACTAAAGATTCAAATAATGACTTTTCAACAAAACTATTGTAATAATAATTTAAACCAGCGAAAACACAGTAAAGGTCGAATATAAGCCCCCAAAAAATTGAATTAAAAACAAAGCCAGTATCTCACTCAGGTACTCGTAAGCGTAACACCGACCAACCAACAACGAAGTCGGAAAAATGGCTTTAATGGTGATAACTTAATTTTCGCTACAATAACAGCAATAACAAAATCAACTGCTCCGATTTATTTACCGTTTATGTGTGTTTGTCTCTGTCTCTCTGCTTTTGATGGCTCAAAGGTCAATGCTTCCATTACCATTATACGTACGTCGCTTAAAAACACCCAAAATACTCTCAAAAGCAATGTGTGTTCACAACTAAAAAAATGCAAATCTTCACAATTGTTTTGTAAAACTTTGGTTATGTGTTGTGTCAAAAAGTACATAAACTGCGATTTGGCAAGTTGGACTTACGCTGGCCCGCCCTTTTCAGTTTAAATTTGATCTACATAACAGTGTTACGTATTAGGTAATATGTAATTTGCAGAAATGCAAGCTAAGTTTATTGACACTATATTATTACAAGGACTTACCGCCCCATTCTGTGCACTCTATCAAATGAATAGATCGATTTTAATAGACATTAAGTGACAAAACATTTTTACTGGATTTTTTTAGAAATTGCTCATCTGGAAAAGTCTTTTCACTATTTATTGCAGCTTTTTTAACGCCTCCTTATCAGGTGATGTCAATTTATTTCGCACACTATTAACAGACTTCTGAAATGGAGAACAACGTGATTTGCTGCATTTTTGCAATGTTTTTGGAAAATGATGAAAATTTTTACTATTATGAAACAGCTTTTTTGTAATAGTGTAGTGAATAGGGCGGTTATTTTATTCATCAAATTGTGCACCCATATCATCTATACTTTTTTACCATTAAAACGCTAAAAAAACAACATTTGAATACTTCCAAGGTTGTCTGAGTACACCCTTGTTCTAACCTTAACGGTAATTGAATGTAATATTTTGTTACGACGCCTCTCGTTGAAAGTAATGTAGTGTAGGACACTAAATATCCATGCTGCGAGTGTGAGAATGTTCACACATCAAAGTCTATTACGTTTTGTAATCATAAAACAAGTCAAAACGTTGCATTTGATGCATATTCCAGCAAATGCGAAGTCATTCGGGGGGTGTCATGTCAAAACGTACTCCTCTTCTCCTTTTTCCGCCTGAGTTCAATATCGTGTAGCAAGGATGCGCTTAAAATTCATGTAACAATATGAGTTAACAACCTCATCAACAAGGCAACACAAAATTGTAATTATTCAGTGTACTGCACGCCGATATTACTATTGTTGCTGTCGGTCGAGTTGTCAAGTCATTCATATACTTTTAAGCCTGCCATTTCATATATTGTTATATTAGTTAGGTTTATGGTATTTCTAACAGGGTTAACGCAGTGTATTGCCAGACATTCATATGAATAGGTCGATAAAATTTGTTTAGTGAACGACGAATATTGTGCACTAAACTTTCGATTTTACATTCCCCTCCTAAGTTTAAGAGTGGGTTTTCAAGAAAAATGCATAACATTGAACTAAAATTAAGCATAACATTAGATCCCTGTGAAGTAACATCATTCTGCTGATTACTGAATCGTCTGCACTTTTTTAAATTGACTGAATCCTTGCGTGAAATTAAAAACGTTTCGTTTTATTTAGTTGATTTGCCATCAAAAAAGTACATTTTGAAAAATAAATTCGCCTCAGCGTGAAATACAAGCTGACATCTGACATCAGCCTTAGTGTATGGGTCAGATTAAAATACATATTAGAAACCTCTTTTTTTGACCTATCGAGCTGAAAAACAAATAGAAATATCCAAAATCCTAGGATGTTAAGAAGAGTAGCCGAAATTACCATGTTTTTTTTGTTGTTTACTGTTTTGCTTAATATATTAGAAACAGTAGCATTGTCTGTGTTAATGGGATCCGCTATTTCTTTTAATGCAACGTGGTGCTGCTATTTTGTCTTGATCGCGGTTACCAACTGTGTTCTCGTTCCGTCACCACAAGAAGCCATTTTGGACTAAATTTAACGTGATTTACAATTAAAATTGAAGGCACATAAAAATAAATGTCTTGCGAGTGCTAAAAACAAAAAGTGGGGCTGTAATAAAACCACACAATCTGTTATATTGTGAATGCATTTGCATGCAAATCTTTTGAAACTGTTTGTGAAAGGTGCTGGGAGCCGTGACTGTGCGCAAAGGCTTCCGTAGTCGGGTAGGCGCGCCTTGATTCGCCGGTATAAAGACACACAACGTACACATGTACGTTGAATAAACAAATCGAATGATGATGTGTTGTTGGCGTCGATGCGTGGTGTGTGTGGGTGGTTATAGACCAAATTACACAAACATTCATTTGATTCCCGCCTTTACGCAAAAAAAAAAAAAATTAAATAAAATAAAAATAAAATTGGGTCAGAACGTGTTGCGCATTTATTTATTTATTGAAAATAAATCAAAGCGATATGTGGTACAAATTTATTCTAATAAAAAAGTGTTTATATTATTTCTTTAGAAAAAGGATTGGATCACATTGCCGAGAACATACTCTCTTATTTGGACGCGGATTCGTTGAAGTCCTCTGAATTGGTTTGCAAGGAATGGTTGCGTGTCATATCCGATGGTATGCTCTGGAAGAAGCTTATCGAACGCAAAGTGCGCACAGATACGCTTTGGCATGGCCTAGCTGAACGACGCAACTGGATGCAATATCTATTCAAACCACGACCTGGACAGACACAGCGCCCGCATTCATTCCATCGAGAACTCTTCCCGAAGATTATGACTGTATGTAAAGGTCGCCCCCATTAGGGTTATGATTGTGATTACGCTAAGCAAATATTTTCATGTGTTTATTAAATAGGATATTGAAAGCATAGAGTCCAATTGGCGTACCGGACGTCACATGTTGCGTCGCATCAATTGTCGCTCGGAGAATTCGAAGGGTGTCTACTGCTTGCAGTATGACGATAGCAAGATTGTGTCGGGGCTGCGTGATAATACTATTAAGATTTGGGATCGCACGGATTTGCAGTGCGTTAAGGTAAGCTATTATACGGGTGTATGCTTAACACACATAACCTCAACTGATTATTCTTGTGCACTCTTTTCAGACGCTTACTGGCCACACTGGTTCCGTGCTGTGTCTGCAGTACGACGATAAAGTCATAATTAGCGGTTCATCCGATTCGACGGTGCGAGTCTGGGACGTGAACACCGGCGAAATGGTTAATACGCTCATACATCATTGTGAAGCGGTGCTTCATTTGCGCTTCAACAATGGCATGATGGTCACGTGCTCCAAAGATCGTTCGATTGCTGTCTGGGATATGACCTCGCCCAGCGAGATCACATTGCGTCGCGTGCTTGTCGGCCATCGTGCGGCTGTAAACGTTGTCGATTTCGACGAGAAATATATAGTGTCGGCCAGCGGTGATCGTACGATTAAAGTCTGGTCAACATCAAGTTGTGAATTTATGCGTACATTGAATGGCCACAAACGTGGCATTGCGTGTCTACAGTATCGTGATCGCCTTGTTGTAAGCGGGAGTTCGGATAATTCAATAAGGTTTGTGTAACGAACACTACGTATTTTATAATATATACGGCGAAAAGTATTCTTTTTTTCTGTACCACTTAAGATTAAAGTACCCCATCCTTTAAATGGTTCACTGGATTTGGCAAATTATTACTTGTGATTAGTGATTTTATTCCAGTATAACATGTTATTTTGAAAAATCAAACTAAAATAAATTTTACAGAGTATAGTTACACAATATCTTAACAACTATAACATTGAAATTACGAGTATAGAGTAAATCTATATTGTAAGTGAAATAATGTAACATGGCTAAGGAAAGTAGGAAGACAAAACCCTTAATTTGTATTGAGCGAAACTACCAACTACTACCTAACTTAGACTAGCCTAAGAGTTAGTATGACAAATAACAACATAAGCTAATAAGGTTGCCCCACCTTGTGTGTTATATAAATGTATTGCGATTTATTGTAGTGATTCATAGCTCAATTTTTTTCTCGCACTGTTGCACATGGATTTTTTTTATGTAGAAGTACTGTAGAAAAGTAAAAGCGTAAATTAAGTAGTAATTCAAGAAGTTTGTTTTGGGCAACTTACAGACGCTTGATATGTATGTGGGCACAGTCACCCCAAACTTGAGATCCATATAGCCAAATAGGTATAAATATTGATTTGAAAATAATCAATTTGTGATGTAGTGACAACTGTGACTTCAGGTTAATCAAAGGAAGAGGGATAGAGGATACAAATAGTTTTGTTGATTTTGTCAAGGGTTTTGGCAATGTGTATTTTGAATGTAAGTTGAATGTAAGTGTAGCCCAAGATATCAAAGATTATTGGTCCGGGGCATGTCCCTGTTATTAACTCTCAGATTAACATTAGGTAAATTAATATTCTTCTTCTCTTAGTGAAGAAAATAGCAGAGGGCTTCTCATCGTTCTGTATATAATACAGATATATCTATCTGTATATAAATCTATCTATCTATCTATATAAAATCTATCTATATATAAAAAAAGTTTGAAATGCATGTTCTCCGTATCCATAAGGGCTATAGAGCCCAAATTTTTACCTTGGGATATCTTTGAGCCCTTCTCGGTTAATTTTAATTTTTACTTTGGAGGAGGTGATGGGGCTATTTCGATTACTAATATTATTTATATTCGCAAACATTTAAACGTGCAAACGTTTTTTCTGCTGTTTCTGCTACGCTTCTTCTTCAAAGTAATTATCTCTTTTTGTTTCACTGTAATTTGTTGTTTTTGCTTTTTTTTCGATAGAGTGTAGGACATAGGTAAAATAAAGGCTTATGGATACTTTCAATATTAAGACAATTGTTTAATTAATTTGGTTCCTATGAATATTAACAATCATGAGCTCCCATACCATAAGACTTATTGCCAACTTATAGTTATATATTTATATATTTGTAGTTTGTATCAAAGTGAAAATATCGGGAAAGGGTAAAAGTGTGTGGACATTGCGGTTCATTTAAGCTCAAATACGAAACACCATATGCTGCGCAATTGGGAGAATTAAATTATTGCGTTACCACCTGATCCATTGTAGTCATTGCTCTCAAACGATTCACATGATTCCAAACACTTTTTGGAGATGATTCTCAAATATTATTACACAATTATTTCACCTGTGTAGCACGCGCAGGGTAACGTCCACACCATAGAATGTATTGAGTGATATAAAAAGTATTCACGGTTTTTTGGTACACTTTTGAACAAAAATTTTATTGAAAATCAATCTTTATCAAGAACATTTTGACCATTACTATATATGACCTTTTGCAATTTATCGGGTAACTTTATAATTCCATTAGTGGTTTATCGGCAAAAAACTTGGCTAAGTGATTTTTAGCGGCTTTCGGGCGCTTCGTTTGGCCGTTCGCGGTCGGGTTGTGAGTAGTGAGTAGGACCGAATAAAACTGTTTCACAAGGCTGGAGCGGCTCGTAATAGATAATTCCCTTTCAATCCCATTAAACCATCAACATAACCTTGTTTGCCACCAATTCAGGCCTTGAAGTCTTTTGTTGAAGGTAACCGGCCTTTGACCAAGTTCGTTTGCGTTGGTTTTTTTCGTATGTAATCCATTTTCCATCGCCCGTAGTGACTCATAAAAAATTCTTTCAATTAGTTGTGATTCAACAACGTTTCACTGATTGTAATTCTGTTAATAACATTTATTTGCGTTGCTTCATGTGGTATCCAAATATCGAGCGAGCTTGCGCTGTTTAGATGATTCCAAACTGTCATGTGGTTGGAGTTTAGTGCCTCCGCTATCTCCTGACTGATTGCGTGTCGGTTTTGCTCCACTACATTCAATTCGGTGACTGGCCGCCCAGAGTAAGGGCGGAACGGAACGGAATTGAGCGTACCACTCCTGCGTCCGTCATTCATTCACAGCATCCTCAACGTAAGCCGAACAAGTTATTCGGAGTGTTTTTGCAGCGGTCTTACCATTTTTATGGCCAAAAGTTTAACATGCCGTATTTCTTCAGATCTTCCACTCATTTTTAAATAAAATGACTGACGAATTACATAACTGTCCGTTCGTATATTTTTAAGTATATTGTGCGAAGCCATACCGTTCAGTGTATTGCGATAGAATTTTGCTAGTTTGCTTGCATTTACAGACCAGACCACTGTTGCTAATTTAGCCATTATTTCATTTCATTGTGGGTCAATGAGAGCGAATTGAAATCAAGATAACTCTTTCTAACTTTAAACAATAATTCCACAATTATTTATAGTATAGTATAAGTCATACTAGATAAATGTAGGGGTATAATATGTTAGTTATATGGGGATCATTAAATGCTTTGAGCTGCAGAGGGCCATAACGCTACTTGAGTCATCATGGATGTCATGACTATTTGAATGAGTTTCCCGATGAAAGAAGATATAATTTTGTATTTGGTGTTAAGAATAAGGTGGTTAATAGAATACCAATTCGATAGAAAATCAAGATTTCTTTGAAGAAGGACATGCTGACAAGGACAACTGATGATGAGCATAGTTGAACTGCATGTGCATACAATAAGCAAATAACAACCAAACTAAGGTCGGCATTCTCAGCAACCTAACAGCAAGTGTATATATAGTCTGTTACTGTTAGTAATATATTAGGGAAAGCTCTTCACCTATTTACTACCTATTAAAAAGCTCTTCTAATAGGTCTCTAATAGGTATCTGCCAAAAAAAAAAGTATATTAAAATCGTTGCGTGATCATAGCGATCAGCAACGGCAAACGCGATGTCACGTTGTCCGGCAGCAGTGGCACAAAACGCGACGGTGCCAGCACAAACGTATCTGCTGGTAGCTGCTTGTCGTTGTTATCTCTGCATCTCAAAGGATAAAATATATATTACTACAGAAAATAAATTGAATTATGTCACATATTAAATCGCTACTTCAAGTAACCTTCAATTCCATCGATTGCAGCTGCTCCGAACCTGCACTGCCTGCTAGTCAAATCTTGATAATTTTGTAGTTTGCGGTCCTACACCAGTTGCCATCGCTGCCACCTTCGCACGCGAGCGAAGCAAGTGTTTTCAACTCGTGAGACTCTGAAATCAAAAATTGCTATAAAATAGCAAATATTTAAGAATTATTTAATTAACTTACTGATTTCCACTGCGACGCTGCGCGTATGGGCCCATTTATGGCATTCAAATCCATTGACAGCTGCTTCCATAAATTTTTCACCGCTCGTGGTACCACATGACCATATGCACTTAACAGACTGCTGTAAAATACAGCGCTGGTTAAGAAGTATAGATTTCATATGCGTGAGAATAGCCAAAAGCACAAAAACTATCAAACGCTTGACCATTTGTAATAGTTTGCTGAGAATAGGGCGGTAAAATGAACAATTCTGTTTCCAACAACGCCTTATTAAACATTCTATTGATATGCCTTTTACCACTTTCTTTTTACCACCTCTCTGACAGACTTTGGGACATTGAGTGCGGTTCTTGTCTACGTGTGCTCGAGGGACACGAGGAATTAGTGCGTTGCATACGATTCGATTCCAAACGCATTGTTAGCGGCGCATACGATGGTAAAATTAAAGTTTGGGATTTGGTTGCGGCGTTGGATCCGCGAACACAGTCAAGTTCGCTGTGTTTGAATACGCTTGTGGTGAGTAGTACACTCCATATCAAATATATGACGACATATTTATCTATCTATCTACTTATTAATAGGAGCACACCGGACGTGTTTTCCGTTTACAATTCGATGAGTTCCAAATTGTGAGCAGTTCGCATGACGATACCATACTCATTTGGGACTTTTTGAATTTTACACCCAATGAGAACTCCACCGGCCGTACGCCATCACGTAAGTGCACTTGTACCGTTTAGCTTTTATTAACGATGTTAAGGTTTTATGGTGTTCTTTGGTGGCCTGTTTCTTTACAGCGGCGCTTATGGAACATTAACACTTTGTTCAAAGTCAGCTCCGCAACATCGAAGATGAAGGCGGAGGTGATTATGATGATGATGATGATGAAGATGACGACGATGACGAAGATGGTGATGACTATTATGAGGAAGATGAGGAAGTCGCGGAGATTGAGGAAAATGCAGACGACAATGAAGACGAACCTGAGGACGAGGACGAAGAGGAGAATATCAACGATAATGAACACGCGAATAATGTTGTAAATGTTAATGAAGTTGATATAAATGGGGCTTAGTTATGCAAGTGTCAGTAAGAATAAAATCAACGATCGACTGTAATCACTAAGCAACTTGTCAAAAACAATATAGTCATCGCCGCAGTGTTCAGCGCTCCGCACATTGACAGCTTTGCAGCCGATCTCCAATGAATACTAATTTAAAATTTATCTTGTCCTAGAAACAAAAATGATAAATGAAAAAAAACTAAAGCAAGGCAAAACGAAATGGCTCTTGATTATTGCAAGACAGTAGAGAGTGTGCTTTCTTAGGAGGAACTTATACAAGAAATGAAGGGGCGAAGCATCGCGACTCAAGGCAACTAATAATAATAATAATAATAATTATAAAACGAAATATAAAAAGAATATGGTAAATTACTATAAAATTAAAAAAATTGAAGGAATGAAACGGATTTGCGGTTCAATATGCACACTACATCAGTACTAGAATCAATATCAGTAACAATAAAATGATTTGTTGTGCTCTCAAAAACAAAAAGCTATATACTTTTTTTCGATGTAGTTTTATATTAGCAGGCAGGCGACTAGCCTAACAGAAAATGTAATAGAAAAAATCCCATTGTACGTTGTTCGGTTTACTTTACTTTTATTAGATGAAATAGAAGGAGAAAGAAATGAATATAAATAAATGAAACAGAAAAAAAGAAGAAATGCTATTAAATAAAAATGTAAAAATTCTAAGGGCAGTGTTAAATGTTAAGTTGCAAATGTCATATATAAGATATGAAAAAAAAAAAATTAATTAAAAAAAAATTCTAAAAAACAGGAAGAAGAACGTTTTGCACTACGACGTCGATGACCCGAACAATGGATTGGCTTGATCTATCGATTGATATTGTAATTTGATGAAGTTTAGTTTAAATAAAGCGAGCAGCAGGTTTAATTAGCTTAGTTCGTTGTGGCTTTAGGTAGTGTTGTGTGGTTATGATGATGACTGTGCATTATATGTATGTATCTAATGATAATGATACTGCTATATTAATTAAAGATCTGTTGGAGAATTGTAAGCTGATAGCTCAACATATAAATGATATATATGAAGACGTAATTTTTTAATGGCGCAAGTATTTGTGCGTTTAAATGTTGTACATTTTAAATGTTTAATGTATGAATATAATGCAACTACTCTTTAAACATATATATGCAAAACAAAAGATACTTTGCTTATTAAACTTAGTTACTTTACTACAGACGCCTACATATAAACACACACTTTAGAAACGTTTGCTTGTCGAAAAATTACTTGCGTTTAAAACTACTTGTATTGAAATTAAAATGAAACTGTTTCTAATTATAAATTTTTTAAACTAGATTTGAATGCTAAAAAAAAAGAAAACACTATTGTCTGTATAAAAAAAAAGAAATAAAATAAAACAAAATGAGAAATGCTTTAGTACTAAAGAAGAACAAGAAGAAAATTTAAAAAAAAATTTAAGCATAAAGAAAATCAAAACTATTTAAAAACCAAAATTCAACAGTTTTAAATAAAACAATAGTTAAAATTATTACATCAGAGGAACATAAAGAAAAAAAGTATGGAATGATCAGTTAAAAATATAAAAAAAATGCTATGCGCAAAAAATTATTATTTCTGTTTGTTTGCTTTTTTGTGAAACAGAAAAGTGAACATTATAAAGAATAACGCTTTTTTATTTAAATTGTAAATGTCGAAGCTATAAAATAGTTGCATTGCCAGTTTGTAAATTTGTTTTTTAACAAATGGAAAAATTCCTCCTTTTTGCGCATTATTCCAGTTAGGCTTACGTTTTTTCTAACATCTTTGAAACATTTAAACTTTCATTTCATTTTCATTTTGTAATTGTTTTAGTAGTAAGCATTTAGGCAAGATTTAGTTCAGAAGGAGCGTTTTTTTGGCAAGTTTACAAAGAAATATATTAAAATTATTAAGAGAAAAAGAAAAGAAAAATGAAAAAATAAAGAATTTAAAGTGTTGGATGTAAGTAAAGTTTATTTCAATTTTCTTTTTTAAATTTGCATTTGAGAAAGGAATTAATTGCATAATAATTAATTGGACATTTATTGTAAAATGTTCCCGGCTCCAAAATACTGTATTAAACACAAATATATCATTAGAGTGGAGATTACTTAGTGTTCATTATCATCGTGATTTATTTTCTCCATGTGAATCGTTAGTAAATCCCGTACTCACCCGACCATTCAACTAACTTAATCATTATATACACCCTGGGAAATTATTAAATTTCAGTTCACTTACTGGATGGTAACATCCCAAGAGGAAAAACATATTCTTTGTTATTTGTTAAAAATTGAAAATTTTTTGAAGTATCCATTAAATTATTTTTTGGGTTGGATAGAGATAGATACGACAGTTAATTTAAGGGCACTGATTTTGTTAAGATTCGATGGTTTAATATGTATAAAATTAGGACAAAAAACATTAATAAAATGGTTAAAATTTTTACATATTTAAAAACCAAAATGTAGCAGTTTTAGAGAAAAAATGGTTATTATTACATCAGAGAAACAAAGAAGAATGGGACGTTTGGTAAATTATTATTTCTGTTTGTTTGCTTTTTTGTTAAACAGAAAAGTGAACATTATTAAGAACTGGCTAAACCGCTCCTGCTTCACCAACCAAAAAAAATTCTTTTCCAACAATTTGATTAAAATTAAAGCATACTACGTTATCGAACATCTTGTGTTCGTTGTATGCACTGTACTTCATTTTCTTATTCTCTGCCAGCAGAGAATTCATTAAAATCATTCATTAAGTAATTTACTTAATTGACAATCAATGACATTCAATGAGAGTACGGTTTTTGATTTACAGATTTGAGATATTTCGAATTAATACAATATTTCCAAATTTTAGTATGAACAAATTTTTTGGTGAATATTATTATATTTATGCATATTTAATACTACCAACAAATACATTTTTTTCATAAATTGTCAATGTATTCCGAAAGAACAGCATGTTTGTTCTAAGAAGTCAAAAATCTAGGCGCCAGCTATTTCGTTTATTTCATTTCTACTCCCTTAAATATATAAAAAAAAAAAAAAAAGAACGAAACAATATTAAACGAAAATAAAAGAACTTTATAGCATATGGCATATTTAATATTTTGTAGGACATACTGCTTGCTTCAGAACCGCTTTAATCTTTCCGGCATTGGGTTTACTAACTTCTGTGTGAATTCGGGATTAATTTTTTCCCACTCCTCTTTTCAGACCATTTGCGAAAAAAGCTGACACCCACTGCACGTTTTAGTCTGTGCATGTTTTACATAAAAATAAGTTTGATAGTTCTTTTATTATTTTTAATTAATTAAGTAACGAATCCGTACATTACATACTTTAGCACCTTAACGTTACAATGATTGAAATATTTAAAATAACCCAACCTCGTAACTTATTTACGAAGAATAGATCGATCAGGTTACGGGGGGAGACTCAATATCTCTTTTTTGCTAGATGCTTGGATTTTTTAGGCACTTAAGTGGCTGGGAGGAGATTCCTCGCAAGTTTGTTTGATGGGACTGCAGAGGTTGTAATTATATCGGCTGGTGTGCCTTTCAATTTGCTCCTGTGCAGTGTGCAAATTAAAGTCACGGTGTAGTGTCACGTTGCGCAATTACTAGGTGCATTCGGCCTAAAGGCTCGATTCTTCAGTGGATTCGATTGCAAATTATCTTTGCAGCAATACCCCAAATCTGCACTCCATAGACCCATATAGGGACAATACATTTAGAATATACTTATCTTGGCTCTCAATGACAGTTTGTTCGTACTATTGATCAGCCATCTGAGTTGTTGCATCCTCTGGTAACATTCTTGGCGGGTAGCGGCCAGATGTTGTCGGAACGTGAGCCTCATCCAGGTTGATGCCCAGATATTTGGCCTGCAACGGTTGCCGTGGAGACTCACCTTCTACCTGGATTGCTGGAGTGTTCATCCGCTTAAGCATAAAACAAGGATTTGTTGTCAGCTTCCAGCGTCTGCATCAATTTGTCAACACATCGGGGTATCCCTGCAGACCATTGGCTGCCTCTATTCGATAGTACGAGATAGCCACATCATCGGCATAAGTCGCAATAAGGGCTTTATAAGGAAGGGGAGGGAAAGTTGTAGCAGTGTCTCCAGAATTGCGAGAGTCTCTTGCACGTCATGTGTAGTGAATCTATCCTCCAAGTATGTGCGAAAGTATTGCCCTGCTCCTTTTCAGTTTTATCAGAGAATTTAGACCTAAGTTTATGCAAGGCGTTACTGAGTTATTTTGCAGCTCGATCCCACAGAATTCGATCCCAAGGGTGCTTGGATTGCTCTTCTTCGTAGGCGTCTTTGCGTTTCAAAGAGTTCCATGGTTTCTCTCGTGTGAACGATGCCAGAACCAACTGGGACAAGTGCAGGCATGGCAGGAGTGACAGCAACATCTGCATTGTGAGTATTTTTGGTGAAAGTATAGACGGCCATATCAATATCTCCACGTGAGTTTAACATTAACTCTGTTTCCAAGTGAATCGATTTAAAGGTGGCCACTAGACATACCTAGTTATTAGACGGTTATAAGGGGCAGTGTATATGTCATTGGTGTCAATGGAAACGGACAAGGCTAAATTATCGGACTCCAGGTCCCAATTATCAGTTATACTAGTTCGAAAATCCCGTATAACGCAATGTACTGCAAAATCTATGCATGTAGGTATATGGGTGGGCACATAGGGGTATCTAGTTGGGGCCCCTGTGGCGAGAATTTTGGCTCCACTGGCAGAGATGGCTTCCGCAAGCTCTCGTCCTCTGAGGGTATTGTATCTGCCACCCCATTGCTAATGTCGAGCATTCCAGTCGCCTCCAACCATGTACCTTTGGCTAGAGGCACAATATATGATAGAAATTGCTTTTATTCTGTTCCTTTGGGACAGTAAATTGAGCTAGACTCTATGTCCCCAAAACCCATAGCAACTTTTACAGATGACATTTGTATGATGTGTGTTTTCAACACTCTTTGGGGGAAGTGTCGAAGTGAGGTCTGCACTAAAACCGCCACCACTGCGTCTATTTTACGAAGAGAAACCTTCGACAGGATAAAAGATGCTGTTTTTGTACGCAAAAGTTTCGACTTCTTTTACTTTGGCTGAAATGCCATTGGAATTCCAGGTTAGAATATTTAATGGATTCATTGAGAAGGTGTGGCGTTGTTGAGAGAGTTAGAAGCAGCTCCCTCTCCATTACATTTGTTGATCGTGTGAGCCACCTCATACACCACATTCTGAAGCCTTGTGAGCTGTTAATTGGCTAGCTTATTTTGTTGTTGCTGCTCTAGTTGCTGCTCTTGTTGTAAAAGAGTCTGCAAATCGATTAGCAGCTGCTGTTATTGATGTTGTAAATTCTTCAGTTCCTGTTTTGGCTGGCTGGTTAGGTTCTAAACCACTATTAATTAACATTGGGGACGGGTTGGGCATGCTCTGTGTTACGGCGAGCTAGCGTTTGTTGTTGATTTCGCTGTTGGTGGTATTGCTGATGTTGCTGTTTTTGTTGTTGCAGTTTATGTATCTTTTGAACTCTTTTGATTGATCCAGTGTGAAAAGGAGGGAACTGTTGCGACTCCAATGACTCCTTTGTGGCAATTCGATTTTGACCGCCAGCCATGCGTACATAAAATTTTTTTGTATAACTTGCCCTCTTTTTAGTTTCGTTGTACTGATTTCCATGTACTAGCAGTGGTCTGCGGTACGGATGGTACTGTACGCTTAGGTGGGTTTGCACCTACGACAGATGATTACATTAATAGTACCCGTTGCTGCGCTAATTTGAATTAGGTCGTCAGATTTCAATAGGGCTTAATAAGTGCCAAATTTCGAACTGGCACTCTCCCTCTCTCTTTCTCTGCTTGCGTTAGATTAAGCGATTGCACATTGGAATGTGCGTTCGAGAAGCTTCGCCGACCTAAATGTTAATACCAATTTGCAATCGATGCAGAGCAGAGCACATATGCGTAGCAGTTTAGCGTAAACAAATACAGTTGACGCTCGATAGTGTGAATTATTTACGTTTTACTTGATTGATGATTGGCTAGTACTGGCCAGTAGTAATGGATCACTAACTGACTCTGATTGTAGACGACGATATTGTTAATGAATGACGTTGATGATACTGATCCTTCAGATATTGAACCATTAATATCAAATAAACAAGCCACAGCAGCAATTAACACACTACGAAACTGCGTTGAAAGATGTAATAGTATCCAGGGTCACGTATTCGGTTCATTGTTTGAAAAATTGATAAAAAATATATAAATTCTTTAAATAATAAAAAAAAAACAGATTTTTAGTTAACTGGTTCAATAAGTATGTACCATACAAATAATTTAAGTTAATTTTTATTTTATTATGACTTTACAAATCAAAAAATATACGTAGGAATTGCGCCTTTCTAAGTTCAATTTTTATTTTAATTTTATTTAAATCCTTTGTATCTCGCAATTCTTATTAAGTTGAAAACTCGTTAATTCGAAATTTTTAACATTTTCCTTGAGCTTCTTGTTATCGAGAATATAAAAATGATAAAAATATAAATAAAGGATGATGCATATAAAAATGATATATATTCTTAATTCTGTATTCTTCTAAGCTCTAACCTCGATGATGCGCACATAAGAGCATATGTCGTGTGGTTACTCAGCAGTATTTTATTTCATTCCCAGTGTTTTGGCGCCACTTCTATTTTTCAACACTGTACCATTGTTTATTAGCGATGGAAGATATTGTGCTTTTCAACATAATTGTATTCGAATAAATATTAAAAAATAGTTAATAAACTATTTAGTTTTTAAAAATTGTAATTCTATTTGTCCATCTTCTATATTAAATTTTCCTAAAACTTTTTTAGATACTATTGCTCCAATAATATAATAATATTGACGATAGAGAATATGTCAGTTAAATTTTGCTCATCAATAGCATTATTGTTTTTTTCTAGACATCATCAAACAGCATGCGCTAAGGATAAAAAGGATATTTTCTGAAGGAGCAACATTGGGGAAAAACGCCAAGTCGGTGTTTAGTAGCAAGACTTGTGTTTTATTCGTCAGTGTTATTTGGAATTTTGTTGCTTTCGGTTTTGTTGTGATTGTTTGGCGCGAAGTTGGAAAATTGCGATTTTTAAATGGCATGCAAATAATGGAAGTGTGAAAAACAAATAAGCAAACAAACAAAGTAGCAAGAAAGAACATAAACTGTAACTAATGCAAATGAAACCTTATAAATTTCGATTCAACTCGCAGAAAACACACTACAAAACAAATTAACAAATTCTTTACTACAAACACGCTAAAATGTTTAAAGCAGGGTAGATTAGTGGTGACTTTACCCGAGTCTGAACGCACTCATTCTTTCACTGTTGTGTATAGCGCGCAGAAAGCGGGGGTGAGTAAAGTTACTAATGCATGTCCTTTGGCAGAGGATTTGTATTGTCGTCTGGCACGGCAGTTCAAAGTGAATTTTCGCATGCAAAAGCAGGCAAAAAAGAATTTCGCCGCAATAAGAAAACAGAAACTGGAAAATCGATAAATTTGACAATTGTTGTTGTCGCCGTCGTTGTCGTCGTCGATACCAAGTAAATCTCATCGCGTGCTGAATTATTGGCGCTATAAAAATACCGTTAGACGCGCGTGACATACACGCTTTCGAAGCACCTCCATACCAACGAAGTGTAACGACACCTGGTGACTCATCATCAAACGAAATACCTACAACAATAAAAAAAATATTAAATCGACGAAGTCGTTTTCGTTGCAGGAGGACATTGCCTCCAGTCTGTTGTATCAGTGGATACAGCGTCATTGTCAGCCTTAATTTTTGTCATTTATTATTGATTCGAATTTGAATTTTTCATTAGTTCATTACAATATCATTAAAAAACAATCAAGTGTTCACAATTTAATTATCGATGGTAAAAAAGCGCGTAAAATTGCGATTAAACGCGTGAAAATAGTGTTTGTCTTTATTGTATAGAATCGAATTGTGTTGAATTTCAAAGGATTTTGTTCATATTATCTAATATACGTTTTTGAGGAGCAAAATGAAAACGCGTCTCGTCTCGTTGACCTATCGAGGTAGCGCTTCGGTGGATCCACGTTACTCAGCAGCAATGCTGCCATGGACAATAAACGATATTCGTTCAACGGAAAGTTATTCCAGGGTGAGTATTCAAGCAATATCGTTTAGCAAAGCCTGATAATAGTGTCTAGATATTGTTGACTAATTGTATATGACTGGGAAGTGGTACTCTTAGTATGGGAGTCTTAAAACTACAAGTTCCAAGTTGAGTCCCTAGCGGAATTTGTGTAGTGGTTTGAAGATAAGGGTGGACTCTTGCAGGACATCAAAGGTTCAACCAGAAAGAACGTTTATTTCGAAAGTTCTACATTGTATGAAAAATACGTGATATAGTAATCCCAGGATCTTGAATTTTATGTGAATGGGCCCTATATTTGTTTTTTTGTTTTTGACATTTAACGAGCTACTTATCGCAGTAAACTGAGATGATGAGTGTATATTACTAAACCCTTAGTGTTTTCTTAGGGAAGGTTTTATAGGGAGCCTTTTCAATTTACGCCTTGGTGGGTGGACGCCAGAGGGTTGGGATGCGCCAGAAACTTTTCTCTGTAGCGGCTGCTGTAAGAGTTGATTATCTCCATTATCTTCGGCATCATAAGGTTTCTGTGGCGTTTCGATCAAACCAAGGGACGTCCGTGATGCTTCGGAATACCTTGTTCTGCCCCGCCTGAAGTTTTACGATGTTGTAGGTGACATTGGTGTCCAATATTTGAATGGCATAATGCCAAGCAGGTGAAAACATAGCAGTTGGCTCATAACAAATTATTAAAGATTGATCAAGCTGTTCAAGACATTCATTTGATGGGGTATCCTAAGTAATTCACTCTGTTAAATGTATGAACAATATTCAATATTATATCTCAATATCGACACACTTCTCGTAAGGGCTTTCAGGTATATCCCAAGGGTTCTATTTTGTTTTATAGTCGTTATTCTTGTTAATAACAACATTTGGAGACTAATAATTGACCTGTTTAAAATGAATAAAAAAAAAAATTATAGGTCAAAATTCGACTACTTGCGTGAGCCTGAATAAGCCAATTAGGAAGATGAAAACATCTTCCTCCTCCATGCGAAAAATAATAAATAGAAACGAAGAAATTACGTCACAACGAGCTGTTATATGGGGAGCTGTTATATTTTTGTTGCAATTTCACCTTTATTTAAAGTCTGTTTTATGTGTTTAGACACAACTTTTTAACAATTAAACTATTTTGTGTCTATACTAACGTTAGGTTGATTTCAAAAAATGTGTTGAATTATATATAGGTAGATAATATAATAACTAGCTTGCACTATTTTTCTCTAAAAATCAGTTTATTTCTTCTTCGTTCACTGGTAATGGCAACGGTTTCGGCCTAGAATGAAGGTATCTTTGCAGTTTGGTAGGCACTATTGTTCTTGAGATAGGCGATATTATATCGATTGCACTTTAGATGGAGCAATGGTGAAAAAATTCTCAAAAGAGCCAACATTTTGTGACAAGTAGGTAGAATTGTGAATGTTATTTCAAACAAGGTATTATTACAATGAGTCACACTTCGACTCCAAATATTCCTTCACATAGGAGTCCTTTGACTAGAATATGGTATAAAACTGAACATTGGTAGTTGGAAGACCTTAGGAGGACCGTTAAAGACACTTTAAAGTTGAACGACAATGTCTTATGGATACGTAGAATAAGCTCATGTGAAAGCCTAAAACAAGTCAAATAAATATATATATAATATATATATATATATATATATATAGTCATTCTGTGGTTTTTTAAGCAAGGATGTGTAAAATGATACTGGGTGAAAGATGGAGCTGTCAGTTGTCCAAGTTATTATTGAATCAGTCCAAACATAGATCTTTATTTATATTATATCTACTAGCTAGACCCGGAAAACGTTGTTTTGCCCACAAAGAACGTTTGTACATTTGTTAGTATTGATAGTTAACAAATTAATTAAACAGTCGTGTGTTATTATTGAAAACCCTTCATAAATTTTTATTTTACGTACAATCTATATATAAAATCACAATGCATTTAAAGCTGTGTTAGTCAATGGTGAATGACAAAGCGTGATATTATATATATATTATATGCATCACAAAACAGAAAGATTGATTTTACTTTGAAACAGTTCAAATGATTCTATAAAATTTGAATAAGAACTACTCTGTATATATATCAGTAAGCTTTCTATATATATTCTATATATAAAAAAAACCGATAAAAGCTCAAACAAAACCCATGGTTAAAATTTGAGCCATGTAGCCCTTATGGATGCTGAGAACACCCGTTTCTAACAAACAAACGGTCAACGAGATTGATTTTTATATATACAGATAGATAGATATATCTAAGAGTCTATAAATCTATACAATTACCCTTCTATTTATTGAACACAAATCAAAACAATTTTATGATGCTTTACGAGGTGCACCTGATAAGCTCGAATTTCGCACTTGACAATGCATTTTGCATTGACTAAACCATCTGTAACACAGCATTTATTGCAAATTTATGCCAAATTAAATCAGCAACAAATCGGAAAACATAAGATGTAATTTTGAAAGCTGTGCGCTATATAAATCTTATAGTAATCTATTAAATGTTGTCTACTGTATTCCAAACGAAGATCCACGCCATAGACATATGCCTTCATTAAGCCAAACTGCTCATCTCCCCCGGAGTCACCCCTCCAAACTTTGCCCTTGGTAGATCCGACCTAAGACTGCTTGTGGTCTACTTAACCGGTCACCACCGCCTAATTTTTCATCTGCACAAAATAGGTTTGTAATCCTCCCCAGAGTGTAGGCTCTGTTTAGAAGATGCAGAAACTAGTCTTGACCTCCTTTGTGAGTGTCCGGCGTTGGCCAAGATTCGTCTAGACTTCCTGGAACAAGTCTCTGGGTCACCTGTTCTGATCAGAAACACTTTGACAAAGAACCTTCTAGCCTTTATCAAAAAGGCAGAGGCTCTACTGTCTTAACCAGGGTATAGGGTACAAAATATCTACTCTGGTTGCAGTGCCCGCTTCCTTTGACAGGAATACGCCTTAAGTGGTTGTGGATCCTCGGACCCCCCCACCGTTAACAGGCTTAGGCCTCATGTGGCGTGCTCCACTGGATGGCTGAGATCAGGTCTCTACCACCACGTCACGCTTACTATTATTTATTTATAACGTTGTTTACTTCTATCTACGAATCTAATGACGAGAATCGCGCATTATATCATATGTATTGTAAAT
Source organism: Cacoxenus indagator (assembly GCA_035041755.1). NCBI lineage: Eukaryota > Metazoa > Arthropoda > Insecta > Diptera > Drosophilidae > Cacoxenus > Cacoxenus indagator. The sequence continues at coordinate 768,237 of JAWNKX010000274.1, forward strand.
GGAGCAAAAACTGGGGGACTGAAAGAGAAAAGAATGAAAGAGAGATAGACAGAGAGAGACTGGAAAGGATGTGAAAACTGCACGAACCTTGGTGGAACTAAAAGAAAATCAGAGGATTATTTGTATTAAATGGGCTAACAGAACACAGAGAAGATTACGTACAAACACAGTAACAACGACGACGTTGTTGAAAACTATTATAATTAGAAATGGACAACCACGAACACGGACACATGCATAGCGACAACAAAAGCTCAAAGCGTAGTCGCTCGTGCTGCAGTAGTGACGAGAGAATGAGTGAGCTAACGAACGTATGAATGCATAGGTGTATACATAATGAACGCGCACGTGTGTTTCATGTCACATGTGTGTCTTACTCGTATTTAGCTTTGCTAGTGCTCCTCACTCCGTCAACCAGTCGGTTAAGTTGCGTTTCCATCGTCGTAAATTTAATTCGAAGCTTGTGTGAAAAGCCCTCAATTAAATGTTTACGTAGCACGCTGTCGACCGAGTTTGATGGTTGCCTAAAAGTATTTTCTTTTGGGGCTAACTTTTGAAGGCATAAAGTATATGCTATGTTGTGCAAAGAGTATCTATTCTTATAGACATTACAGTTGGGTAGAAAGTGAACGGTTCGGTTAACTGTTGTTAACTATCATGCGAAAGGGCTGTGAAGTGATATTATAATGCTAATCTAGTATCCGGGTGGAGGTTGAAATTCAATGTGTCGTCTGCATGTCGGTTGTGTAATAGAGAATCGGGGCAAGAACGTTGGCTTGAGGAACCACAGCCCTCATACGCCTAATGGTGGACAATGTGTCTCTTAACGCAACAGAGAATATTTGCTCTTTAAAGAAGCTTTGTATAAGTTGGAACTGTTTTCCGGGCAGACCCTATCGAAGTCCTGCTTGACATCCAAGAAGACTGCGGCCCTTAAGCCGAATTGGTGATTAGGAATGTCTTCAAGAACATCGTACTGCTAATAATCTTCGCAAAAATATACTTTTGAATAACTTGGCGAATTTTGTGAGCAGGCTTATCGGTGTATAAGACGCATATAGTGTCGCCGTAGCATGTATATCACCAACTCCAGGCATACAGATTTTAAAAGGGCCCGCATTGCATTGCTGAATCTGCTCTAAATACAAAACCCTTGGTTGAGTCTTTTTATTGTGACGAGTATTACAACTTCAGCAGAACAGCACCCGTCATTCAATTTTGGAAGATTATTACTCCATTACGTTAAATAGCCCATGAAAATGGTAAAACTTGTCGTAGTTGCCGTGTACGAAGGTACATTGATACAAATTTCTCCATTTTCAAAGGTTCGCTCAGCTTCAATGACTAAGCAAAAATTTTTACCAAGTTTAGAATTTTATATTTATAATGTATCTGTGTGTGTGTATGTAGATATAGTCACATATCGGCACAGATGCTAATTTGTGCATAAAATAACGCTATTTCCTTGCGTGTGTGCGTTTTGATTGTTTACGGGCCATGAGAACTTTTCAAACTTGATTCATGAAGCTGCGAATGAGCAAATTTCAATGCTCTGTTTAAGTATTTGAAGTATTCTTAATATCTCATGTTTAGATATAGTCTTTAAGTACGTTAAAATACGTCAAAACGAAAGTTACAGAGCAAATAATCATCATCAGAAAGTCAGTCGCGGAAAATAAATATTTATTATTATTAACATTGCTAGTTAAATTTAAAAAAACTAAAACTAAGACATGAGATATAGCTAACACTAGATATGGCTACTACTATATTCGGTTAAACCGTAAAGTAAATAAAATCTGTCTCTTTTCACAGTTTCATCTGAAGGTGCTGAAATACACAATTTAGTTTAGAAAAAGTAGTACATTAAGCTACCCTGAGTCCCAGGTTGAAAAAAGCTGATATTATAACGTCTGGCGTCCGCAAAGTGGTCGATATTACACCAACAATTGCCATTTATATAATGCACAAATTCACCAATTTTCCATTAACTCCCAACAACAACAACAATAAAGGCGCCTTTTAATAGAATATGCAAAAAATGCTTCTTTGTGTAAATATTTTTGACTACCATCATCAGTCAGCTCTACAACCCTGGGTGAGTTTTGGCTTTCCCTACAATAGTTCTCTATTCCTCCTTATTCTTTGCCAGGGTTCTCCAGTTCCTGGCACTATTAGCTATTGCATCTTGTTCTATGCCATCAATTAGACGCTTACGTGCCCTTCCCCTGCTTCTCCAGGCCGGCGCCTTGTATTGCATAGAAGAAGAAGCTTGGGTGGTCGTAGTATGTTTTGTTTGCAGCTAGAAGGCGATCTTGGATACATTCTCTGCCGCTGAATAATAGCCAATCGGAGTATAGCCTTAACAATTATTTCGTGTATTCTTTGTTTGCCGCTTACATCTACGTTTTTAAGGAGTCCTGCAGTTATATTATCTTCGCCTGGTGATTTATTGTTCTTCATACTATGTATAACTTCCAGGGCTTCCTGCATTGTGGGGACTGGGTGCGTTTTTGTATTATATCCCAGTATTCTTTTAGGTCTTCTGATTCATTACTAGGTTTCAAGGTTTCCGCGAACTTTTTCTGGTATGCCGTCCGCGTACCTTCACTTTTCAGATTATCGTAATTCCCTTTTATACGTTTCTTGTCGTTTTGTCCATTTATAGTGGTTATCCTTTGTCTCAGTATACTTTTGACCAGGTAGTGAGCACTGTCTATATTCGCGCCTCTGCATGTATGCAAATCGTTTATTATTTATCAGGACATGATCGATTTGTTGACTACAGATGAGCCAGGCATTTACCATGTGCATTTACCATGGTTGGGGCATATGCCGATAATAAAGATATTTTGTTATATTTGGCTTTCAGCCTAAGAATGCCGATGCTTTCAGAGATCGCTGTAAAGCCTAGTATGGATGGACAGAGTTTATTAGAGGCCATGAAGCCTACTCCTTTAGTGCCTTGATTACTTGGTTCGGTGTAATAGAACCAGAAGTTCGGCTTCTTTACTTCACCATAGCTCTTCCATCTCCCTTCTTGTACTATATCTACAGAAACAGTTCTTCCATGGTATCTGCTCTGAGCGTACTTATTATATTCCACGTTCTGAGAGTCAAATCATTTAGCCTTTTTCGTTGCTAGTATCCGTTACCATTGTCCATTCTTATCTGAGGCCCTTCAATAGGACTATGTAGAGAGTTCATCACAGTTAATTTTACCAGGGTGAGTTGTGAACTCAACGCCATAACCCCCGTTTTGGAGGACCAATATACCCGTACCGTTGGCATTCCCACTGGGGTGGGTTACCACAATTTTTCGTCAGTTGCTCAGAAGATCAGGGCTCACCACGTGAAGAGCGCACTAGGTATTGAGTAGGAGAGGCTATGTGAAGCTTGTGTCCTCATGTATTACCCCTTTGAGACGCCAATTACTTTTGACTACCCCTGTATTACATAAAGACACATCTAAAAGTATATGCATATAGTCTAAAAGCTTCCAGCTAAGCAGTCCATGTCCTGCTCAAGAGCTACTTGACGGGTAGAACATTCTTCGTAAGAGTTCTTGATACCGACTGAGACACAAGCGTATCAGGGCTGGTTTGTCCTTGCACCAGTTTCATTTCGTTGGTAAGGACGGACATGTCGATTCAAGACAACGATATAGGTTATGCATTTGCCACCGCCATACTCGCGTATTCTAAGCTCAAGTAAGTTCATCATACCGTGTGATGAAAGAAAATCATTTCTGAAAAAAAATCATTTCTGATTGTCTTTTGTGTATATGCATAAACCCCGAACTTTTGGATTACTGGATAGCTTCCATACAGATTAATGGGTTTGAGTGTTGAACTGCAGCAACAGACTGACTATTCCTTATATACTTTATACTTCAATTCCAACTCATAACATCAGAACAGCAGTTGTTATCGGTGTCTGTATCTTTTATCTAAATGAGCAATACAGAAAAATAATTTTTAATTATGTTCTCAATCTAAAAATATATGGACGATATATAAAGACGACTTGTGCTTACTAAAAAATACGTTTTGTATAACTCGGCGCCGTGGCTTAGTTGGTTAAAGCGCCTGTCTAGTAAACAGGAGATCGTGAGTTCGAATCTCGCCGGGGCCTTTGTCACTAGCTAGTAAATGTTCCTTTTTGTTAAAAAAAAATTTTTTTTAAATTATTAATATTTGAAAATTAACTACTCAGAACTCACCTAACCTGGGTGCTCCGGAACTAATTATCGATGAGATAAATTCACTGCAAAATACAATCATCTTCAAAAAAACCCACACTCTCCTGAATTAATATACTGCAATAGCTATCTAATACCCAGAAGTATCCACACTTCTTAAACAACGAAATGTAGATAAAAGGGGATTAATGCAAAATAATAATGGTGTCCCAATGGTTTATCATCGATATAGACGTGCGACAGATAAAAAAATTATTTAAATAATAATAACAGAAGATTTGACACCTGAATCCAAGTACGGATGAAAAGAAGTCGTTAATTATCACCAATCAGTTCTGGTGGAAAACATCTTAAATATAGCAATCATCCCATTCCCATCATCTAAATGCCTCTCCCAATCCTATACTTACTTTTAGTTTAGTTTTGGTTAATTATTTATTTTTTTTCTTTTCTTCAGCTATGTTTTTTATGTTTTATAGCAACCATAATATAATAAGGATCTTCACGAAACGTCGTATATGTGTTGTATATGTTATAAATGTTATATTGTTATAACGTCCTCAGCAAACTGATCATAGCTCCATACAAAAGAAAATTTAACAATGACATACTAGTCACACAATTGAGTGTGATAAACGAATAACACAGTGTTGACACTATTATTGTTAATTTTTATATATATTGTAAATAACACATCTGCTCAATCATATGGTAATTGTGATAAAAGAAAAGAAAACCAGAGGTAAGTTGCAAAGTGTTTGTGTTACGAATTTAATTTAATTAACAATTTATGGGATTTTCTGTAGATTTTTCAATTAATTTCCTCTGTTTGTCTGTTTTCGGCATTTTAAAATTGTTTGTTTACATTTGTGTATAGGACAACAGTTGATCTACGACGTCAAAAAACGAAATCGGTCGTTCACGAAATGTAGCTTGTAACTTTATAACTTTTATATATTTATGACGTTTCATGAAGACCCTTAATAGTTTAATTGTATTTAAGTTAATTTATAAATATTTCTAAAAGGATTAAAAAGAAAATATTAAGGACTCAAGAGCTCATCCAGAGACTGTCCAAATGAAGAAACAACTCATTTATAAAATACATTTGTTTTTTTAATGTAGTTATTTTTTTAAAGATTTTATTATTTAAAATAAACAATAAAAAAAACGAATGTAATGTAAATAAAAAAATAAAAAAATAAACGAAATGTTCTGCAAAGACAACGGGATAGATTTAAAATAGCATAATACAAAGTTACGCTCAATCACCTTAAGACTCAACAGTTGAGTTCTATAATATTATATTACTTGAAATAGAAAACAATCCCCACTCGAATCTAACTCAAACCCTTCTGGTAAATTACACAAATAACTACGAATAAAAGACGTTCATAACCAACGTTGAAAAAGCCAACTTGAACAAAAACACCACTTAACTGAGTTCCTATCCGATACAAACACTATTAATGCAGTAAACTCGTCTATGGTAGCAATTACAAACATACACTTCATTGCCCCAAATTTTACTACAGTGGAGATTCGTGATGCAATATGCTCCACAAAACAAAAGATATGTGGAGGAGTACGTCAAGCTTCTGTCCTTGGTCTATATAAATTAATAATCGATCGGTAGTCACAATTAAACTTACACTAACTAAATTAACTTTATTCTCATAGAGCTACGCGGTTATCGATCATGTCGACTTTAGCTCTGGCTTTTCTTATGACGAAACCTTGTGATTTCAGTCACGTCTATCTGGTTACCTCAGGCCATACTGAGGTGAGGGAGTTCGCCAACTCTGCCGGAAAAATCCCTTAGTGACAATATCTGATTTTTTTCTGATTTACTAATTTTTTGACTAAAATCGAAGTGTGCCTCGTTGCATTATCTTCGGCTACCACTTCTTTAATTCGATTTTTAACCTCTTGTTTTTGCGGTGCACAAAAAGTTGGGTTTGCCATCGTACTTGGTGGTTCGTATAGATTGAATAGAATGAAAAAGCTTGCAATTGATTCATGCAATCTTCTTTAACAGTGTTGCAGACTTGCATTTTCTTCGTTACTCAATGAAATGGAAATATGAAATTTGTATCATTCAATCGTTTGAAATTTGTTAAATTTGAAAATTAAATATTTTGGAATAATTAACTAAACTTTAACTTCTACTAGGCTTTATTGCCCAAAAGTACAAAATTCCGCTTAAAGCGCTATAATCGCGGCTTATACAGAGAATATTATTGAGTATCTTAACAACTGCAATATTTACATTTGAACAACCTAATATAGGTTACATATAAATAGTTAAGGAAACATGGCGGGAAAACCTTAATAACTATGAGTATTTGGTTGGTACTTAACAAGGCTCAACAGAGTGTTAGCGTACAAAGTACCAATCAGTTAACAAGATGTGCAATATACGATTTACTGAGTATAAAGTTATTTGTTGCTCGACAGATGTGGTCATCTATCGTCCTAACAACGTCTGTAATATGCAGTCGGGTAGTTGAAAAGTAAAATGTGAGGTCGAGAATCTTTTTTAATATTTTGGTTTGTGCAATTTGTAGTTTACCCTATGCACACGCGCACAGATGCCCCAATTTTCAGATCCATACCACATTATGGGAGAAAATATCGTTTTAAATATGTTTAGTTTGTTTTGTAACGATAGCTGGGATTTGACGGTTTATAAACGGATACAGAAAGCGAATAGTTTTGTTGATCTTGTCGTGGTATTACCAATGTGCTCGTTGTAGATAAGCTTCCTGTCAAGGTGGAGGCTGAGATATAGGATGTATAGGATTCACCCATTTGATGCTGCTTCCATTTAGTTGTAATTAAGAATTGGGTAGGCCGCATTGGTTCCGTTTATTTGTGAAATAAATTGCTTTTGTTCTATTTGAGTTTAGCTTTATTTTCTAAAATAACCAGATCTGGATACAAGTGCTCTCTGAAGTTGGTCGAGGATCATATTCCCGCTTTCTCCTGTGCAGTATAGGGCCGTGTCACCGGCGAAAACTGACGTTGTGTCATCAACCGTGGGAATGTCATGAGTGTATATGTTGTAGAGGACAGGCCCTAGTACAGATCCCTGATGGACATCAACATAAACCAAATTTTTAATAGATTGAAAGCCTTCCATAGATACGTGAAAGAATGTATCAGATGGGAAACTTTGTATTATTTTAGTGAGGTACGTTGATGTGTTTATTATCGCTAGTTTATGGATAAGACCGTTGTGCCATACCGTGTCGAAAGCGGCCTGGACATCTAAAGTTACAATTCCAACTGATTTTTTCTGATTGAGGTTTTCTTTCACAAAATTTGTTAATTTCTCTAAAGGACGGATGCAGTTAAAAGGGGTTCTGTTTTAAAATAATTTTGTTTTAATGTTATTTTTAAATCCTACCTATTGTTGTTTTCTGTGATTAAGTTAATTTTTTGTTGATTTTGTTAATATCTTTTCATAAGGATTTGTATTGATTTGTGTTTATTCAGAATTTGCTGTAGTTGGTGTTTTGGTTATTTTATTATTTTCGAAGTTTGATTTTAATTTGATTTTTGTTTGTTTGTTTTTTTTGTCATTTTTATTCATTTGTTTAACGACTTTACTTTGTAGAGTATTGTTCATGTTTGTATTTATTTTATAAGCAGAAAACTTGTGTTTTGAATGTTTATAATTTTTATATTATTAATTTATTTATTTATTTACAAGATTAAACCTAATATATACAAATACTAAATTTAATATTAATTTAACGAGTAACTAATTGCTAGGGCCTTTGACTAATTTGTATATATATATGTATATTATATATATTATATATTTTATTATTTATTTTATTTACAAGATTAAACCTAATTTTTTCAAATACTAAATTTAAATTAATTTAACGAGTAACTAGCTGCTAGGGCCTTTGACTCGCGATTATATAATAACAGTATTTTTAAATATTAATGTTGGAGTTTTTTACAATATTATATATGTTGGAAATCTTTTGTGGGGAGGCAGTTGTTAAAAGATTGGATGGGACTTGGTAGCCAAAGAGGCATACCCTGTTGGCAGACGTTATGAAGGTGGACCACGGTGATGCCATTCCCGCAGAGAGAGCAAGGTGGACGGACCGATCCGTTAAGCAGGTGTTGATGTATGTCCCGTGTGTGACCTATACGTAGGCGGATGAAACACCGGCACGCGCGTCGAGTTGAGTTGGATGGAAGACAGATTTTGGAACATGTTAGGTTAATGGCCGAGTACCGGTGTTCGAAATGGGTCCATTCGAACAATTTCTTAGTACGTAGGTCGCGGCAAACGAGGTTTTTTAGGTCTTTTGTGTTGGTGGGTGTAAAGTAGTGTGTTGGGACGTTGATGATGAGTTGAGCTGCCCTGTCGGCGCGTTCGTTCTCGAGTATCCCCTGGTGGCTGGGAGCCCAGAAGATGGAGATTTTATTGTGATGTTGGGTGCAAAGTTTCCGAATTTCCCGAATAGTAAAGTCGTTGTGTTCGGGATTTTGTATGGCTAGTATGGAGGATAGGCTGTCAGAGCAGATTACAAATTTACCACCGATCTTGATTGCAAATTGGTACGCCCACGAGTTGTACGAGGGTAGTAGGCTCCCTGCAACAATTGTATCCATATTGTCGACGACAGCGAATGCAGTAGAGTTGGCAATTTTTGAGCCGTCGGTGTAGAGCCAGGTTTTTGCACCGAGTTTGTGTTTCTCGTATAGAAAACGCGCCAGGTGTTCAGAGCTTCTAGTATCGTTTTTAGCGGAGCTGTGCAGAGATTTGGCATGTCCAGGCTGGAAAAGGACTTATAAAGTTGGAAAATGTTGGCGGCGGTAGAGTAAGACTTTTGCAGAAGGTGGTGCGGCGCCGGATTGTAGAGACACTGTTGTAAAGCCGTTTTTGTTTGAAGCTGTCAGCGAAGGTCTTGGAAAGGAAGAAAGAAAGGCGTGATAGGGCAATTGTATGTTACTTATATGAGCTTTGCAACACCACCCAAAGATAGGCAGGCCATAATAGATTTTGGAGAGCATTAGGGCACATGTTATGTTGATGAGGGTATTTATGTGGACACTGGAGTATTTGGAGCTTAAAAATTTAATAATGTTAAATCTAGATTCTAATTGTTTTTTTTAAGTTGATACAATGTTGCTTAAAAAGTAATTTCGAGTCAAAGGTTATACCAAGAATTTTTAAGTGATCAAAAACTTTTATACGTTTATTTTATTTTATTTTATTTATACGTTTGTTTTGAACATATATGTCGGAAAAATTGCATCGGTGCTTATGGCAAAAGAAGACGGCATCGTCAGCATAAACCGATACATTAATATCTTTATATCTGGAGAAGATAGTGTTTATTTACTCGAACGCTGTTACAAATAAATTCACTAAAAGTGGAGAGCCCTGAGGGATCCCATTGAACAGTTTGTGGAGATTGGATGCGATGTCATTGACCCGAACTCTATTGGTCTATTGCGATTTGTCATAAAAGCTTTAATAAGGTTATAAAGTTTGGGACCAATACCCCAGAGCTCAAGTCGATTGAGCACCGCATGCAGACCCACGCGGTCAAATGCCCTTTCAAAATCAGTCGCTAAGATAGAGACATGATTCTTTGACGAAAGGGCGTCGGACGCGAAGTGTTGAATGCGAATAACGCTGCGTACGCTGTTTACTATGTCGTACGCGTACTATGTCGCTGTTTGAACCCAACCTGGTTATGGAAAATAGGATGGTGCCGGGATATAAACCACATTAACCTACGTGCGACAATTTTTTCAATAATTTTTGCTGGACAGGAAAGAAGAAAGGTAGGGCTGAAACTATTGATATGGTGTGGAGTTTTTTTGGGCTTAGGGATTGGTAAAACAATGGCAGATTTCCATGAGTGGTAGGTACCTGAATCCAGCATACAATTGTAAATGTGGGGAACTTCCTTCTTGAGTGGTGAGGGTAGGTTTTTTAGCATGGGATAAAATATCCTATCCGAGCCGGGAGTCTTCCCTTTTGCTGTATGAATTGCAGCATCAAGTTCTACCATAGTGAAATTGGCTTCTAAGTACCAAGTGGACGCCGGTTGGGGTGGTATGGGTTGGATTGATAGAGGTGTTTTTGTTGTATATATTTGGGTGGGAAGTTTGCATCTGACGAATGCGTGGACCAAGCTTTACCGAAGGCTTCAGCGATCAGATAAGAGCTGGTCAAGAGACCTGCGTCGGCATTAATGCATTTCAGTGGAGCTGGGGGAACCCTGCTAATCTTTTGATGTCGGACCAAACTTTTTTTATGGTAGAAAGTGGGGAAATACGAGAGGTGAAATTCTCGAGAGAGTTCCGTTTGGCCGAAAGTACAGTTTTTTAAATGCCGCAAAGCAAGACTTTACGATACGCTATGAGGATGGTAGTGTACAGGTGCTCCTGGTATAGTTGGAAAAGGGACTGCTTCTCGCCTCTAAGTTTTTGTAGGTCAGTGTTCCACCAAGGCACTTTGGCTTTATGCTGTACCCGTTTTGTTTGGGGGATACTGCAGTTCGCAGCAGCCCTTATGCATTTTGTTAATTGGGCAACTTGGTGGTTTAAGTACCCAGTGGTCCAAGTATCAGAAAAACTGACACATTTGTTTTGGAAGTACTCCCAATTGGCAAGGTCAGTTTCATATTTGGGCATAGGGGGACTTTTATCGGGGGAAAAATTAATTGCAACCGTTAATGCAATTGGATAATGATCGCTTCCATGTAGGGAATTGAAGATGAACAAGGTACATCTGTGGGCAATTATTGGGGATACTAATGAGATATTTAAGTGGGTAAAGGTACTGTGGGATAAAAAGTGAGTGGGTGTCATTCAGCACAACCAAGTTGGCTGCAGTGATGGCCCGTTTAATGGTTTTACCACGTGAGTTAATCCGATTGGAGCCCCATAAGTGACTCCAAGCATTAAAGTCAGCCAACATGATTAACGGACCTTTAACTTGCTGGAGAGTGCAGAGTATGTCGTTAGAAGTGAAGCTTTGGCTGGGAGGGATATAAAAGTTTAAGATAGTGATAGGGATATTAAGATTGAGCTGTAAAGCGGAGCAGAGAAGGTTAGAGTTAATTATATTATATGTATGAGGGATGTGACGTTTAATAAGCACGCCCACACCTTGTTTGGCTGATGTGTTGTGAGGATGGTTGTGAAAGTAGCCTGTGTATGCCTTGGGGCAGATAAAATTATTAAAATTGTGGGGCAAGTGTGTTTCTTGCAAACATAAAACATCGGGTGAGTGGTCGTTTATGATTAATAAAAGTTCGTTATAGTTGTTGAAAATGCCGTTTATATTCCACTGTAATATCTTAATAGACTTTGCAAAGATATAGAAGGGATGCTTTATGTTTGCGAGAGGAATAAATGCAATGGAGGGGACTTGACTACAAATCAGGTTCTCCCATTGATTCATCAAAATGGAGAGAGATTGTAAAGACGTAGATGAGAATGAGTCATATGAAAGGATTAAGTCGTTTGGTTGTTTGTGTTCAGTTTGTTTTAAAAGTTGATCTGCTATTGTAGCAACAGAAGTGTTTTTGAGTGTGTTATTGGAGAGAATGTTGTATTGGAATGGGGGGTATTGGGGATTGGGAAAGCTTGAGACGGTGGGGAGTATTTAATTGAGTGTCTGTGCTGGTGGGCACTTTGGAAATTGGAAATTGTGTGTTTCTTATCAGAAACAATAGTTTTTGTTGTTACTGGTTTGTTGGCCGCAGCGGGCAAATAGGAATCGGAAGCAGCGACGGCTGCGAAGCTAGCCAGCGAGTTAACTGTAGTAGTAGATTGTTGTTGTTTTAATAGAAGTTTTGCTTCTCTCATGCTGCACTTCTTTTTAGTTTTTATTTTCAGCAATTCTCTTTGCTGTTGATATTTAGGGCAAGAGGATGATGAAGCGGGATAATCTCCGTTACAGTTGGCGCAATGGGTGCGGGTGCATTGATCGGGGCTGTGAAGAGGAAGATTGCAGTAAGCGCAGGTAGCGGTGTTTTTGCAATGTTTTGCTGTGTGACCCAAAAGCTGGCAATTCTTGCATCGGGTTGGGAATGTATTCCCTAACCTTGACTGAATGCCAAGATATTTCCAATTTACTGGGCAGGTTATAAAGATCGAATGTGATCAGAAGAACCCCGGTGGGCTTTGAAGTACCGTCCGTGTTTCTGGTGAACTTAAAAACGGAGTGAACATTCTGGGACTTCAATTCGTCCACAATTTCGGCTTCGGGAATATTATTTAAATAAGGTGCGTATATGGTGCCTTTTACAAAGTTGAGGCTGTAGTGGAGTTTGCATTCAATCTCACATAAGCCAGGCAATGAGGAAACTGTTAAGAATTTTACTGCTACTTGCTTGTTTTTGACTAGCATTAACAGGTTGCCGTCGCGGAGTGTGGAGATCGAGATTTGCTGATGACGTTTAGAGCGCGTTGTACTGCGAAGCACGAGAAATCTGAAATTGGTTTTTTTGCGTTTTTGGAGGCGATAATTATAAAGTTAGGGTTATTTTGCACAACTTCTGGTAATTTAGGGAAATAGTCGGGAAGCTTAGTCGGGAAGACTAGCAAAGCGATTATCCCCTAGATTAGGTGGTGGTAAATGTGTTGGCTCAAGCACTCGTTAAAAAAGAAAAAGAAGAAAAAATTGAGTAAGAAAGAAACTGAAGCACTGACTGACGATAAGAAGCACTGACGTCCGCACTCGAAGAGAGATAGTCGGTGACTGCGATATATTATATATATTATATATCTAACTTCTTTTGTGTTTATAGTTTCTTTCTTATTTTTTCTCTGCATCCATAAGGGCTATCGAGCTCAAATTTACCTTGGGTTCTGTGCAAGCTCTTCTCGGTTCTTTTTTTTTATTTTGGACCCGAAAGGTGACCCGGGGTGGAATTATTTAGATTTTTAAGATTGACGTATAAATGAAAATCTCAGTGATACATACATAGAGTAGGCAGAAATTTATCATTCGAATTTTATATATTCTTCTGAATTGCTTCAAAGTAAAATCAGTTTGCTCTGTTTTACCATATTGATGTTATGCTATTTGCCTTTCACTAACACAGATAAGTTTCTTTAAATACAAATTGATAAAGATTTTCAATAATAACATAATAACATAAATAATAATTAATTTGTTACCTATGAATAGTAGCAAGTGCATAAACGTATTTTGATATATGTATATCATACATGTGTATAAACCAGGTTTTTTTTTTTTAAATGAGGATACACAAACAAAGGTAAACGAAAATTTTAAAAACATTCAAGAACATTTTTAAAAAAGCGAAAGTTTTAAAATAATTACAATTTGTTCTATGACATAATTTTTTTATTTCTTTATCATTTATATGGTATATATATACTTCGAATAAAATTATCCTCAATTATTGACTATTATTTTTATTTATGTTTCATGCGCTTCGATTTGTTTTGTTTCTTGTATCAAATGTAAAATTATGAAATTATATAGACTAGACACAGTACTCATAAAGAGAGAGCTCTTATTTTTCTTTCAAAGTAGTCACAATTAAAATTACATTCTAAATTTTTTCATCAGTTCTATGCACTTATCCATAGGCTCCCATTCAACTCGAATTTAGCTCTGGCTTTTCTTATGACGAAACTTTGCCCGAATGTGTCTACGTGACTTCAGTTACACCAAATTCTTACCAACTTCAAATCTCACACTCCTCAATGAATCTATCCCATGGGAAGATCACCTAAGATATCTTGGCTTATACCTAGATCCGGAATTAACATTTAAGTTATACACTTTTAACCCTTTCGCTACGGCTTTCGAATTGGTAAGTTTTGAATCAAATTTGAACTGGGTTCATTTAAGGGATGTTGTAGAAGACAGATTATGTCATTATATTTCAGTTGCGAATAAATGCCTAGGGTGGGGGCCCTGGTACACTTACATACCATGCGTAATTTCATGTGGTACGTATATGTACCAGCAGGGCTGTCTGAAATACTACCAAACCCAAACTAAATTGATGAACTCAAACAATTGCTTTATTATTTTCTTATTACTATTGGTATGACAGAATTATTTTGGTAAAGTATGATAAAGTGGAATGAAAAATAGTGCTGGCCAATTTAAATATTAAATATTGAAGTCATATCTAGATCCACTTCCTGCACACCTGAGCCACATTTTAATTCACCGTTTGATTGGTTTGAGCGGCATATATTGGGCGCGTTCAGCAGAAGTCTTTGATGACTTTTTTTGATGCTTTTTGATCATTGTGAATGCCAAATACACAATTTCGTTGAAAATTTAGTAATTGCGATGCCTAAAAATTCATCACAAAAATTTTTTGATAACCAAGTCATCACATTTCAATTTGATGTTTTCCGATTGTAAACAAAGTAATAAAGACACAAATTTTAAAGAAAAAAAAAATCGATTAAAGAAAAAAAAGTATCGATTATTAAGTCAGAGAAAATGATGAGTGATAACTTCTGCTGAACGCGCCATTGTTTCTTTTAAATAGGCACAAACAGTAAAATACAGTTTGGTGCATTATTAGGCACTTTACAAAAAACTGTGGTACACATATGTACCAGTCGTAAAGAAAGGGTTAAGATTATCGATAACTTTAACAAAACAATCCATATTCTTTACCCATAATAAAATTTAAAACTAAATTTTGCACCCACTACTCTATCCGCATCTAGTCCGCATACTACTTTTCAACTACTCGTCTTCATGAACTAACAAATTAGCCCCATTAAAGAGAAAATGTACCTCACAAGTGCTATTTTAGTCCGATATATGTATTCTCATAATAAATCTATCTATTTTAGTTATAATAACTAAATAAACTAACTAATAACTATATATTAAATTATATCAAATTTAAACCCAAATAGGACTAGAATTGTTTTCTTATCAATCCTAAACTAAAAGACATTTTTGCATTCTCAAAAAAGAAGAAGAAGAAGAAGAAAACACACTCCCGCAACCGAAGCTCCTGTAGACATGCAAAGGCATTTTACCGAGAACAGTAAAAAAAATTAGAATAAAACTGTCTATAACAACTCAACATACAATACCCAACGAGTCACCTCGCCAGGCTTCAAGTCTCCTCTTCTGCGGAAGTTGAGTGTCAGTAAAGTATTCCAAAAATTAGATGTGCCTCTGATAGGTCTTCGAACGTACGTTGGGTGACGTTGTCAAGAAAGAGGAGATTCGCTATTCTACCAAGTGCCTTGAGTGGGGGCGAACCAGCCACGACTGGTGAAATATGTGGGAAACCAAGGCGAATTAAAAGCATAAACGAGGAAGCACGGAAATTCGAAATACAAATAAAAATCGATATTCACTGTAGTCATTCACTATTGTACGCCGTTATGACGTCAATGGCCAACGGCCATTCTATAGGCTGCTTTACCCCCGCAGCCAGCGTTGGCTCGTTTTATGGAGTGCAGGGTCGGGCGTGCTCACGTTACTATAGCAAGGAGGTGCTGTGTTGTTGTTAGTGTTGTTGCTTAACTGAGGCAGCAAAAAAATAATTCGTATTGTTTACATTGTTATAAGAAGACCACAAACAATAAATTATTTAGATGAATGACCTCTAGAAGATTTTGGGGAATTTGATTGAAGGTGCGTGTATTCCAATGAGTGTGGTAGCTGGATGTTAGCGAAATTGCGGAAGAGTTGTGACAGAAAATGTTACATGAGTAATTGTTTCATAGGGACTTGCTTTAAAAAAATGTAATGAAATACAAAATTACCCAAACGTATAGTAATATTTCGCACTTTTATATCATTATGAAATTTAAAATACAACACGAATCCACAAAATGTTTAAAGGAGATTTGGCAACAACCAACAACCTGCTCTGCCAGGATCCTCTATCGGAGATTAAAGCAACCCTAACTTTAATTATGAATTTTAAAATTAGTTCAACCATATCTTTCGACTTGTAAACTAGATATTAGATGAAGTCGTTGTACTTAAGGTCATCCTTGAACGTCCAACAAAGTTCACCTTATTTTAAGGTCGGAATACGTGAGTTTCTGGAATTGCTTTAAAATAAATAACCAATCCCAATCGATTTTCCCAGCTTATGAGGCTTTCTACGAATAACCCCAACTTTCTTTAATGGGTGAGGTTATTTCGTTGCACTGATACTGGGCTTGGAGGAGTGGCCGTAAAAATCACATTTATTCTTTAATACTTTTGTAAGCTATTTGTAAGAGATTTAACAACTTCGTGAATCTTTATTGTAGTTGTGTGTGACAACTTTTAACTGTTTTTACATACACAATACTTAATAAATTTTATTACATCGTATGTGGTTAAATCTCCAAATAAAAACCTGTCGAATGGAATAATTTTTTATCAAAATCAGTTATATAGCTTAGGCATAAAGTATAATTAAAGAAAATATCTTGACTTATTTATATATAGATAATGAAAAACCGGAGTATTCGTCTTTCAATTAAAAAGTATTATGAATACAATTCTTACTCACCAGAGTGCTTGCAAAATGTCACACTGAGCTAACAATGTCTTCGAGTTCAGAGAGTTGGAGGACCACAGTAGGGAATAGTAGGGAATATGTTAGATTAAGTCACACAAAGTGCACAACTTTATACGGTGTCTAACGCTTGGGTAAATACATGTCACGCTATATGCAGTTGTAGGAAATGAACCTAAAATAATTCTCACAGTTTTTTTTAAGTTCTAAGTAAAAATGGCTAGAAATGAAGTTTTTATCAAAACCAGAGTAGCAAAATAGCAAAACTCACTCGGTCTCGCTCTCACTCGTGAGCAAGAACATTTTGGTTCATAGTGCTTTGCTCTTTGCTCAAGGCTCAGATACTTAAAAATATGATTAATTTGTTCACATATGTGTGCGAACGAATACAATTTTTTTGTATTGTTTGCTCTTACTCAAGTACTCATTTATGCGGTGCTCATTTTTGAGCGACAATTTTTGTGTTGTGACACTTTAGTTAAACGTGACATGTGCGCCAAATGTTTTGTTTAGATAAATTGCACACAGTAGACCTTTGAACGTAATTTTTCGTAGAGCCTCGCTGTTTTAGTAGCAATGTCATCTGAGGAATCGTAAGTTGAAGAAGAAGAACTGGTATTGGTATTTACTAAAAAATCCTGTTCATTTTGAAGATCTCTCATTCTAAAAAACATTGTTGGTGCTTTAAGTAAATTATTCTATAAAAAATTAGAAGAATTTTACTAATATTGAGCCAAATTGTAGCGATGTCCCATTCAATGTTCTTCAATTTCAAGTGTTGAACAATATTTTTTACGAAAGTTTCGAGACATGTGGTCGTATTAGATATTCGTATATGAATATATACCTCCAAAGGTACATTGTGCTTGGGGTTTTGGTTGAAGTGTCTCATTTCATTTTTATCTGTAATTTTCTCAGGTACGTGTACTTTTCCACGTCAGCGCGACAGACTAATTAATGAAGTCCAACTATAAGTAAAGCAACCAAAGCAGCGTGAATTGCGCAACATTTGTATTTATAGCAGCTGCAATTCCCCGATCCAAGATCAGCAATACCAACAAGATTCAAAAGTTTAATTGAAACGATTAATATATATAATATATAATACTTAGAAATACTTCAGTTAGAAATGTATTGCTACATTGTTAGCAGCATTAATAAATGATTAAACTGCGCGGTGGTGGCAATATAAAGAAAAACCAGCGACCCCTGCAGCTGGTGCTCGTACTCAGTTTGAGTGTGCATAAATCACTCGACACTCTGTGTGATTCTCGAGTCCCAGTTGTCGTCTAAGTGTTATGAAGTGCGTTCGCGCGATGAAGTTGCCTTAATGCTTTGGCTTTACTGGCTTTGGACAAGAAGAAGTCTTTATAAATTCTCACTAAAATATCTACCATATGGAGAATGCCCTTTTTGGGTGTAATTGGCTTAGTCCGAAGCAGTTATGGTATTGTATATTTGAATGAAATATGAGTCGTTGACGATAATGCAGCTGCTTCGACGAATTTCTTTAAAGTTATTTTGCCGACACTTCAATATGTTTTCGGGAAATATAAACGTATGGCCTGCCTGTGGTTAGGAGTATATCTCGTAATTGTTACAAACCATCCTGAGTTTATTGAAAAAGTTCTAACGTCACCGAATCTTTTAAACAAATCTAGTTTACAAACGTATCAATAATGTGACTGGAGATGGATTAATTACAAGTTCAGGTAAAAAGTCCAGTTATTTAATAGAAAATAATATGTCATCCACAAATTTTAGCTGACAAATGGCAATATCATCGGAGGTTAATAAATCCGGCATTCAATCACAAGTTTCTTTTAAGTTTCCTTACCATATTTGAGGACTCAAAAAAATTATTTAATACGGAAATTCGCTTCTCTGGGAGATGGGTATGCTCATCCGATTTTCGATACAATACTTGGTACTTCCTTTGAAGTCAATTTCAGTGAGTACTTTTTTAAGTATTCTTTGATGTAACATTCTAATCGCCTGTAATATAATTCTACCTATATTTTTTGTCATATAGACCACAATGGGTCGGTAGGCACTAAACTTTAACAACAAGACAGTTTGGAATCATCTAAAGAAAGCTGGCTACGAATTTACCGAATTATCATCAGTGGAACGATGCTGACTCGCAACGAATTCGAACCATTTTTGAAGCGAGTTATTACGGGCGATGAAAAATGGATTAAACGCGAAAATAACCAACGCAAACGATCTTGGTCAAAGGTCGGTGACCTTCCACAAAAGACTTCAAAGCCTGAATTGGTGACAAACAAGGTTATGTTGAGTGTTTGGTGGGATTGGAAGGGAATTGTGTATTACGAGCCGCTCCAGCCTTGTGAAACGTCTTTATTCGGTCGTACTTACTACTCACAACCCGACCGCTTGAACGAAACGGCCGAAAAGCCGCTGAAAATATCTTGCCAAGTTTTTCGCCGATAAACCACAGCAGTCCTGAACTGATGAAATTATCAAGTCGCCCGACAAATTGCAAAAGGTCTTACATAGTAATGGTCAAAATGTTTTTGATTAAAATTGATTTTTAATGTTTTTTAAATGTTTGTTCAAAAGTGTACCACAAAACCGTGGATACTTTTTATATCATTCAATACATACTATGGTATGGATGGTACATGGCCCGTTACCGCGCAGGTGAAATAATTGTGGAATTATCGTTTGAAATTTGACCGAGTTATCTTAACCGACAATGAAATGAAGAAGATTACATTTGAAATTCTGAATCGTATTTGAAAATCATCTGCAAAAAGTGTGTGGAAACAGGTGAATCGCTCGATAACAATGACTACGATGGATCAGGTGGTATATGCAATGTCGGCAATGTGTAATGTGTGTAAGTGAATCAAAATGTTCACACACTTTATCCCTTTCCCAAGTGTGACTTAGAGTATTCGAGCCTTTTTTCAAAACTGCTGGTCGTCTCGTATGCCCTCCACCAAAGGCAAAATTAATTCTCTCTCCTAGAAATATTTGTATGTTCTGTAATCCCATTGGACTTTTCGGCAAAGATTGCATCGGGGCCACATTTTTTCGTTTTCCCTTATACCGAGAACGAAACGAAACTTTTCAAGTATTTCAGCTATATTTTCTTCTAAAGTACTTTGTCTGGAGTACAGCCATCCCTACGTCTTTTCTGTTGATTTTGGAGTTTTCCGGCTAAGATATTCTCATCGGTCATTTCGTTATAGTCACAAACCAACTTTTTTAATGCTTTGAAGGAGACTGC
Source organism: Cacoxenus indagator (assembly GCA_035041755.1). Classification (NCBI taxonomy): domain Eukaryota; kingdom Metazoa; phylum Arthropoda; class Insecta; order Diptera; family Drosophilidae; genus Cacoxenus; species Cacoxenus indagator. Next base: position 788,218 of record JAWNKX010000274.1, read on the forward strand.
GCTATCTTAACACCTAGCCACGCTTCTCGCAATGACTTATTCTCTGTGACAAACAATGCTTGTTCACATTGAATACAATTACTCACTTTCGAACCTCCGCAATTATACTTCTTTCCGAAATTGCCATTGTTTAGTTGTTTTTTGTTCCGCGCCTTGTACTTTCGCTTATTCTGTTTCAACCGCTTGTGCACTACACATTCCTTGCCGAACAATTTTTAACTGCGCGTTATCGCTTTGAACGCTTTGTTGGTGTCTATCGGTACCTTCGCAGTAACTGTTTAGTCCTTTATGTTGCTGTGTTTTTTGTTTCACTTCTCTCTGAAGTATCTGTTTTTTTTTTTTTTTTTTTTTACATTGATATAGTAGGTACGCAATGACCGCACACTGATCTCACATGGGGCAGGCCCAAGTGGCATCAAAATTCACCCAGTCACATAGACTGGGCTCAGCTGGTGTTAATTGCTAATTTCTTTGGTGAACATGCGATACTAAAGCTAATGTCTACGTGCTAAATATTTGGCTACAGATAAAAACATCATCAGCCTCTAATAAATTTGCAATATTAAACTAAATCTAAGACTTAATTTAGAATCCAATACCTAAAATGATATAGACAATTCAAACAATTCAATTAAGCCAATAATGTAGAGGTGAAAATTTCAGAGTTTAGAACATCACGGCGAAGCAAAGTCTCAACGAAAACAATAATGACAGAACTGATAGAAAAACTTCTAAGATAAAATGAAGAAAGTTTACACTTTAGCCTAGCCCTCTAATACTTTGAAAGTGTAGTGGAAGAAGCAGAAGAAGAAGCTGAAGCAGTGACTGGTAAGGTTACCTGCAAAAGCCTAGTTTTTTTCCTAGGAATAAACTCATGGACCACCATATGTGCAGGCCAGAAATTAGCGCCACAAATGACAGAAAATACTTCCATACCAACTGAAAGCTTGAAAGAAGAGCCTTCTCTAGGGTTGATTAAAATTTTTCATAATCGTAAGTTAAGCTCACATAATCAGAGTTATCACAGAAAATTCTTTCTCCTCAAATCCGCCCGAACACCGGTTTTAGGTGTCACAGAAAACTCTTTCGGTAGGATTCAAAACCTCCACAGTTTTGTTGGGATTATTAGTTATTTTCACCTATAGGAACACTTTTTTAAATACCAATACCAAAAACCAATGATACGAATGGATAGGTTATTCTTCTACAAAGTAATCTGCATAATTTTTTTTACTACTTTATTTTATTATTTTACCATTTTACAAAACGGCTAGTTACCCGTCTTTAGTAGACAAACTCAATCGAGCATAGAGATGCTAACGAATAAATTGGATTGTATGTTGAAGTAATAAAACTAATAATAACGTTGTTATGTTTAAAATGTTAATTAATCGCATATTCATTGTGCATTTAAAATAAACGTTAATTCAAAAGTTGTTTGAAGTTGCCATGTTGCCAAAAGCAAAATTCGAATTGTGATTGAGTTGAGAAGAGGAAGAAATTTATTAGCAGAAAAGCGCGATTTTAAGCACCCTTTTTGTGTTGCAAAGAATAATGTTTGTATATGCTGTCAGCCCTATTTAGTCAAGTATAACAATCAGTTGAAGCCAAAGGGGTATTGCATAGAAATGTTCCGAACAAACGAAAACTCTCGAAGTTCTGTGACACCTACGCTTTTTCTGAGAGTCTTGTAAACTCCCGAAGCCGAAAACTCTAGAGTTTTCTGTGACACCCCTGAATACTCTTTTTATTTACAATCTCTCAAAAACACTTTGACCTCTGTGTCTGTTGGGAATGGAATTTTGCAAGAGTTTTTTTTATATATATTCTATAGATAAAACTTTTTTGCATATCTGTAGGATCGAGACCTCAGAAACTAAAACATTATTTTGCTCCTCAATTTGAACCTTATATACATATGTTTAGTCCAATTGAGTCTTCAGCTGCGGCACACTGCACGTAGTTTTTACGGTAGATTTCGTAGTCAATTAGTCGCACCGTCGGGAGTCATTAAATATGAAAACGAATACGACTTCCTTCGCACCCATGAAACTCTTCAAATTAAATTAAAGTCAGTAAAATGTTGATCCGAATTATGCCCAATTTTTGGTGAATAAAAATTTCCTGCTCTCCCCATAAATTATGTTTGTCTTATTGTGGCTCGTGCTCCAAAAATATGTTCGTATTCTGTGTTAGCGACATGACTTTATGGTCAAGCGTGTGTGTTTGGGTGGGTGTAGATCCCACGGTATGAAAGGTAAAACTGCCAGATACCACAAAATAGTCCGTCACCCACAGACGTGGCATGCCATTGGCACACCCCAGTGCTGCTCAGTATGTTGCGGTCTGAATGTGGAAAATAAAATAAAATAAAACTTGCCATCAAAAGTTTAGAAGAGGAAACAAAAGTAGTATAAAACAAGAGGCAGCAACCAGCAGTCCTTGAACGGAAGTAGAACGTCATGTTTACTGAAAATTTCAGAAAGTAGGTTCGAGGCTTTTCACTTTTTCTGATTAAGAATTTAATGTCGTTAATATGCTTCGTTTAGTGGAAATAAAGTCGAGTAAAGAACAGAAAATAAGAAAAAATAGGAGAGAAATGAAAAACGGTGAAAACAAGTGTGAGAGGGGTAGTAACAAAAACGTGGTTCATAGCGTAATGTCTACTGTTACCCCTCGGCATGTGGCATAGTCGAAGGAAGTCACTTGTGCTATAAATGCTTCCAACAATAACAATAACAACAACATTGTCGTTGTCATCCTCATTGAACAGCACAAGGACACGAGTCAAACACATTTCAGGCACTATTTGCCCGTCATTAAAAGCCACTGCTCATTATATTTCTGCACAATTAAATTGTTGAAAATCCTTTCTTTTCTTATGGTCTTTCTTTTGCTCATCTTCTCTTTACAGCTTTCGGTTGGCATCGAGAATGGCATCCTCGAGTCTTACAATTCGGATTTCGAGCTGCAATTCGCACATCCGTTAAAGCACATCGTCGGCATGTGCCGCGTTATACACAAATTGAATAGTAAAAGCGTTGGAAATGGTTTTTTACAACTCAAGTCGAATCATAATCAACATAACCTTCATCAACTACACAATTCAAGCAACCACAGCAATGGTTTAACAGCCAATGGTCTACGGCACACCTTAACAACATCAACGTCGTACGGTTCGCTTTCTGCCAGTGCCGCAGTTGCTTATCAAAATGCTGCTGCAAATGCTCAAAATGGCGGAGGAATCCATGCTGCTACTTCGGATGCCGCTAATCACGCTACAACTGATTCTGCCCACAACACAACACAAGCCTTTATGGAATTTTCTGGCCCTTTAACGGGCTTGGTTTATCTCTTGAAGGAGCCCAAAGATCCATTGCTGCACATTTATCTTTTCGAATGCGATGCTGTTGAGGAGGTGAGTAGTACATATGTAATCCAGTTACGTTGTTCACTACAAAAGAACAGAAATGAAAAAAAGGAATTCAACGTGGAGTTTCCGTCAATACTTTTGACAATTTCATTATTGTTTATGTATAAACTTAAACTTCGTTTCATACGTTTTTTACACGCTTTTTCGAAAAAATTTGCGATGCCATCTATAGAAGAAACTTATAGAATTCTTTTAAAACTCTCCTTCGGTTTCAATTCAATCTGTTCAATAAAATGAAATGACGAGATTCTTAGTGACAAAAAAGACATCACAGCGCTTTTACTTACAGCAACTTTAGATCATATGGGGCTCGATTTGGCAAAATATAATATTTATTTAACAATGTTTATTTTGTCCCCCTTAAAAGTATTCCGCCACATTTGTGCCAGCGCTTTTTCCCATCCACGAATCACTTCTGATATGCGCATTCTGGTACAGCCTCTATGTCTTCTAGCTATGCGGTTTATATTTCATTAATTGTGTCAAACTTGCGTCCGTCATTAATTGGGAAAGTTACAAAGGGCCAAGTCCGGCGGATAGGGTGGATGAGGAATGATTGCGGTCTTACCCAAAAAATCACGAATTTTTAGATTGCGACAAATCGCCAAAACATGGGAACACTTATAATCTTTATGTCTATAAAAATAAATTTAAAATGCAAAGTAGTTGACAATTACAACATATATATATATATATATTTTGGCGCGACAGGTCTATGGGACCCAAGGCCTAGCTTCTCGCAACCATTCGCTTTGTGTGGGTTTTCAATTTTTTGGGACGAATGGAAGGGATCTACAATTTTACGCCGAGTCCAAACGGCTAATTGAGAAGCTCATTACAACATAAGATAGTAAAATAAAAAAACAAAAGGCGCCTTATTATTTGAACTCACCTAATTCATAAAATAACAAAAAAAATAAAAAAAATAAAATAAACAAGAAATAATTTTTAATTTTAATTTTGTCTGCTAAGGCAACTACCTCCTGAGACATTGTTTCCCCGAATGTAGGTATCTTCTATATACATATATAATATAAATTTTGTCATCGTAATCCAAAATCCAGGTAAATAAATGTATGTGCATCAACATAGTTTGTTTTGGTTGGTATGGAGCAAAGCGGAGATTTTATTACATTCTGGAACTCAGGGAAGAATACGCAATTAATTTACTTTCGACATTATTCTTGGTACATTAAGACTTAGATGGCCTTTGACTCCCATACAAGGTTTTTTTTTTGGACATCCAGACGGCGAATTGCCCAGTGCTTAATTTGGCCATAATTTTTGGGGTTTTTTAAAACGTTTGTGATTGTATGTATTTCTGTGCCGTTAAACTATGGCAGAGTACCCATTTCATGTATGTGTTGCAAGTGGTCTTCTAACATAAAAACCACATGGAAATTGAGTGGAGACATTAAACATAATGTTTAGCAAAATAAACTTGCATACTTGAAAAAATAAAGGCGTTACATAAAACAGCATAGCACATATGAATACTTACTTATTGAGGTACACATTAGGTTTAGGACACAGATTTCCTAGTTCGACGAGAACTTTTGTCCGCCAACCCATTTTATTTTTTATTATTTCTTTTTTTTTATGTGGAAATGAAAAGAAATCACTGATCGTCAAGCCAGGTGAATATATCCACAAACTCTAAGAGGGTTGCGAGTTGGGGACACTTTTGCGCATTTGTGGGGTGTGCCAGTTTATGTAATTTTATGCAGTTCCAACATTGTTGTTTTTGCTTTTTTAACCATTGGGATTTTGGCATTAGGCGAAGTTTTTAATTGAGTTTGTTCCACTTTGGTTTTTCGATGCGGCGTGTGCGCGTGTGTACCGAATAAACATTTGATTGTTTTTCGATTACAGTTGGCTTTATGCGTATGGTTTTTGCAGACAAGCACTAAGGACTTCTTTAATTTTTTTGTATTATTTTCAAAAAAATAAAAATTTCCAACTTAAAGCGGAGAATAAACTCAGCAAAATTGCAACAATAGGTCATACATACATAAATATACGTGCATGTTTTTGATTATTTTTCCAGTGTTGGACAAATAAATACATACATAAATATACGTGCATGTTTTTGATTATTTTTCCAGTGTTGGACAAATAAATCTAACCCACTTTGCGCACTTTGACTTGATTGCGTGTCAAAAATAGGTTAAGAAATTTCCGCTTCTTTCCTGCCGTATGTGTTTTTGCTTTAGTTTGGAGTACGTGTCATAAAAGAGTCGAGTGCAGTGTTGGTAAATGGCGTAAACAAGCGTGTATGAGAGGCATTGAGGTAGAATACTTTGTTTTTAATGTGACTTGAAAATTTGGGTCAAATGTAATTAGCAAAAAATTCATTTGATACGCCGCTCTTTTTGTTTGGTTGGGTGATGTTGACTAAGGCAAATAGTATTGTAACACAAAGCAACTTTAACTAACATTACATTGCGATTGTTATAACCACAAACTAAGGTTTGTGCTTAGATATTCAATGAAACGTTTATTCGTGGCTACAGTCATGTAGATGTCATAAATGAATGAGTTGACCAAAAATAAAGTACTTTTTGCTATCATCCGGGTTGACGGTTGAGAACTTCTATACATAGTCGTAAACATACTCTGAGATAAGTTAGATATTCTTAGATATGAGCTGAGACAGTAATGGGTGGATGGTTTTTAAAAGTCACTTGTTAATTTTTACAAAACTGCGGAACGATACCAAATTTACAGCGTAGGCTGTGTAATATCCCTGCACTCGTACCATAAAAATTTTCACTTGTGCAAACCGTTAACTTTACCAAGATTGCATATATCGGTAGTCTTTTGTTCGGATAAACCCGTAGGCAAGGCCAATTGACTTGAAAACTACCCTCAGCGACCTGAAAGTAGTACGAATGAAATGAATCATGTTAGTGCTACGGTTAATCAATGAGCCAGCGAATTTTTTAATATCTCACTCGCTAAAGTTAAGTGAACTGCAGTTGTAATTTGCGTCATAATTCTTAGATTTTTGAAGTTTGGATAACGAATTTATGGCCCCACTATTCTTGTTCTTAATATGTATAAAAAAAGTATGTAAATTTTGAGCCAACCCAGTATCCTTAGCGGTTGATTAAGTTCTGGGTTCTTCTGAGGTATGAGTTGGTTTTAACCATATTGAATATTTAAACGACTTAGGAAGCAGAACACTCACCAATTTTTATTATTATTATTATTATTCATTAGTCGTTGCATACACAATGAACAAAGGTACAAAATGTTTTGAGTTTCGCCCTGAAGTGGTTTTGCTTAGTAATACTTAATAATAGACAAAATTATATTTACTTTTAAGAAACGAAAAAAAAAAAATAGTATGTAAATTGCTTTTGCTGTTAAAAAAAAAAATCAAAAAAAAGTCAAAAAATGGTGAAAAACTGAATGTATTTCGACAACGGCGCCAACGTATTGGATCAAGAACTAGCCTATCTCTCAAGCTAAAACCAACCGCACATCCTTCCAAATTTCAGTGAAATTTGTTGGATGGTTTCGGAAATTAGCTCGGTTAAAGTTTTGTAACACATGACTTTTATTGAAATCGAAAATATATATATGAACATATATTGTCTGTATGTTTGTCCGTTATGGACGCTGAAACCGCCAGCACGATTAGGATGAAAATTTCAGGAAACCTCTAGAATAGCCTTTATATAGTAACTGTGAAGTTTGGTGCGAAAAAATAGTCGTATTCGCTAAATATTAAGACCAACTAAATTTTCAGACTCTTCTCAAACTTTACAGAAATAAATAAATTGTACAAAGTCGAAATGTTCAAATATTCGAATGAAATTAAAAAAATTCAAAAAGTGGAGAATACGATGCCACTAAAAAAGGCTGCACCCCCTAAATGAGGACATTGCTGGATATAGTCTGACGATAGTAGCAAGTAAAGACTAAAGAGAAAAAAAGAACAAATAGCAAACGTTTTTTTTCCCCCATAATTCTCTTAGTTTATTGAATCTTCTTCATTATTCTTATTTCTAGAGATTAACGATAATTTTTCAAATCTTGCTTGCATTAATATTCAAGTTTAACGGTACGCGAGGCTGGTCGGTCATTTCTCCTGAGGTGTGTGTGACTACTTTGCTGGGTAAGACACCGCGCAAGTGAATTTGGATTGTTGAGCTTTTCCGTTGCCTACGCTTTTGACTTCTACTATCGCAAATTTTGTGTATAGTTGTATAAAGTTTGTAAGACATTGAAGGAGACATCATCGGAGACTCTATAAAGTATATTTTGGATTAGCTCAACGAGACGAGTTAATTTATCTACCTCCGCCAGCCTATCTGTCCGTAGATTGAGAGCTACAAATTTTGCTATACATATGTCGGAGTAAGTCCACAGACTAAAAAAGGCATTTCCTGACAGTGTTAACGACTTTCAAGTAATAGTTATTTTTGAAGAATGTCCTGAAAAACCGGACAAATAACAAAATATGGTAATCTATTCCCACAAACTTGAAGAAGTCTTGCATCACGCGCAGCTCATCAATTAATTAATCAATTTTAATCCTATTAATCAATTTTCGAAACCAAAGCACGCCTCGGATATTCAACAAGATGGAAGAGCCTTGTGGTGGCACCATGTTCCCAAGAGGAGTGATTAAGGATTTAAAATGTGTACTTTTGGCACCCGTTATGCTACGTCCTATGCTTGCTTTATTATTTTACATTACACACAAAATTTGGCATTCAAACACTTTGTGGCAACAGATGCCACTCGCCAATTTGCTTTTAGCTAATGGCTCCATTATGTGATACCGGGAACACAAGACTATTACACGAAAACTGCTATGGCCCACGGCTCACTTGGCATGAGCACAAACACAGTGTAACCACAGTAGAGGTGAAGGGCGAAATATTACCAGAAATACATATTGTATTTATAGGGGGAATTGTATTGTATTATAAGGGGAATTGTGGCAGAAAGTGGCACTGACAGCTTCCCTTGTCTTTAGTTAATTACAAAGTGACGCGTAAACGTGGAGATGTAATTGCAGCATTTTTGTGAATTTCTTCCGGTGGTTAAGTGGATGTTGATGTCAAGAATGACTTTTCGTCTGTTGCTCGCTATTGCTGCCCGTTTTACCAACAATGCGTTATTCAATTAGTTAAACTGACGTTGGTATACATCTGCAGTAACCGTTTCGTTCGGTTTTAGATGTTCGTAATACACTACACCGTGCTGATCCCACCATATGCACAGCATGCCCTTACTGTCGAAAATGCAATTTTAAGCATTCCATGATTAGCGTCAATATCCATTAAATAACTCAATAAGACTAAATATAAAGCTTCCATTTTAGTGTTAAGAAATCAAAATCCATCGAAGTATCGATGCATTTTGCCAGCTATTTACACTGATACTTCGCATTTTGACCATTTAATATCACTGACCGGAATTCAGACAAGCTCCTAATACTTTTGGGAATGTTAAAGAAAGGCAAAAGCAAGAAAAATAAATTGTAATTTGTGTGTGGTTCAATTTAAGTTTTGCACAGATTGTATCCATTATGAACTCAGCGACAACAAAAATTTTACTACTTAATTGTTTCCCTGTCTCAGCCTGTCTAACGGTGAACTGTAAAATTAAAAAATTACCAACATTTATAGATATAATTTCGTTACAATCAAGGCGTCAAATTGATTCATGTTGATAGCGGGGTTAGATGCGAAAACCTAGTACTCTAAGCCATTGCCGACCTAAATTTAGATGTTATTTTTCGAGTGAAGGGAGAAGTACCGGGTGAAGGCAGAACCATTGTTAGAAGGTTGCTTGGATAGAAAATATAAGCCTAGGGAATATTCGGGGATGATAGCATTTTGTAGGACCAACATTCGCCTGTCCTTTAGTGAGATCATTACACATATCGCTCACATCTGAAGTGCTTGTAATTAGACCATTGCAAAGTTCATATACAAAGTACAATATCATATACAATATTACAATATCTGTCCTCGTAAATCGATATCAACAAGAAAACCATTTTAAATCTTTCTAGAAGTTTTAGTTTAGTGCCAAGGACATGAAAATGTAACTAACCTTTTTGTAGCTCTCGAGTGCAAATTCAACCATATGTGAAGCAGAACTAATCCACTTAGAGGTACAAAACTTTCGCAACTACGACTAGTAACATGAGAACGCATTATAAACCAACCAAGTGCCGCATGCAGAGGGGACACGGCAATAGGAAAATTGAAAATTGCAAAATAAAACGAGTTGGGAGAGTCTGAAAACTGTAACCAACAAAATAAGAACGGAAAGTTTCAAATGCTCTGGTGAACATTTCATATACGAGAAAGTTTATAAATGGCCTAAAATAGTGCAAGGAAAGGGGAAACTAACAAGAAAAACCCATAAAAAATGTTCATACTTTTCGACGTCAAAATTGTTGCACGAAAGTAGGGCAGAACCTCAACAAATTTTAAAGAAAAATCAATAATCAAATTGTTACGAATTGAAGTACGTAAAGCAGCTAGTGGGGGGTGCTTCGACGGAGTATTAGTGTGTAGAAAGCTATTGTAGGAAAAGTCATGAGGGAAAATGTGCTATGTAAATGCAATAATAAATTCAATTCATTCAATGGCCAAAATGAAGTTCAAAACGAGTGTACGAAATTTTGCTAAGGACATGTCATTTCGTATTATATTCTACAACTTTAGACTACCAATTGAAAATGTCTACCCAAAAGAGTAACCTCAGACCCCGCCAATGTCCATGCGGCACCAAGGAAGTATAAATAGATGTTGTCAAGTGTGTTTTTGGCAAAGCCTTCTAGCAATTGAAAATTTTATGAAAAAATGTCGGCCGAGAAGCGAAGCGTCCACAGATAAAAGTGTTTTCAATACTTTGAAATGTTGCTGAAGCTCATAGTTTTCTGCTGTTGCCAACAAATGGAGGATGACGATCCCAACAATAGAGTCGATGAAATGACTTGAACATAACATGACAGAAATGAACAGAACTGGTAACGGGACATGATTAGCTGTGACGGTTATTTCTGCTGTTATTATAAGTGCGTGTTATCACAGATACAACAGAAACAGAAACATATACAAATATAAACAGGCTTGCATTTCGGTATAAACATTTCTTGGCTACAATTTCACACTTGAGTGTGCTTAAAGCATTTAGAAAGCAATTTTCGCTTTCGTATCCCGTACCTATTTTTGTACCCTTCACGTAGTGAATAGTACTAAGAGTTTGTCATGAAGTTTGTACCTTAGTACTGAAAAAGCCAGAGTTCTCAAACGCTCCATGAGGTCTGATTTAGTCATATCTGAATATTTATGTTTACCTTAACTAGTGCAGCAGCTATTGAGCTACAATGCTGGAACTCTGAGTGTTTTATATTTTCACTAGCTGTGCATTTGCGTGAATCGATTGGTTTCCATCACTGGACGCGTAGTCGCTCTTCAAATCAATTCAAATTGTTGTATGAGGAATTTAAACTGAAGTTTACTGTTCTGTTAAATTCAAATTCTAAATTGTTTTTTATTTCAGAACTATATATTTTAGGATATGTCCCATATGTAAACTGTGTAAAATTTATGGTACTGACGTTAATTAATTCTTTAGTATGCAAATCCATTGTTTACGCTATGATTTTGGATATTGTAGAGGTCTCCATGGATTCCATAGTTAATTTAGGAAGTTTAACTAAACTGATTGAAGAATTTCGTTCTATAATGTAGTGTAGTGCAAGTTCTGTACAATACATTTTACAATGCTAAATTAATAGTTCCCTGGACCTTGAAAGCGTATGGTGTCTTCGATTTCATGACTATTATAAGGGTATTCTAGAATAGAATAGTATTCTTTATTTATGTATCCATCAAACGAGAAATGGGCCTTATAAGAGAAGAACCGTGTGTTCGAAAAGCCGACATCTTCGTCTCCTTTTTTTCATATTCAGTCGGACAATAGTTTTAAGTGATCGTTGGAATGCTTGCCTTAGACAAAGTGGCCATCTAGCCACAAGACAGCTTTGTTAACCATGTACGACGACCTTATTCCGTATACTGAAGCCTTCATTTCTCTGAGATATTCCTGTATTATTTGGTGTTATCGTCGTCTTCTTCCTGTTGGTAAGGACTCACATGATTCACAAACGCCAATAGACATGACGCACAAGCATAAGTTAACAATGTGAATATATGTGTGTGTGTGTGTGTGTGTTAAGCACTTAACATAACTGTGCAAATGGCATAAACCGTTTAAAGCTTTGCTGCAACGCACGACTATTAACGGCAATAACAACTTGCTTCGAAGCTCGACAGAGGAGAGAAGAGAAACAGTGCTTAAAAGTTTGTAGTGTGGGTGCGTGCAATGTCAATACACAGACACATGTCATACCTCATTTACGGCATGACGTTTACATAACTTCCGCTTGTTGAGCGCACACAACACACAACAATAAACCCAACTGACAATAACAAGCGAACGGTGAAAATCTGTGATTTTCTATGGTTTGTGTGTAGTTGTTATAGCCCTTTAGATATGTGTGTATGTGTTTGTGTATTTTCACGCGACGCTTTAATTTTGAAGTCAGTGTAAAAGAAGCAAAATAAATGAAATCATTTTGTTTGCCATTATTCGTAATGACGACGCCTACGGTACTACTATTCCCACTGCTAAGGTAATGTGCACATTACGTATACGCCACGCTGTGCATAGTTTTGCATTAAGTATTCTTCTTCTTTTGTTGCTGTTTAAACGATTCATGCGGCGTTATTGTCTGCTGCCGATGTTGAAGCCCTCGAATAATTTGGCAATAGATATTTAAATTTGAAACTTCTTTAAACCTATTTAATCGCTTCGACAAATCGTTGATGTGTAAAATTAGTATCTTTCCGCCGACTAAAATAAAAAACGTTCTAAGTTATAGTTTTATTTACAAAAACAAATCAGGTGTGCAGTTCACGCATGGTAGATGTGAAACTTTTTAAAAAACAACAGCGCGCGTTCTTCCTCTTGTCGTTGTTTTCATTAAATACACAGCTAACGACTTTGTTTTCGCTTCACAACTTCGGCTCAACGTTCGAATGCTACACGAAGAACGATGATGCTATGACGCGATGACGCGCATGTAAAATTTCACTCGACCGAAACAAAAGATGTTTTATATTATTTTGGTTCTGGCAAAAATGCAAGTGTACACAATTATTAGTTTCGTAAACCTATAGTGATTGGCTTGCACTAAACTATACTCTTATTTATCTGTCTCAAATGAGCACCGTTTGCATCCTAATCAGTATCGCAGACTCTTCAAAGAGAACCAAGCGGCGACGATGGCTGAACTAGCAGAAATAGATGTGTCCGCTGCTGAAGATTTGTATTTTGCTACCATACAAACGAATCCATCAATTTTGCGAGCAGGTATAATAAGATGCTTTATAAATAGTAAAATTTAAGTTCATCTTTTACCCAGTTTTTTAAAGAAAAAAAGAAAAGTTACCCCGATCAAATTATTGGTAGCGAATCTCACGCTGAAGTTAATTGGACCATACTGCTACGCTAATACTGTAGCTACAGATCAAGGGTTGAATGATTCAGTAAACGGTCATATCTTAATAGGAAAATGGGATTATAGTTCGGGATGGTAGTTCGGGATACAGCAAGTACAAACAGAAAGTGGAGAATAGTAACTTGCAAGATAATAACTTATTTGTCAAATCATATGTCCCGCTCTAACTTGTAACAAAACCCAATGAAGATCATAGTACCAAAATAATAGTCGCCCTATCAGGTTTCAATTTAAAGAAAACAATTGACCATCGGTGAGCAGATACATTTAAAAATAAAATTGACATGTTAATCCCCACCCAATTCAATACAATTCAGCCTATTCTACAACTTACAATGATGGATGGAAAAATATGTAACCTCTTAACCCAAACATACATATGCAATATGAAGCCAATATTGAAAAATTAACTACAACAACATCATTTTCGTAGCAGTGTCGTTTTTGTGCTTCGTGTCTACTCGTTGACAAATTTGTTTTTCTCCGTTATTTTTTTTTAATTGGTTTTTTTTTTAAACTTATTATCATAATCGTCGTTCGCCGTCGTTGACGTCACCATGTGTGACACAAACATTGGCGTCAGTAAAAGTGTCTCCTGACAGTCACGCGACAAGTGGATAACTGTATCTGCTTCCAAAAGAATGGCGCGTTCGCCCGAATTACCAAATAAGAAGGGGCCTTTCGCTAGAGTTTCTTTGCCTTCGTCTTCATTATCTGAAAAAACATTAACAGCCGATGAGGACGAACCCATTCAGGCTGAACAGTCAAGTAACGTCGTATGGCAAGATGGCCCGAATATGTCAAACAACACTCTCAGTGGAAACAGCTTCGAGATTCTTGGAGCTATGGAAACCCAGGATACTCCAGAAAATCCTCAGGGACCATCCCCTATGGAACAGGTGCCAAAAAATTCAAACCTCCTGCAATATTCATTCCCTTGTTGGAAGACATTGAAACCATGCGAGAACTGATTAAAAAAAATATCGGTAGTAATGATTATTCCTACAAAGCTGGACGTGACGGGCAAGTACGCATTATGCTGCAGAACAGTGATCACTACAGAGAGCTGGTAAAGATATTCTGTGAAGAGGGAGTCTTATTTCACTCCTATCAGTTGAAAGAAGAAAAGGCATATCGTGCGGTTATTAAAAACTTTCATTATTTCACACCTCTATTCAATACATCATTAGGAATCTCCACGAACTTGGTCACGAAGTGAGACACATCGCCAACGGAAAGTCCTATGTCGATATTCTTTGTTGATCTTGAGCCAGCACCAAACAACAAAAAAGTGTTCGAAGTCAAGAAATTTTGTAATGCTATGGTTAATATAGAGCCTCCTAGAAAATTTGACGACTTGGTACAATGTCATCGCTGCCAAGAATTTGGGCACACTCAACGTTTCTGCAACAAGCCATACCGGTGTGTGAAATGTGGCGAAGGCTTAAAAAATCAACTGAATGCATGAAAACAAGGGAAGCCCGTAAGACCTCCGTCCATTGCAATGAAAACCACACGGCTTCCTATAACGGATGTAGGGTATATCAGGCTACTGTTCAGAGAATTAATGCTGGGAGGAAAAAGCCAGTATCTCAGTACCACCCATCGGCACTTTCAGTACAGCAACAAGTCAACTCGGTCTGACTCTGCAGCAACCGCTCCACGTATGTTGGCGTAACTAGGGGTAACGTTATTTCCCAGCCAGAGATTCCGCTTGAAACCCAAATACGGCTAGTAATGCAACGAATAGTGACTCCAGCTTCAGTGAAGAGAGAATCCTGAAACGTGTATGAGCTGATGATTCAAGAAATGGTAAACACGCATACTGCCCAGTACACCCAAATGATCTCCAACGTATTATCTAAATCATGCAAGTAAATCTCAGGATGACTACATGGAATTCTAATGGCCTATGCAAGTGTAGGCCAATTGTTGAAACTTTCTCAAAACTAATAATATTGACGTTCTTCTTGTTTTTAAATCCCATATAAATTCCTTATTCTACTTTAAAATACAGGGGTACGTTCTTTTCACTGCAAACCATCCAAGTGGTAGAGCTCGTGGTGGTGCAGCAATTCTAATCAAATCAACCTTAACATTTTCTGAACAAGCTTCAATCAGTCTCGACTGGTTCCAAGCTTCTGTAGTCAATGAATCAAGCCTTCTAGGAGACATTACTTTAGCAGCAGTTTATGCACCTCCTAGGTACAAGGTTTTGCAGTCGATGTTCCAGCAAGTCTTTGGTAGACTGGGCCAGAGATTTATAGCATGTGGTGATTTTAATGAGAAGCACACTTGGTGGGGTTCCAGACTTTGCAATCCAAGAGGAGTTGCTTTGTATAATTATATGCATACCACGCAACTCACTAGTCACTCCACAGGTGAAGCAACATACTGGCCCACAGACTCGGAAAAGATCCCAGATCTATTGGATATTGCTCTCAGTAAAGGCATTGATCCCAACAAAATCTCTACTGCACCCTTTCATGACCTCTGCTCTGATCACTCAGCCGTATTAGTCAACATAGACATCCCCATTGATATTGTACTCAGACCTGTTAAAATCGAAGAAGAAACACCAACCTAAATCTATATCTCTCTTGGCTTGAACACACAACTGACTCAGACACTCAGCTTAACTCTGGTACCGATATTGACTCAGCATTAGAAAATTTGACTTTGAACATCCACGAAGGCGCAACCTACTCTATTCCTTCTCCCTCCCGAGTAACACAGTATCCTAAACGCGATCTCCACCTCTGGTCTCCTGTGATTGCTAACATGGTCCGAGAGAAGCGAAGACTTCGAAGAGTTTGGCACCTCAGTAGAAATCCGAGGGAAAAAACGGCGCTCAACCGAGCAACGAAGAAGCTGACAGCAGTGATTAACAAGGCAAAAAATAAGGCAACTTCATATTTCCAGGAAAAAGCTAAACCAGGGAGTGCGGAATACAATCTATGGAGCGCGACAAGATACCTTAAAAGGCCAACAAAGAGAAAGGTGCCTCTTAAGAGTTATATTGGTGTCTGGTGCAGCAACTTTCACTCCGTTCAACTTCTGCTCTCCGGCTGATGAACAAGAGACAATCGAGTTTATTGACTCTGCATGTCAGATAGATCTCCCAATACGCCCAGTAAAACTTCAAGAAGTTCAAAATGAAATTACTTGTCTAAAACCAAGCAATTCTCCTGGCTATGATAGAATAGATGCTCTTGCCATCCGAGCCTTGCCCATCAAAGCGCTGTTGTTATTTGTTGCGATCTTTAATGGCATTTTGAGGCTCAGTCACTTCCCTGCGCAATGGAAGTGTGCTGAGATCATCATGATTGCAAATCCAGGGAATCCAGAGCACAAGCTAAGCTCCTACCGACCAATTAGCCTGCTAGCGATTCTTTCGAAGATGTTTGAAAGAATATTCTTAAGTCGACTGCTCCGGCTCTTGTATGATGGACGAATGATTCCCGATCACCAATTTGGCTTCAGGAGATTCCACGGAACACCTGAGCAGTGTGGTTCAGAGTGGTTCAACACATTTTGCAGGCATTCGAACACAAAAGGTATTGTTCGGCTATCTTTCTCGACATTCGTCAGGCGTTTGACAAAGTATGGCACCCAGGACTGTTATACAAACTGCAAAAACTCTTCCCAGCACCCTACTATGTGCTTTTCAAGTCCTATCATGAAAATATAACTTTCTATGTCACTTGTGATGGTAAGGACTCAGATATAAAACAAATAAAAGCTGGTGTGCCACAAGATAGTGTGATGGGGCCTATACTTTATACATTATTCACTTCTGACCTATCGACTCCAAGCGAAGGCAGTACAATGATGGCTACATATTCTGATGACACACCACTCCTAACATCGACCAGCGATCCAAGTGCTGCCTCATCAATTTCGCAGTGTCATCTAAATCGATTAGAACCATGGCTTAGAAGGTGGACACACATCCTGTCCCTCAGCCCATCTAAACGAGAACATCATACCTACGCACGCCTCGTCCAAATACCTTGGATTGACACTTGACAGGCGCCTGACATGGAACCCCCACATTAAGCTCAAAAGGAAACAGTTGAACCACAAACTATATAGGATGAGATAGCTCATCTGACATAGCTCAAAATTAAGTATTAGGAACAAGGTCTTACTCTATAAAACTATCTTTAAGCCAGTATGTACGTATGGAATTGAACTATGGGGTACAGCATCAAAATCGAATATTCGAATCATCCAAAATTTTCAATCCAAGCTTCTGAGAAGGCTTGTAGGAGCTAAATGGTATGTCCGTAACTCAGTCATTCACAACGACCTACAGATTTTAACGGTGAGTGAATTCGACTGGAATCTCACGAAAATTATCTTGCCGTCAATTTACTGGACAATAGCCTACAAACTCGCAGGCTCAAGCGTTTCCACCCTTTGGATCTCCCATTTAGAACATCTGTGGACTAAGTGTCCTCTCCATCTCATAACTTGAACCACAACTCACATGTCAATTTTACTTCATTTCATTGGTATGATCTCCTTCGGGAGAGTAGCAAATAAAGATTTAAGTTATAAAAAAAAAAATTTGGATTCTCACATTCACATGCATATATTCGATTTTTCGAATACTTTCTGCATGTATCGTACAGACTTGAATTAAAAGTGTGGCAAATTAGGTCCTTAGAAAGAGTACAACTAATGTAATGAGAAAATGAAAAATTCAATTCGAATTTTGAGTAAAAATGGGATTAATAGTCGACAATCCAAAAACTAGTGCTAGTCGATCTTCTGATGATGGAAAGATGGCACGAGAATTTTGTCTTTAGGGTACAAAATTAATATGGAAAAATTAGGAAATATGTGTTAAACACTGCTGAGGAGCTGATAAAGAAATATTCATGGTAGTATAATACCTGGCACTCTCAGTTCACAAAATCTTAACTCACGTTCCAGAGGTTATCAAACATATATTGCTATCGATTGAAGAGCTCTCTGAGGACGCTGTTGAGTCCAGGAACAAGGACTTAAAAAATTTCGACTTCAGCATACACGAAGTTACTCATTTCAACAAATACGGATTTGATTAATCGATTACTTTTCAGTTCTGATCCGTTTATAACGGGACAGCGAAAATTACCATGCAATCAAAAATCGCTGTTATTTAAATCCGTTTTTGATTTGTTGGATTAATTCACATTTGTTTAATCAGGTTAATAAAGCTTACAAAGCTAAAATGAACTTATTGGGACCTTCGTCCCAATCATTTTTATTTTATTCCACATTAAATATCTCATTTTCTTATTTTATAAAACTAAATATTATTAAGAAATTTGTTATTAATTTAAACAAATTGAGTTCATAAATGTACAATAAATATTTTTGCTTAGTACAAAAACACAGGCTACTATTTTAAAAAACAAATTCTTAAATTCGGTTCAGCATATGTAGTGCCTAAAATAAAAACATGTCTAGATATGAATAAATTACTATTTATATCTATTATAAATTCGGGGCCCAATCATACCCATTTATTGAAACTGGTTGAGTATTTTCGGAGAATAGCTCGTTTGGACATTATGACACATAAACCTTTTAAACCTCTTAAGCGCGTAAATGCGTACACTTACTATGTAATAGAAAAAAGTTTAAACGATCGCGTAAAAATAATAGACGATAGAGTATCGTAAACCGACTAAAATTCAGATTTGTCACCATTGTGAATTTATCGTGAATGACAACTCTGCCCAATCAGATGATAAAAGTAAAAAAAGTGAGAAATAACGCAAATAGAGATATGTATACATATACATTTTTGAAGATCGCACCATCGTTGTTACCAAAAATTTGCAACAATAATAAATTATTTTTGATGAAGCGTGTAACCGATTGATATGTGGCTGACTCTCGGTCAACCAAAGTATCCTAACCTAAATTTTGTTGAACATTGACAGCAAAATGCAGTAAAACATGTTTTTTACCATTCGAAAATTCCTGAGATAGTGCCGCGAATTACAAAATTTAAATAACGCAGGGTGCTGTAAATTTGACAGTAGTTTTTCGATATTTTATTCGAAGAAAGCAGTGTTGTAATTGAAGTTACAATGCAAGCAATTGAAAACTTTACTATTCTATTGATCCATCTTCGCACTAAACGTATCATATACTACACACTTTTCGAGTTAAGCAGAGTGCGCTCTGTTGTTCTCAGCTGCTCTCACACAAAGCACAGCTGATCGATTCTTATTTTTATTCTTCACCGGCAGAATCCACCCAAAAATCTTTATTTACACAAATGTATTTAAATGTAAATATACAAGTATTTTAGAATTTGTTTTATTTACTGATAAATATCCCACAAAATAACAAAGCGTTTTAGTTGCGTCTTTGACTCTTTCTATTAACGGTTTCGTGCAAAGCTGCCAAGATAAACTTCACATATCCGACCAACTTATCTCGGCAGCGACCATGATTGACTGAGCGGCTGTTTTTTATTGATGAGTTTATTTCTCTCTCTCTCTCTCTCTCTCTTGCACAAATCGGCCACGGGCTTAGCACTTCTCAGTTGTGGGCGACAACTTCGATGACAGCTTCTGGCGACAACAGATGGACAGTACATACATATATACATATATACAGAAAAGAAAAAACAACCTATTTACATGGTTATTATTATTTATTTTTTCTCTGCAGTTCATTGACTTCATAGTAAAAAATCAAATCTGAGGCAAGTGCGCGCGTGCATTGATTAAATGTCAACGATATTTTTTCATGTGTTTTTTACTTAAAAAATAAACAAATTAAACGAAACGAATCTTTGCGTGCAACTGAGTTCGCGTGCTATAACTGCAACTAAAATAGGAATGACTGAGATACACACGTGTAACGTATTTCAATACGTGTAAAAAGAAATATTATAAAATTTGGATAGACATGTGCATTTATAATAAATTTAAAGTTTGTTGCATAATTTTTATAATTTTGCAAGGATGACTTAAAGCATGTGGTTCGTAAGTGTAGGTAACGTAAGTCATTTCAATAACTAATAACTCTTGCACAAGGCACATTTGCTGTTTGTTGTTGTTTTCTGATTCGCAGTCTTGTTGCTTTTGTTGTTGTACATTTGCCGCATGCCTCTTTCGATTAATGGGTACAAATGCGGACACAACACAGCTTGTCTCTGTTTTGTGATACTACTTTGAAATACTGCAAGTTTTCACTCCCAAGTGAAGAAGTTTTACTTCAAAAAGAAAGTAAAGTAAAAATAATACAAACAAGAAAATATATCACCAAAAATGTTGTTTGGCGTTGCGTGAAAACAAAACACCGAGTTTTGGTAATTTCGATTTATTATCTAATTGATGATTTTATCTATATATCATTGGACAATATTGACCTTCGATTTAACATATGTAAAAAATTGGTTTAAATATATTTATTGAGACATATTTGGGTGTGAAGAGTACTACCTCATTGGCATAGCTGAAAATAGCGTTTTATTTTTCGTTTAAATTATATTTTATCGAATATTTTATGTAATTTGTGAACTCGAATTTGCATTAATTGGTGTTCGTTTTTTTTTTTTGTGTTTTCTGCGGTTGAGCGAGAATTATTATTTTATTTATTATTATTATTTTATTGTTTACTGCGACCCGACGTATTGCTGCCTTCGCGTGCGTCACGCTTTTCGGATGTTTCAGTACTCTGCGCTCTGTCTACTGCTGTTATTTTCTCGTTGATCATCCAGTGTTTGACTTTTTGGGTGGCATTTCGTATTCTTCACTTTTTAGATTTTTTTTTTTTCATTCGAATATTTGAACATTTCGACTTTGTACAATTTGAGCAGTATTTTATTTGTTTCTGTACAGCTTTATGAAGCGTCTTAAAATTGAGTTGGTCTTAATATTTAGCGAATTCGACTATTTTTTCTCACCAAACTTCGCAGTTACTACTACAGGCTATTCTAGAGGTTCCCAGAAAATTTAATTAAAATCGATCTAGCGGTTTCGGCGTCCCTAACGGATAAACATAAAGACAAACAAACAGACAAACATACTTCCAATTTTATATATATAGACTAACAAGGGTCCTGTCGTTGCTCGGGATTTTAGTAAATCGCATGTCGCGCTTTTGTGATTTTTGGTAGGATCAAATCTTATGAGTTTGCGTCACCGACATGATATTCTTTATTTCTCTTGTGTTCATTCGCTAGTCTTCCTTATGTTTTGTGGTTGCCTAAATAAATGAAAATCCATACATATTTTACTATTACATTTTATATGGCAATTTGACCTTTCAAAGCATTGCCATGTTGACAAACAGTGCTTATTATTCCGAGGTCGACCGATACAACGGCATATTAATAAACTGTTAGATCGTATCCGAATGCCAAGTCATCAAATTCAACTGTTTCCGGAATCATAATGGATCCCGTTTGACAAATTCTTATTCGATTTGCCTCCAAGCGCTGACTTCGCTGTTAGTCAGTCTTATTGACTCGACTATCGTATTCTTTCCTTGCTGCGCGTGTTCGCGGAACAATATATTGATTTACCACACCAAATGAAGAACACACTAAATTGATTTTATCTTCTTGAATACACCAAAGATGTGATCACTAAACTTTCGATTTTATTAATTTTCTTTGTTGATTTGTTACAAATCAACCGCAAACTGATGAAGCAATAGTAAGATTTTCAGGAACAGTTCGAATGTGATAAAGAAAAATTTGGTTTTTACGTTCTACCATGGAATTTTTTCAATTTTTCTCTTCATAAGAACCTTTCTCGGACCTCAACGAATATTTAAAAAAAAAAAAAATTAAATATATAACCAGAATTTTTCCTGCCGTTCTCGAGTTTTCCGCTTAACAACACATTTAGCCATTAATTTTTGTTTATGTAGAATTGATATATTTTAATTTTTGTTGTTGCTCCTCTTTAGATTTTTGTTTTAATATGTAAATATGTTTTCGAATCTACTTTATTTATCACGAATTTGTTCACAATATTCGAGTTTTTTTTTGATTTGTAAACAAACAGGTTTCTTATTTTTTCTTGTTTATAAGTTGTAAAGGTTTAATTGTCGAATGTGCGACAGTTATATATTATATGAATTGTTAGCTAGAATTCATGGAACGTTTCATTCAAGTTAAACTTCACTGTTCATTGATTTTTTCATATACTCTTTATTTTTTTATAATAATATTCTCGGCTTTCTCTCTTTTCAACATAGACAATGAATACTATACCAAGCGCATCCCAAAGTACGGTCGCCATAATCTTTCCAACCGACTTATTCCTAATTTTGTCCTAAACAGATCCAAATAGGTGCTCTCAATCATAAACGAGTTGCTCTTATTTTTCAAGTGTGTGCAAAAGTTGTACTCAATTCGAACACAGCTATCTCATGCTTATCCAAAATAGTGACTTTAAGGCGTCAGCGATCTCATGAAAGTTCACTTTAATGAAGACTCAAATCGATTTTTTGTATTTCATTAATGTTTTCTGACTAGAGCGTTCACTATCATCTTGCTTGTGCCGCTGCAAGCGATCCACTTCATTACCAATTGTCTCGGTAGAGCGGTGTCAAAATAACATTTGTCAAGCCATTTTTTTCCTATTGAAAAGCAATTCTTTATCAAAATAAGAAAAATTCAAATTTTCCCATTGTTTGAAAAACTACAAAAGTAACGTAACTAAAACGACTGTAACTAATGAACTTTTGAAGGTTGGTATTATCTCTTATGTGGCACTATCTGTCATGTGATGTGCTGTGTTAAGTAGTGACACCATTTTCGCTACATGTGTCCAGGGTTGTCGTGAAGTAAAATCACCTTTCGGCGATTTTGATGCATTTGCTGGTCGTTTTTGCATAACGTACTCATTCAAGCGCTCCAATTGTTCCTTGTAGTTTTCCTTACCTTTTTAATTTTCCAATGATTCGTCAACTTGAATCAACGAAATCTTATCAAATTTGTCCCATTTCAAATGCGAATAAAATTCAATGTCTTACATGTCGCTTTTCATCCATCTTGCAAATCAAATATTTATTAATTTAGCATTTTCAGTACAGCGAAATAATGAATAAAAATGTATTGCGTCAGAAAATGTCGTAGTTAATTGTACGCCCAGTATTAGAACACAAACTTAATTTCCAGCAACTTTTTTTAATCGTAATTTTGAGAGCAGAGTTTTAATGCAAGCACCTATGCAAGTATACATGACTAAAAATAAATAGGTTTTAGGACCTATAATGGTGTATATCAATATTTCTCATTTTTAAAAAGTTTACTTTTATGGGGTTGGATCGCTCTGTATTCCATTGTGAGTTTTTTAACTTGGATTTGGATTTGAAATGGTATGTAAATATAGAAGTGAACTATCGTTTTGAAACAAGTTTGTCGGTGAGTTGCATTAGTGATGGCTGGTGTTATTAAAGACTCTAAGTCAGTATAGTTCCTGTGGTTTGGGTTGTCACTGGTTTAAGTGATGAGCAGTTGATTAAGATGATGCGAGTTGGTGGAGTTCATTAAAGATTGATTGGGAGTTACCCATTGTCGCCTTTTTGAGATTTCATAGCTAGTATTTCTTTATTTTTTATGAAGGATAAGGAGCTGCGAACAACTGGGCCGTGTTGGTAGTTAATTTTGCCTCTCTGTTTGCAGTTGATACAGCAGTAAATTTTTGCAAGGGTCAAGAACTTCATGGTCAATATGAGTTGGGTTACTTCAGTGGAGAAAGAGGAAGTGCCTGCGTAGTTTTTGCATCTCGATGCTTGAGGGTTGAATGGTCGCTCAGTGGTCGCTGGCGGCACACTGACAGCACATTTGGCAAATTTGGAGTATTAAAGGTGAGTATGATTAAGTGGGCCTCTTTTAGTGTGTCTGTGCCATTGTGCCTTTTAAGTATTTTTTTTTATTTTTTTCCCTCACTGACGTTTCGATTTTACAGTTTATTGGTGATTTCACCTTCTGGTATATTTCTGAGGGTGTTGCAGTAGATTACTCATTTGGAGCAGTTCCGTGTGTTATATTCTGTGGCTTATACTTTTATTGAGTTATTGAATGAGATAAGTGCAATTAATCTGATTGCCTGCCCGAGTTTGGATGTTTCTACTAACAAAGTGCCATTGTAGTAGTTTTGGGCGACTTTTTTAACTTTTCCTGCGCATACGTTGTCACTGACTTTTTCGACTTTGATTTCAGTTTTATTGCTATATTTTATTTTTACTACTTTTTTAAAGGTAAGTTGTTTTTGTGAAATTTTCAAATTATTCGTTGCACTTGCTTCTCTGAAATCAATTAACACAAGGTAGGAAGGTAGGACCAATCTCAGTGAGAGTAGATTTGTAACTTAAGTAAAGCTATTTGAAGCTACTATAAGCCAACAAGAATCATATGAATACTCTATGTAAAACTGTAACAAATTGAATAACTAGCTCTATCAATATATTTTATAAATAGATGGACAGATATATTATACATATATGATAGACAGACAAATAGAAAATCAGATAGATAGATAGATAATCGTTTTCGATTAACCGACTGTCCAATAGATAGTTAGGTAGATATATAGACAGAGAATAAATAAATGAACTTTACACGTCTTTTCCCAGGGGAGCCTTAAACGAGTATATTTTGTCTAAATATATATCCATTGTTTTTCAGGCCATTCACATCAGCAGTATTGAATTAATTAATGCGAACGAGATGAACTTTGTATTTGAAGTCACCTGTATAAGGTCATCAAATGAGCTGTGTTCAGTTTCAGAGAATTTTTTGCGGTTCTAAGGTCCTTATATCCTGAATAGAATTGTTTTCATGTAATCGGGATGTTCAAAGTAAATTGTTTTGTATATTTTCATCCTCAGAAATTAAATGATCGAAATGTTTGCGATCATTAGACTAGCCTCCGATATGAATCTAATGTTTAAAGTAAATTCAATAACTTATACTTTAAGTTAATCTGGTTAAGCTGATTTCTGGTACTTTTATCTTCTCTTATTAATTAATTATTGATTTAATCCCTCCGTATGTCACGTAGTAAACTCGCAATCTTCGTACATTAATGTATTCAGAAGCTTTATTCATAAATAATATTCAACGGTTACTAACGGTTACATCTCCGTTGTGCGACACTCAGGAGATTCAGTAAATTTATCCAATAAATTGTATTCAGTGAAACTTAACTCACCAGATAAAGATTTATTCAAAAATTCGCTAGATACTCGTAACAATTCGACAATTAATAATCGCATTTACATGATTAATTAGACAAGGCTTATTATTATTATTATTATTATTATTATTATTATTATTATTATTATTATTATTATTATTATTATTATTATTATTTTTTATTTGTAGAACCTGTTAAAAAGTTCATTTATTCGCTGGCTGTCAATCGACGCACCCAAAAAAAGATGTAAATTACATTTAAAACACTTTTGAAAAATCCTTTCTAATTTTCATGTTTTGGAGGTGGGAAGTATTTAAAAAAATTCCATTTGTTCTAGTAGTCAAAAGTATTTACACAAAGTAGAATTTATCTACATATTGTATCTTTGAATTCAACTTGAATGGAGGTGGGGTCCTTATTTGTGCGGACCAATGGCCGTTGGTATGCTCGAGCTCTGCTCCATACTCAGAATGGGGTTTGGTTATTTAAGTTTGTGACCCACTCACATAACGACGTCCTCATGTGCTATACGGAACATCTGTTACGCAGTTGTTCAGAGCTTCCTTTAATGGTCCATAATTCCCTGGCTTCAAAGAATTTGTAACTGACCACATCCATAGAATCGTTAAATTCGCCTATAAGGTTGAAGAATTTCGAATCATGCTCAAGGCAGCTAAATTTAATCTAAGAATATCATCTCTTTAATTGTTTACAATATTTTTGTTACATTGACCTGTCATCAGGGGTTTGAAGGTTCATTTGTCAATTAATAAATTCTCTATTATTATTCAAATTTTTTAAGCCTTAAGTTTTTAGTCTCAAAGCTACCGTAAACTGTTTTAAAGTGACCATAGACTCTTCCAATTTAAACCTTTGCTAGCCAAGCTAACGACCTAACAAAACAACCTTGCCGAGCTAATCCAAAAACTGGTAACCAATTACAAGTTTTACACTTCCGCTTCAACCTTACATTATTAACAGCCCGCCCGCCACCCGTCAGTCATGTACAATTCCTCAACTTAAATTTGCGGTCAAAAATTTTTATTTTGAAGTTTTTCTGTTCAGCTGTGAGTACGACATACGTTGACAGTATCGTGAAAAAGCCACGAAGAAAATAAGGTAGCTTTGTAAATTATTAAAATCAACGACGTGACCGAAAATGTGCTGAGGAGAAAGAGAGGGAGAAAAAATGATAGCGAATGAAAGCGAAAAAAGATTTAATTAAAAACGTGAGTCTCTGATCAAGTTAAGTAGTCAGTCGAACGATAACAAACGAGAGTGAACGTGAGTAGGTATGAGCGCGTTGAGTAGTTCATCCACTGCAAGTGAAAAAAATTACTGAGAGAACTGCGTTGATCAGCAGGCGACCAACTGAAAATGAATCGTTGAGAGAACTGCGTGGAGCAGCAGACAAGCAAGTGAAAAAGTTATGGAGAGACCCGTTACAGGTGCAGAGAGTCCAACGGCTAAAACAACTCAGACCAAATCATCTGCGGAGATTAACACAGAGAGCGAACGACAAAAGGCGATCGTAAGTTACCAATTTGAATAATTTGAGAACAGAGCAATAGACTATGGCACCGCGAGAGTGAAAGGTATTGCGAAGCGATATTAGCGGTTTTTATAAATCTTCAAATATTTTCGCGCAAACGTTCGAAAACTTTCGTTCGAATCGCACGTTCAATGAGGTGCACAAAGAAATTTCGTACAAAACTAGCGTGAAAAAAATATATAACCAAAAGCGAGGTTTTACTATTTTGTGTTGAAATCGAAAACGAGCTTTAAAGTGGTTAATTAAAATAACAAAAAAAAAAGATAAGCTTTAACAGCAAAGTTATTAAACAAATTTCGAAATCAAAGAGTATAGAAATTTATAAAAATATCTACCAAACGTGATAAGCACTTAGCGTTAAATACAACGCTGCTAATTAAGTACATGCAAAGAATCGTAACAAATTTAACAAAATACTTTAAATAAATATTATAAAATAATTTAAAAAAAAGAAAATCAAATCAACAAGAAACAAATGATATATAAATAAAAATATACAAAATAAATAAATAAAATAGTGTGATAGATGCAACAAAAAAAGGCCAAACTATGAAAATTTTGTGATATTGAAGAATTCGTGTGTCAACTTCAAACGCAAATATTTGAAATTTCCCGTTTATTTTTAAGTTAAATTCACAACAACGTCGCACCAAAAGTGCAACTAAACCAAAATTGTTGGCGTACCGTGACGCTAAAGGGTAAAGTAAGTTGCCTTATTAACACCTACTTTGTCCGTTTTGTGGTGAAAAGCCGCAATTGAGAAAAGTATCTCAAAATTCGTATAAAGGAAAATGTTTACGGTACCATTTCATCGTGATACAATATTGACGGCATCGGTCAGCGATGCATCAGCGTTGAACAAAAGTCGAGCCGTACGTTTTGAATGGATAATATACAAGTTTCTTCTTACTTTCTATTTATTTATTTTCTATCTAATGTCTGTTTATTTTCTGTTTAAGATAATTGATTTTATTTTTTTGATTTTATGTTGCATTTGATTTTGTTATTGAGAAAATTTATGGTGCGTTATGTAATGAGTTGTTATGCATGCGCTTTTAATTGTGCCTTTATTGTTGTTGTTTTTGTCAGAAAACTGAAAACGCTCAAACAACTGAGAAAAATGGAAAAATAAACAGCGAAAGTCTAAAATGAAAGCTTCTTTCGGCTGTTCTTTTAGCTAAAACTGTTTTTGTGGGTGCAAAGTACGCTTTTGATGAATTGCTCTATTTTGCTGCTTTTCGGTGTGTGAAAATGATTTTCCCTTTTGAGCATTCGCTAGAAACTGCTTGCTGAATCATTACCAAGATTGAGTTGCACTATTTTAATCTTCTTTTTCTTTTTCGCGTTGTTCTTTAGATTGGTAGGAAGTAATAGAGAAAATCTTGAAAACGAAAAAGAAACACATCAATACGTTCTATGCTCAAATAATCAGTAATCATAGCATCTTCTATTTATTTTAGTCTACGTCCCTTTTCCTGAATGAACACTTCTTGATTTGAGTTTAATACATTACGAAATACACAATTCTCATACGTTTTGAATGTTAAACATTGGTTAGGCTGCTAAACAAAAAGTTAAGACTATAATATTTTTAAAAATTTCTATCTATAGTCCTACGATGACATCTACCGAGATTTAAGTTCAATATGAAAAAATAACGGCAAGGTTTTCAGAATTAAATCAATGGTTTTGAAATAAAACGAAACTTGGTGCAAAATTTCTTGGCTCTAGCTCAAAAACTGGGTGACTGAAAAGTCGTGTTAGCAAGCGGATCAAGAATTAATTTACTTTTCGAAGTTTCCGATGTCTTCTGCACAGAATTACAAAGTCCATGAGATGAATTTTATAATTTTTTAAAATGTTTTGGTTTAATTTTTCTCTGTTTTTTATATGTATTCTTCATATAAATTTTTTTATTATTCTGTAATTATTTTTAGAGTTCCGTAAGTTTGAGTGAAAATGGAACCAATATAGGATCAATCGTGTGTCTCTCTATTCCCACCTTTACAGCCCATTTGCTCCGATCCTACGACAAGGGTCTCAAATATATATATCAAATATATATTCCTTATAAGAAAGTATTTGTCATTCAAGAAACTAGATACTAATTCATCATCCCCTTACCATTAAACTACTGAGCCTAAAATTGTGAAAAAAAAAATACATAAAATACTAAAACAAAACAAAATAAAAGAAAAAGCTAGAGAGTTGACCAATTGGAGTCTGAACTGGCTGTCATCGACCAAACTTATCTAGCAATGAAAAGAGTAAATCCAATGACGCTGGTTATTTAGTCAAGGTCACTCTTCCAACTTGAACTCAGAGTGGCATGGATAATGCTCCTCACATAAAAAGAAGTGTTCAATAATCTACCCTGAACATTCATTTAAATCGCTATAGAATATTGTTCGTTCCATAGATCTAACTGGAACAGTTACATATACAGTTTATTTTACAAGTTTATATGTGACTTGTACCTAAGTAATTCGACCAATCTTCACAATATTTCATGCCTGATTGCCACGTTTTTCCTTGATGTGAGCCTGCCAAACCAATCCCTTATCTAACGTTAGATCCAATCATTTAAAGATTGGCTATATCGGTAGTACCTAAAATGTCAGCAACACTGGAGAAATTTTAATACATAAATTTTAGATTAGAAAACGAATCTCCGTGGGTACTAATACCAAAAAAAAAAAAGCACACCAAAAATGGATTCAAAGAATCTAAGTTTGTACATTAGCAAAAGCGCGATTATACTTATTTACTCGGAATAAAACCATGTTGGTATCCTTAAGGTGATCCTAAAAGTAAGAGTTATAGATAAGACTGATATTGACAGTACAGTTCCCATGATGTGCATGCTCGTGTTCGCTTTAACTGCATACATTTCACATACGGTTATTTTATTGAAATTTGATTGAATCTTTTCTTTTCAATGAATTCGCGTAATTATTTGGCCGTGACAAATTAATTGATTTCTCCTTGAGCGCAGTTTCTGAGTTCAAGTGCTTTAAAATGCTCTAATTTCCGGTTTGCGGAAGGGGGAGATTTCTTCGTGGCCGCTTGTGAGTTGAGTAACTTAATTTTCATACCGCATAAGCGGACAAAAGAAATAATGCAATGAAGAACCGAATTACGAATAAAGACATTAGTTATGCCAAAAGAATTTGAGTAAATAAAGTAAAAATGCAGATCAGCCCGACCTTCTTGTTGTCTAAGTAATGCAAATTGTTCTTTTCATGTACTTTTCAAGTTATTTATATGCAAATGATGTAAAATTTAAATTTTTCTTGCTATAGCAGGTATATGGCGTGAAAAGTTTGTAAAGTTGAAAATTCAATTTTAAGGAGCGGATGGTGTGGAAAAGCAAATCATGATACATTTGCTTTATATTGAGTTGAAGAATGATAAGAATGAAATGGAAAGGCATGGGCCTAATCATTTTTAGCTGGAAAATATTGCATGCGGTATTTGTTAGTAATTCTAAGTAAACTATACTTTTTTGAAGTCCCTTAGCGGCTGTGTTTTCGGGAGAGATTTTAGCTACTAAAACAGATAATCTTCCGGCAGAATCTAGAAAATCGAATGTCTTAAACAAGTCATAAGCTTTTTATTTATGCTTTATTAGATGGCACCTTTTTGGGCAATGAGTTATGTGAAGTGAGTTGTGTCAGCGGAAAATAGTCTATTTAAGGTTAGTTACGTTAGCTGAGATTGGTAGCTACGGCTATATAAAGATATATTCGAGGTCTGTAAAAAGTTAGCGAATTTTCGAAGTTCAATATTCCTTTCAGCAAATATTATCCACATACTTGGGAGTAAGGTTTGTGAGTTAATCAAGTTAGACCTTCTTTGGTGATGACAAAATACATTTTTTTTAAACATTAGAAAACTCCTCTCCTCATACAGTCCATTAAAACTCTAGCATTAATATTTTCAGGTTTTAAAAATGTTCATTCATCTGAATATTTGGTTTGTATGGTCTTAGTGGTCGGATCCTTTGAGTTCCGTTAAATGTACTGCTTAAAAACGGAGAGACGGACAAAGCTGTTTTAACTAATCCCGTCGAGCCATTCAAAAACATTACTCACAATTTTGATGTACGGTTGAGTACAGTTGGACAGATGGGCTTAGAGATCTAATTCATATATTATTAATTCAGTCATTTCCACAGCAAATCATTTTGCATAAAATTAACAATCTCAATTTAAGCCAATAATTGAGAACAGCTCAAGGCAGTAAAACCAAAGAGGAAGACTTCTTTGATGTGTTAAGTTAATTCCCAAGTTAATAATTAATACCTAAATTCAAAGGAAAATATGGGCTAAATAAAGAATGTGAATGCGCATTTCCAAGTAAAAAAATATTTGAAAAATTTTCATTGTTAACTAAATATTTACTGGTGCCAGAGACGTGCTGTTTGTTCGTATATTTAATGGTTTGCTTATTTATAAAAGCATTAGTTATAACAATAACACGTCAAATGTGTTAATAAAATATTTATATTTTATGTATGTGCATTTGTACTTGTGTGAGAGTTTTTTGTATTCAAGTGAAGCGCAACGAAAAGAGCGTGAAGCATACAAAAGTGAATCGAGTAAAAATTATTCAGCTGATGTCTCTGATTTTCTGCAATTTTTTTTATTCATATTTACGCATTTCCACATTTGCACATTTGCACAAATGACATTTTCTTGTGGAGAAGTGTGTAAAGAATGTGAAAAAAATAAATATACCGCTTCAATGATGGCGATTTCATTCGAAAGTATTCGGCCATGATGATATGATATCGTCTTGCATATCAATAACATATTAAAGTCATTGTTTTTGTTATTGTTGTTGTTGTTTTGTTGTTGAGTTTGTTCAAGCTGTCTGGGTGCCGTTGTAGTTGATAACAAATTGTTGTGTCTTAGAGCAGATGAAATTGAACAAGGTGGACTAATTCTTTTGCAAAGAGAAAAGCAATGAAAAAGTATAAATAATTTATTTTCATTTTTTAATGTATTCAGCTAAAACTCTAATACATTTTCGATTCTATTTCGTAATGATGAACTTAAGCTTCATTCCTGATAACGATTCGACTCAATACATCATCCCTGTTTTCAATAAGGAGCCACAGAAAACCACTGTCTGTTCATCCTTTCTTATTAAGAGGCTTATGTATATTCTATTTTCTTCACACTTCTCATTTTTGGACCGACTGAGTTAAGTAAGCTCGTGCCTTTCAAAGACTCTTGACCCGAAAACTTGGTATTTACACCAAAAATAAGTGACAGCATTAATTCAAAAAAAAAAATTAAAAAAGGGATTTCTTCTTGTTAACTTGTTTGTTGTATGCGTTTGTAAATGCGTTAGCATAATTTAAAATTAAATTCGAGCTTGATTAAGGTCACTAGTATCATCAATATTCTTCTGGCCCGTTAGTGTATACCCGCTAGTGTATACCGGTTGTAAGTTACGTGCATAGAATTGGACACCTACCCTGAAGTTTCAAAATCGAATGAACGCTTAATTAAAATGCAACAATAACAAGAAAATGTTTTGCAAGATGCATTTACGACAGTTATTTTTATAAAACGAATTAAGATATAATTCGATTAAATGATACAAGTTACTAGTGGCGACGGCCTTAATGATGGATGCCCAACCATTATTTTTATAACTTTATTGTACTATGTTTTTTTTATAGAAAGCTATAGTTCTCCCACTGTAATTCCGTGTGCAATTTACTATCTGTTAGATACATGAAATAGTTGCATGTGCAATTCAATGACAGTCTACGTCAGCAATAGCAAACGCTTAGCATAAGCGGGTTTAGAAATCAGCAGCTCTGTTGTCGTCGTAATCAATGTCATTAGTGTATTGACCCCGCTGACTTTGCGATCCCCCAGTGAAGCTTCTATTCAACGATTTTTAGACATGAAGAGAAGAGAGATATCGTCTCCCAATTATTGTTTGCCGCGTTGTATGTGAAAAACGCACAAGATCGTTTTTATATAACAATCATTTACAGTTTGAACTCACCAGCACCGGTTTAACAAGTGGATAGAGAGTAAATATTTAATTAGAGAGTAAATTATTAAAATTGTTTAGAAAAGTTTTACAATTATTAAAAAAAAAAAATTGATTTAAATCAAATAAAATAAAACATAAAAGAAATAAATAAAAATGACAGTTCCAAAAGTCAAACGTAACAATGTGAAATTCTATTTAGCGATACTGACTCAACACTTAAAAATTGGTAAACAATGCGACATTTTCCAAAGTAGAGTAGTGATGTTTAAAGTGATTTTATGTGGAGAAAGCTTAATTTCGTTTTTAGAAATATTATAGTTAGACTAGCCAAGGAGAACTTAGAGTGATATGTCACATTACAGGGCATAATGTCGTGAATGTCAAAGAAGTCAGAGGCTAAAGTAAGACTAAAAACCAAAAAAAATATTTACATTACTTCTCGGAATTTTAAACAAAATTTAAGACAGCACAATTAAATAAAAAAATGATAGACAAAAAATCAAAACGTAACAGGCACGTTGATTATAAATGCACAGGGTACTCTTAAAATTTGTTTTGAAATCGGTTCGCAATTAAAAACATGTATCTGACACAACGCCACTTATACTTAAAACCAAAACTATCCTATTATGAATTTTGTACAGAGATAACTCATTCCCAAAATTCATTGAAATATGTTGGTTAATTTAGAAGATTACAAATTTCGTGCTTTTCACATGGACAATTACATATACAATGTGGCGTCGCAAGCGTTGGCAAATCAAGCAGTTTACTTAGCTATGCACTACCGAGATTAAGGAAAAACATTATTTATCAAATTGCGTTACAATAAAAACTAAACAAGTTGTATTCAAATAAAAACAAAATCAAGGAATCAAAGGAAAGCGTAAATATGTATATATATAGGTATATATATAGGCATTGTAGTGATTTTACTTTTACAATAAATTGATTTATGTCAGAACAACGCCTCCAAATTATTCAAAATTTTACAAGTTTCAGAGAGCTACATTTTCTTGTTCTGTATTTGCTCCGCCTTCTGTATACGAGATATAATTTAAAGATTATGCCACCTATTTATATACAATCGAGGTAGAAAACTATCAGCCAATGATGAATTCAATTTTTTTAATTGAACGATAACATGATTCGATTAAGTACTTCTTTCATAAAAACAATTATATCCCCCATATTTCCTAGAAAATGCACTTAACCACACTTAGGTTAATTCCGTGACTTTTATGAGATTTGCAGTTTAAATATACTTTCTTTTGCATATGGCTATTACGCGTACAATAACCTTTCCCTGCGTTAAAAAATGAATGAAAAATTTTATTGAAATTTGAATTCTTTTTCGAATAATTCGTTGAAGCCGACATGACAAACAGCCAAACAAGCAATGTGAGTCATTCATTTATGAAATCTTTTTAACTTCAAATTTCAGAGAATTTCAAATTTCAGAATGCAAAATAAAGGACATTTCATAGACATTTTGGCGACGAGCTCTTGTGTTACAGAAAATAAGAAACAAAAATTTGTCGCACGCGCTAAATGCACGAAGAAAAAAAAATCGTATGCTATTTTTTGGCGGCTATAATACATTTTAAATAATTCTTTTCTTTACTTAATATTTTCTGACTAGCATCATCGTTCTCACCATAGACTATGTATAATTTTGTATACACGTCATTATTTATAATTCGACAAATGTGTTATGCAGTTTACTGCGATAAATATTATTCGTTAAATATCCTAACAAAAAATATTTTGTGTTTAGCTATAAAAATTAATATATAATAGTTTCAGAACTCTAACGTTGTCTAAAAACAAAACTAAATAATTAAATTCTAAATTACACGTATAATAAGTTGGTGGTGAAAAAGCGACGTAAACTCATAACGACGCCAATTGTCGTCAGACAACGACGCTCGTCAATTTCGAACGTGATTTCGCAGAAAATGTCTTTGGAAAAAATGTATTATTTTTTATTTTTGTTTGTTGTTTTTCTTTTTGGTTTTGTGGAAATTTGACTTATTATTATTGAATTTCTTGTTGGCCAGTTTTATGTGGCTATTTCGTATCCGATAAATATCGACAAACAACTTGTGGTTTTGGGTAATCCTATTTTTCGTAAAAAAAAGGAATAAACAAAAAATATATAAAAATTATATTATTATTATTAATAATATTAAATAATTTAGATCCTTTTATTTATTATGAGTTGTGTCTTCAATAAAAACAATTTCAGTATCTTTGTCTGTCACACTGACGTCATCAGTTAGACCATCTATGATCACTCAGTTGGCGACTGATCTATCTGCAAGCAATTTTACCGCAAAGAGGAGAATTTGACTTGAAACGTGTACATTTTGACTTATGTGAACAAATCATTTTGTCTATTTGTAAAGGGAAGACACATTTTTCGGAATAAAACTAAACAAAGTGAATGCTGCCATCAACTGCCGTCGTGCGCGGATCAATAGCAATTAATTTTCGTCGTTGCATGCCCGCCCGAGCATCAGTCTGTGCAAGCATAGTCTTCACCGATTTAAAAACACACGTTCATCGCCTGATGCCAAATGCCACACACTTCGCTGTCGGTGAACCAATCAACGACGTGAAGTATCTCAAAGTTGCACTTGCACGCTCGCCTTGGCGATGCTGCCGCTACATTAGAGATCACTTATGGGCACAATTTGGCATTGGGATTTAGCGACAGCGCCTCCTATTTTTTTTTGGCAAATTTTCAATGTTTATCGTTTATTCTTCGCTTGACCATTTCTATCGCAATTTCTGCGCTCACTCATTTATGTATCTATGTATAATAAATCTATCTGCTGTGTAATGTTTCGACTCGCCGTTGTCTGCTTACATACTCGTATTTCGTAATGTGCGGGTATCATTTGCAGTCGTTATCTTTGTCATTTTCTGTTTTTTGTTTTGTTTTGTTTTACAAAATTTTCAGTTTGTCTGCCAGTGCAATTCCTACAGACGGCATCACGCCTTGAACAGCTGATTTTCTTAGAATGGCATCGTAATGGATGACGCCTTACCGTAATCCAATTGCATTCATAGAAGACATGATAAACTTTGATGTAAA
This sequence comes from Cacoxenus indagator, assembly GCA_035041755.1. Classification (NCBI taxonomy): domain Eukaryota; kingdom Metazoa; phylum Arthropoda; class Insecta; order Diptera; family Drosophilidae; genus Cacoxenus; species Cacoxenus indagator. The sequence continues at coordinate 824,047 of JAWNKX010000274.1, forward strand.
GTTCTCTACAGACAAACAGAATTTTATTTTCATATATACATTATACATTAATCAGTTGAAATGAATGAGAAAACGCAAATACACGCTAACTTTATGTTTGTATAATTAGTAAATACGTTAGTTAATACAAAGATGTATTCTACTTGTTAATACAATCAATATCATTCTCGAATTTTTTGGAATGTTAATCACAACCGCTGACTACCGACCAGTTAAGCGTCCAAATAAAGTTTGCACTTGGATGTTGAAATAAAAACTTCCCAGTCCCCGAGTTCAAGTCCCACCTCATAACTTAAATAATTACAAAGAGTTAGGCCTCAGTTGGTGGTATTCTAATATCAATGTTACATATAATACCTAATTTATTGCATATTAATAGCCATAACCGAAAAATGTCCCGTTATTTCTTAATGTTAATTTTTACTTCATTGATTATAATTGCTAACCCTCCTCAATATCCCAAAAGTAAAATTATAGCATAAATTATAAATAAATAATAAATAAAGTATTGGTATACCTACTATATATGGTATATATGGTATACTATATGGTATATACTACTGACTTTTTGCTATACTTTTAGTTGTATTTTGTGCATTAATGAATCTTAAAGACCTGCTAGTTTAATCAGCGAATGAGAAAATTTAATTGTCGTTCACTTAGATAAACTGATACTTTAACCGGACTTTGATTATCCGATAAACGTTAAGTAAATTATGATAATCGATTCTTTGTCAATAATGAAATAGGTTCAGTTTCTAGTTTCTAGTAGTAGTTTAAAACTATCATAAATGGAAGGCGTTAATCCTCGGAGATTAGCTACTTTGAACATCGTGACACGTGATTTTTATGTATTAAGAAGATGTGGCTGGCATCGATTTTTAATTCGATTAAAAATTACTAAACTTACTAACTTGTGAATGATCATTGCTATTTTCACGCAATTATTCTAAAATAGTTCCAACATATATAATTAAGTGAGGTTAAAATCGAGGTGACTGGACCCGTGGATATACATATCCAAGACTTTCTTCCTATGCTGAATTCGAGCTGTAGCTGACATGTTAATGCAATTCTTGTCGTAACAGGACGTCAGCTGCTGACCCTCTAGGTAGTCTATGTAATTTGTGTGTTAAGAGCTCTTCAAAAATGCGTTAGATTGATGAGCCCTGCATTCCCTCCATTCATGGAATCGAAATAAGGCAAGTGGATAACTTTCTGTGGTATAAGAGTAAAGTTTAAATAGAATTTTCTTTATTTAATAAATGTGAAAAAACACAAATTGGAAAGGTCGAAAATCAGACTGTCAGAACGTTGCCCATGGAGCTTATGTGGCCAAATATGTATTGTATTAAAATTTCTTTCGCTTGCTTTAATTTGTTGAGCTGTTTGACTAACTGCAACTACGTTATATTTTTAGCGGTTAATAACAAAAAGTACTATACCACAATTGATTTGTTCTCCATTCCAGATGGCCGAGCTGATGCATCAGATGCGTGATCCCGCCCATACACTTGGCGGCTCCGTTGGCAGCATACCACAAACGCTGATCGGCAACGCAAATGGCGCCGGCTCGGATTATTCGATGCAGCGTGCGCTCACGGCGAACGGCATACACACCACGCCAGCCAGCAATTTGAAAATGGCCGAGGCGCTACGCACTGCACAACACGATGCTAGTCCAAATGTAGTCTCATCGAAAATGAAATCCTCAAAATCGTACACACACGGTTTAAGCAACTCAGCGGGCACGGTACACATTCCAACGTCGACATCCGCACAGAGCAATCTGTCACTGTTGGCCGATATCTCGCCAAACCACACACACTTCTTTGAGGTTATGTACGTTGGTAAGATTCGCGTATCGCACAAGCGAGTGCCCTTCACCTTTATCGACGATGCGTTGCCCAAATTCAAAGCGTACGATGCGCAACGCTTGCGTCTGATGCAGATGTCAGGCAACCGGAAACTCTCGTTAAATAGCGAGGGCGGTGTAGGCATAGAATCGAAAAGCACACTAAAAAGTCACGAGGTGAAAGAGGAGGATGAAGACGAACAAGAACGTGATACGGATGTAGCAGCCGCAAAAACAGTTGGAACCTGTTCGACAACAGCGACCGAGACAAATCAAGTTGGTGCTGCAATAAGTTGTCAGGCGAACGATGTTGATAAGGAAGCGACGAAAATGTCTACACTTGTGGAGGAGAACAAAGAGAACAAATCTCCACCACGTCTGCTGCGTGGAAAGAGTCAAATTGAGCTGGTCTACAAGCACGAGTAAGTAAGCGAGTAAGAGTAAGAGTAAGCGCTTTGGGTACGTTTCTGTGCGTGCCGGCGTGTCTGTTATTGTCTCAGTGTTTCCTTTGAATCTGTCTCTGACATCTTTTCTCATTGAATTTTGTGCACAAAAGAGTCACTGGCAAAGATGCCAGCGGTTCTGAGGATACCGAAGACGATACCATCCGTCTCGTTACGCCAAATGTCATCATTAATAAACATACAACGCCGCCACGTGAAGAATTGCCTAGTAACGCCTCAGTGGCGGCTGCTAAGCCTGATATCGGGGGGCAACTGCATCCACATTATGCATTGGAAAAGTAAGTGCTGCATGAGCAGTGCGTGAGTCTTAGAGTGTCTAGTTGTCGTATTTGTTGTTTCCGTTTTTGTTGTTGTTTGTTTTTTGTTGTAGCGCCCCACTCCAATTAGTTCATTAGCTTCACTGCATGTTGCTTAGTTTTATATTTTCTTGTTTTTTGTGTCTAAACTTTCTCTACATCATTCTTTAATGAACTATTTACTGTACTTCTCCATAGTATACCCAAGCAACGTGATCGGTCGGCTTCCTACGGTTGCATACCACCCTACACGGAACAAAATCGCACGATGGTCTTCTTAGTTGGTCGCTCTGATCTACGTCTGATATCACCTGATCGCAAGCAGGTACTGCTTTATAAGGATTTCAAGGACGTCGCAAGCTGTGCCCAAGGACAAAAGTCTCCGGATCATTTTGGCATAATTTGTCGTGAGGTGAACAATGAGGGTTACATTGGCTATGTTTTCAAATGCCAGTCGGAGCATGTGTGTGACGATATCGTTGCCGCAATATCCCAAGCCTTTGTCACATGCGCTGAGCAGAAAAGAAAGGAGTCTACGCAGATCTTCTCCTGTGAACATTGCCCCATGCTGTGGTATCATAAACTCTGTACCGATGTCGAGGGCCTGAGTGAGAAAAAGACGCAAACGATGATTTTCAGGCGCATTGAGTCGCTCTCGGATGATGAACAGGACATAATCTGGGCAAAGTTCTATGGCTCGGAGAAGACCAACGCTCCACTTTCGGAGCAGAATCAGTTTTTGATGATGTTATTACGTGCTCATTGCGAGTCGCGCCAACAGCGTCATGTGCACGATACCGCTGAGAATCGCACTGAATTTTTGAATCAATATTTAGGTGGCAGCACGATCTTCATGAAGGCGAAACGTTCATTGACTAACTCCTTCGATCATTTGCTGAAACGCAAGGCCTCGAAGGATGACATTACAGTGCCCCATAATCTGCGCGAGATACGTGAATCATCTGCCGAACCGTTGGGTGTAAACAAGTCGGGTAATGAAACACCACCGGAAGGCTTCCGTTCGCGTTCAAATACGATTGGCGCCAGTCCTAGTAAGCCAAGCGCAGACCAGCTTAAGAGCCCTATGATGGATATGTAAGAATGTTTTAGAGATATGTATTAAAAGAGGTATACAATTTAACAAAATTTTGGATTTACAGCTTTATCAAGGTTGGCAATAGCCCCAAAGAAGCAGAGACACACCAAGGATCTTGGCGTCAGGAGATACTCAAAAGTGTAGTGACGCCATCCAAGGGCATGGATGGCTTGGATACGCCAACGGAATTTCTATCACCTATGCGTGTGCCATGTAAGTCGGCGTTCTTAATTACAAACAAATAAAAAATGGTTTTCTTCCACTTCAAATAATAGCTAAGTGCGGCAAGCGCACCGCAGCCGATTTGCGCGAACTTTGGCGAACTGCCATACGTCAGACCATTATGCTGAATCGCATGGAGACCGAGAACGCCATGCTACAGGCGCGTCAGAATGAGAACGAGCTCAAGCGTATGAAACTGGACTATGAGGAGATTGTGCCCTGCGATAAACAACTTATCGATCGCTGGGAGCAGATAATCGAGCGTAATTCTATACAGATTGGCAATAAAAAGGATCCCAGGGTTTTGGGTCATGCCATTAAGTCAGGTGTGCCGCGTTCAAAGCGCGGTGATGTTTGGACGTTCCTCGCAGAGCAGCATTCCATGAACATGGCACCGATCGATACACAGAAGTTTCCCAATTTCAATACACCATACGGCACACTGCTAAAGAGTCTCACCGAACACCAGCATGCGATTTTCATTGATTTGGGTCGCACTTTTCCAAACCATAAATTCTACAAGGATCCATTGGGTTTGGGCCAACTGTCACTTTTCAATTTGCTCAAGGCGTACTCCATACTTGATCCGGAGTTAGGATATTGTCAAGGCTTGGGCTTCATTTGTGGTGTGCTGTTGTTGCATGTAAGCATTTTGGCGTAGTTTTTTAAAAAAGTCCCATCCTTATCATATTTCTTTACTTATCTTCCAGTGCGATGAAGCCGAGGCCTTTCAGCTGCTAAAACATCTCATGTTCAGACGTCAGATGCGCACCAAATACTTACCCGATATGAAGAAATTCCAGCTTCAATTATATCAACTCTCGCGTTTGGTTAAAGATCATCTGCCCGAACTGTACATATGGCTCGATCAGAATGACGTTTCGCCTACGTTGTATGCAGCACCATGGATTTTGACAGTCTTCAGTTCGCAATTTCCATTGGGTTTTGTGGCACGCGTTTTCGATCTGCTGTTCCTGGAGTCACCAGAAGTTATTTTCAAATTCGCCCTAGCTTTGCTCAGCGTGCACAAGGGCGAGTTACTTGCGCGTGATAATTTCGAAGAGATAATGGATTATTTGAAGACGGTGGTGCCCAAAATGGAAAGCGACATTATGGAGCAAATAATGAAGCTCGTTTTTAGTCTGAACATTACCAAGCAATTGGCCGAATACAATGTGGAGTACAATGTGCTGCAGGAGGAGATCTCAACGACAAATCATCATCTGGAAATGCTGAATCGTGAGAAGGCGCAGAATCAGCATCTCGAACAGCAATTGCAGGTATTTGTTGCAGTGATTGAGATCATATTAAGAATTTGTTTTAATAAATATCCTCACACACAGTTCGCTCAATCCTCCATTGCTCAATTGGAGACGACACGTTCATCGCAACAGTCACAAATCACCGCGCTACAGAGTCAAGTACAATCGCTGGAACTAACAATACAAACGCTTGGACGTTTTGTTGGTCATCTGGTGGATCACAACCCTGATCTGGATCTACCTGGCGATGTGCGACGCATACTGCAGCAGTTGGATGACCTCGAGCGTCAACGACGCAGGCCTCTCTTTACGGAACGAAAAATCGGAAAGTCCGTCTCGGTTAACAGTCACTTGGGGTTTCAACTAAAGGTTTTAGAAGAGTTGAACGAAAAAGACGAACATGGTTCGCCACAAAAACGGAAGGAGAAGACACCTTTTTTTGAGCACACCTACGAACATTTGCGTCAACAACAGCAACAGCGTGCAAATGGCTCCTTTTCCAGCACGAGCGGCAGCGGGTACGAGTCAACATCACCAACGCTTATACAAAAAGTGGACAAGCAACAGCAGCAGCAACAGCGTCCAACTCGCCTTTTGGATACCGCTTCTTCACGTGCTGTCATGCAAACCAAACTAGACGAATTGAAACTGCCCGAACATGTCGACAAGTTTGTGTCAAACATTAAGAGTCCCATTGAAGTGGATTCTGGCGTTGGTACACCTTTAAGCCCGCCCAGCACGACTAGCAATGCGAGCACGGCCAGCAGCGGTAGCATTTTCAGTCGTATGGGCTATAAGACCACGCCTACATCACTCTCACCATTGGCACAACGTCAGAGCTATACACCGATTACAACAGCACCTGTTGTGGCTTCTTTAGGCGAGCACACGAAACCCACAAGCACACAAGCAGCAGCGACGCTGCCATCAACAACTGTTACGGTCGTTACCGAGTCATCCCCAGAACCGCTGATGCATCCGCTCAGCATGGTGGGTGGTGATGTGAATGTGCGCTTCAAGGGCACTACCCAGCTCAAATCCATAAGACCGGTGCATCACATGCGCGCCATACCACTCTCCAGCGTCACACAAGGAAGTACCGAAGTCGCGCCCGTTGATTTGTCGTCGGCTACGACGACGGGACGCAGCTAACGGTTCTGATTCATTACAAAACTACTGCGTGGCTTCTATTGAAGGAAGTCTGCATGGCCGATGGAGTAAATCTATACAGATATTTGGCTTCGATATTTCTACAAATAACATAATAGGTATTTGCAGCTTCAGCTTGCCGCTCGCTATGCTGCTTCACGCCATAAATAAATTAAAGTCAAAATGAGCCACCCTCCAAATATGAGCGATAAATTAACAAATTCAAAAGTAATGTTGCCATAATTAAACGAAATACATGAACTCAGATTTCAATCAAAAGCATAAAGGGGGAGCACCCGAATTTTCGCTTATAAATTTTCTTGATTAAAGCGAATAAGAAGTCATAGTCAAAACTCAAAATTTATTGCTATTATAAAATTAGTATACAATATTATTATTTATATTTATATTTATATATTTTTTTCCACATTACGAATTTAATTAATTAATTAGTTTTTAGTTGCTTGTTGAGTCTTTTATAGAGTTCAAAGAAAATATTTTTGGTAGATTAAGAGACACAAACAATTTAAACATTTATGTATGTACTTAAATAGAAAACATCCTTAATATGGGTTTGCTGTATATTTTTATTTTTATTTTATGTCTTATTCAAACATAACATAAATAAAAAGATATCAAAAATTTAAGACAGTTGTACACACAGACACAAAGCAAAGATTGAAGTAATACGGACACAGTTTCGATTTCGAATATGTATAAATTCACTCAAAGCTGAAAACTCATTGCATACTGCAAGGCGCCCAAGATATTTACCAAAAAAATGCAACAACAAAAGTGTATTCAAATTATAAATAATTTTCGTACGATTGTATGCATACACATAAATATACATATATAACTACGTTCACATTAACTATTAATTAATGCTTAGTTTCCCGCTAGTGTTGTTTAACCCAGATGTACCCAGTTAAGAATCTTTTCTCAAAAGTACGAGAAAGTTATTAAAAAGCGAATTCGTTAAATCGACCCAACAGACCCGAAGCTGCTTAATTGTTACTTATATTAATGAATTGCTTAAGGTGGTTACATTTTCAACCACTTTTATTGTGTAGCTGATTTGTATTTAGTAAAGTAATCCAAGCGGAAATTTGATTAACAATACAAACAATAAACAATAAATCGCAATAAGCTAAAAAAAAAAAATCTATTTATCACATGTCCAGTTTCACCTCTAAAGCAACACCTTATTTTGCGACTGATCACGCCATTTGTCCAATCTTCTTCACTCCTCTTGGGCCTCCACAAAACTCATCCATTTTACTCTGTTGGCCGCTGTTAATTTGCGTAGGTTTGATCTTTGCCAGGGTGTTTTGAGTCGACTGGCGATTCCAGTGAACCGCCATTCTCGTGATGGAATTCGTCGATCTTCTTGGGATGTGACCTAACCATTGCAATTTGCTACGTTTGATTTATGTCGGTATGGGTTCTTCGTTTGTTATACAGGAAAATCTGGCGGAGGAAATGGCGTTTGTCCAGAATATTCTGCAGATGATTCTCAAACATCAACAAGAGAGTCTGTAGTCTCTGGGTGATGGAAATGGAGATTAACCATGTTTCAATTCCATACAACAGAGTTGATTTCATCAATCGAGAGTGATATAACCGTTGTGGGAGTGGCTTACCATCATTGCCTTGGTTTTCAGTATGCTGACTTCCAGTCCGACAGCACGTTCTAGAGTGACTAGTTCGCCAGTTTTTGCTTGCATGTCGGTGAGTTTATGTGCCAGGAGTCAGATATCATCGGTGAAGTCCAAGTTTTCGAGATGCCAGGTGAGATCCCCAATGATGCCTTTTTTGCCCAGAAGGAACTTGCTGCTTAAGGCCGGAGTTGTCACTTACCATTCTCGCTTTGAAATCGCCCCATGAGGATGGTAATGTCTACTCTGCGGATGGTGTTGAGCGCTGCTGCAAGTTGTGCATACAACTCGTCCTTAATAGTGGGGTAGCGTCTTCGGGTGGGGCATAGTATTTTACGATTTTTATGTGCCGGTGTATCATGCTGTAGAAGCTGGCCAGAGTATGCGGTCGGGAATTGGCTTTCCACTCTATCGGCCCTCTCGCTTTGCAGTATCAGATTAACCGTGCGCGTACCTTTGCATAGCAACAGCAATACTCGTATGCTACCTGAATAGACAATAGGTGTGTACAAATAAAGAAAAGTAATCCAAATTTATTCGTGGCGTCTGTCTCCAAAACAGATTGTGAGAGGAACGTAAACTATATAAGAAAGTACTCTTTTTGATTCAGGTCTGCCTATCAATCATTCAATAATTCGCATATTTCCATCTTCAAATCATCGATCGAAATTAAGAACAGGACTTATCAAAAATAGTGTGTTATGCCAACTTCTTTGACTAAAAACTAGCTAAACATATCTGCTTCGCGTTAGCCGAAATTCTGGTCTTTTGAGACTATCCATGTAAACCACTAAATTGTCGACTTCTTCGTAAGAACGGAAGCGCTTTTCCGACAGTACTTGCTGAAGTGAATGAAACAAATGGAAATCTGAAGGGCTACGTTTGGAAATACGTGGGGTGGAGTAAGACTTCGCAGACCAGTGCTTCCAACGTTTAGTGGACTTATTCAGCCATAAGCGGCCGGGAATTGTTATGAAGCAAATTCACTGACCCACGTGTGATCGCTCATTCTTCATTTCATTCATTCACTTTGACTTTGGTTTCGCTTTGCAATGATACAACTTTAAATAAGGCAGGTACCCAAAGCCGAAGAGCGATATGAAATACAATATAATAAAGTGTCCGCGCTGCCGGTTGTAAGTTGAGCCCAAATAAATGAACCGCGCTACTTGCTCTTTCGTTTCAGAATGATTTTATTTTTAAAACTGTGCTTAAATCTACATACTTCATTTTTCTTTGCTACATATAGCTTGTGAGAGATAGAGAAAGAACTCAATTGAGAGCGGATTCACTCAATTACAATTACACCAAGCTCATTTAGGGTGGATCGTAAATTCTAAACTAATTCTAATTCTATAACATATAATACTAGACAGCGGCAACATATATATTTCAGAAAAAAAGGTTTATATTATATATAATATTATAAATATATAAAATATAAAATATTTTGGCATAACAAAGCAAGATGCTGCAAAATCTCAAAAAACTTGTGGAAATATAATAAATAAATTTTGCTAACATGAAAATCACGCAGGCCTTTAAATCTGAACAGGTTAACAGCAGCCCCTTCTTAGAATAAACTTCTATAAGTTTGAATGAAAACTAGCTGAAGAAAATTTCTGCTAGGAAAGATAAGGCAATCTAGTTAACAAAATGGTCTTCGCATATAGGTTCAAAATAAAAATAAAGAAAGAATAAGTTTAATGTTTTTCTCCTATATTTTGGAATAAAGCTGCCAACGGGCAAAAATGTGTAGATTTCCAAATTGATGAATAGCACAATAGAAAAGAACGAAATTCAAAACCAGTTCTTAGTTTTGCTCGGTAGTCTTTCATGAGTATTAATGTAACTGAGTACAGCTGCATCACGTCCAGGGATTCTGTAGTGCAAAGAGAAGTGTAGTGTTCCCTGGTCAAAACCTTTTGTGTACGGCGTACTGGGGAAGATAATAGCGGCCAGAGGACCACATAATCGTAGGTAAATCGTGGCTGTCACATCCCTTGTATTTTGATGTTGACAACGTACGCGCGCAAGCGCAAACACATTTCCTATCAACCCAGCCGGCCGTCCACTCATTGCCTACACTGGACCTTGTTGCGCGTATGCTAATTCTTACCAAAAAGTAATTTAAGCGCCGAAAGGGGTGAACTTTTTATAATTTCAGGTCAGCGTGCTGGTTTCCCATTTTTCACTTCCCTTTTTAGTGTCTCTTTTCACATCACCACGAAGCGTATAAATGTGGCCTTAAACTATTATAAATATATTATATATTCTCTTTCGATACTCCACTGAGTTGTTTTTGGTGAGGCATTGTCATTTCAACGGTCATTTGGTGTATGCTGCTGCAGTTATTCCTTGCTTTGTGTTGAAAATTTTATAATTAGATTTCACATTGCGTGTACTTTGAGTTTGAGTTTGATTTCGATTTTTACCCATCAGATTTTTGACTTGATTTAGATGTAAAAATGTTCGTTCGATATAACCTAATTTCAAATTGGTCGAGTAAAACTAGCTGGCCGATCGACTCGACTTGTCAGGGCTAATAAAGTGTGTCAACTATCGAATTTAACTGAAAGAATTAAAATTTATCAGGTTCCACTGTCAGTTATAATTAAAAGAAATACTCAATGCATAGAGATCCATTATACAAATAAAATTAGTCTAGCGCTTTTGAAAAGGATGAGATTCAAATCATAAAATTCACCCTGACGATTTTAAGCATACTATAATCAGGCACGTGCCTGAGTCACGGTTTGCGGCATACAAAACCAAAACAAGAAGCAACGTAAGGATGCCAAGCGACAGAGACAAGAGTACAACAAAAGACCCGGTCAACAGCGGTCAATTTGTACCTCTATGCAGACAGACGAAAGACAATAAAAAATGATAATTGCGGACACGCGTCGAGAGAGCACTCCATGTAGAATTTGTTGTTTAGTTTAGTTTCGTCGGAAAACTTGGTTGAAGAATTGCGGCTTTAAATAATAATTGTTGTTCGGTATTCTCAATGTGTCAATATTTGTGGTCTTTTGCATTTCAGTGTAGAGCGGTCAAATGAAAAACAGGTTTTCCATTTTTGGCTCTTTCCCTGGAAAAGTTTATAATTTTGCTTGAACGTATGTGTATGAAACACAAAGGAAATTAGTGATGTAATAAAAAAATTAAAGAGCTTAACTGTTTAGTTGTGAACTGAAAGGTTTTCATAAAGTATCAAATTTCCTTACACGTCATTAGATAATGTATAACAAGGTGGAGTAGAATGAATGTTCAAATATTTACTTATTATTCAGTTTGTCTATGCGATTAGTACTTTTAGATTTCAAGCAGCAGATGAAACCCTTTCGAACACATATACACACAAAGATACGATTTATAAATCCCCTATCGATCATGATTGTGCGAATGAAGCAAAAATTTCCAAGCAAGAGCAAGAATACTTGTAAAACGATAGAGAAAAACTGACGACTGATCAAAAACAAAAATGCACCCAGGTAGAAAATGATTCAGGTAAAGGAAGTCAAGGAGCCGTACAAATTGGGCGAAATGGGGAAACCCAAAAGACATGTCTAAGTCATTGTCGTCGTCTTGCTTGGTTTTATTGTATGTCTGTGATGCCTTGTAAAGTTGCTCGTTTTGAGCGAATTCTCTTAGGAAGTACACAAAAAAGTAGAAAATATTAGAATCAATACCAACAGCTAAGAACAGCAACAACTACCAATACAAGATTTGATCTCTATCCCTAAACGATCATAAAACAGTCATAGGGTTCAGAGTAAATTACTGATTTTCTATTTGTTTGCCTTTTGTCTTCAATCTCTTCGTTGTATAAAGTTCGCAACCCTTTTCACATGTGCCTTAATCTTTCCCTGTCAAATACTTTTCTGCAACGAATTTAATGATTTTGCACAAATCATCAATTTTTTTATTGCACAATGCAATGCATTTTGTTTTTTAGTTCAGAGTTCCTAGATTTTCTGAACTTACACGAATTTATATACTCGTATAGAATCCAGAGAAACCTTTTGGCACGTATGGTCACACTTTGGGTCAGTTCTTGTAGGAAATTTTGATATCACCAATTTATATGTTTTTATGAAAAAAGAAAGATGCAGAACCGACTGTTTAACATTGCGTGAGCCCAATTTTTTAGTTGAAGTGCAGTGACAAAATTGATATCCTAATTAGATGATGTAAATTTAATCATAAATAAATGAGAATTGCATTTCCAAAACACGCAGCCTCTAGATCCTATATTACCGTTTTGCTTTCACCGAATTTGTATTATTTTCCGATACTGCCGGTTAATTTTATTTACTATTTTTTTCGTCTAAGAATGTTTAGAAAATGAACTACTTATATTGAAGAAACATAATTAAAACTATTTGGACGTAGAGGGCGAAGATATGGGTCATAGGTAGAAAATCAAATATAGCAATTATCTAAATGCAACATAAAAAATTATACAATCACGAAGTTAGAGGTTGATTATAAACGCCAACATAGGAAAATTCACATTTCTAAAGTGACTGGAAACTGTTAAATAAGTCGAACAGTTTTTCGATGTTGGATGCGGTAGTACTGCCCCATATTTTAATTACATAACGACCAAGCAAGTGCCACACCTTGTATGTATTATAAATCAATCTTTTATTGAAAATGGATAGTTTACGTAAAGGGGAGAGGAGCTAGTCCAGCTTCCTAATCTTTTGATAGACCCGTGCTGCGACCATTTTTGTGTTTGCACGCCATGTTAATCGTTTGTCAAGGATCAGATCAAGATATCGAATTTGAATCATATGTGGAAAGATGCTTGAGTTTAAAATACAGACGCCTTGCCTTAGAGTGAACGTGCAGTTGTTAGATTTGGCGGCGTTGGTGACTATGACCCGACGACTGATGTTCCGATTCCCAGGCGTGGAATCTTTCCATTTTCTCAGCCGCTTCATTTGGAGAGCCGGAGTTTAACAAAATTGCCGGAAGTGTACAATGAATAGAGAAACGGAAGAAGATCGCAGCATTCAGGAACACCGGCCCAAATACGCATGATAGTGACATATTGTTTCTTACCGCAACGGAGAAGGTTCGTCCTTTAGGACTTTGCATGAGATGGGGTAGGAAAGCTTTAATTTTTTTGCAGCAGTCCTGAATCCACACCACGGATATCAGCTTCTTAATTTGAGTTAAAATGTTTTAAGTAGTGACGTGCCCTCTTGAACTCTGGTCCATTAGCTGTACATCAGCTGTTTCGTCAACCTCAGCATGGTCAGCCAGGCTAAAAGGTGTAAATCGTCCGGGGATTGGATCGGCTTTCTGCTCAACTGAAGCCAAACTTTTTAATTAGACCCACGTTAGCCATTATATTGTTGTTCGCACTGTTTGTATTTCTTTGCTCAGCTCTGGAGCAACTCTCTTCCATGCAGCTTTACCAAATTGGTTTCGTGCGTTTGTATCGAAAAAAAAAAAAATAATATCGGAAAAATTAACCTATACAAGGGACTGGTTTTACTTTGAACTACAATAAGTAACAAATATTTGAATTGTTCCTATCTTTAACGTATTAGGGGCAACTTTAATGTAGTCTCGTAGTCTCTCAAAGAACTCTGACTGCCCAAAATTGACATTTGTCCTCAAACTGTTTCAGCAAATATCCCATACGAATATTTTTTGAAAGGAACACTTCCTCCGATATGCCGATTTTGCGTAACAGCCCATTTATACATATCCTATATTGGGAATACTTACCCGTGTTCCGTACTTAATACCGTACAACTTTTAATCAATACAAAGTCTGGAAGCCTTCCAAAATAATAGTTTTTAATGTACTTAGGCTAGTCTTCCTAGAACAATTTGTGCTATATTTATTAGTGTTAAAAGAAAATATAATGTTAAGCAATCATTGTATTGAGAAAATGCTTTAAATGGCAGTGTGTGGTGCTTCATTTTATATATGTTTCCAGAGGATTGCCGCGATTTAAGTCTCTCTCTATATCTGCTGCCGAAGAAATGTTTTTGCTCAATCACTGTGAGTATTATGCGGAATAGGATTGTGTAAATTTCCTTTATATAAAATTTTGAACCCTTCCTTTTCATACATATGCAAATGTCAGCCAGATGCAAAATTAATGAATTAAACCCAAAGAACAAACACCTTTCGACAAAGCGTTGATAGCAAAAAAATCGCGAATGACCAAAAGGAGGACTCAGCATAAGCAACTACCACCGTTCAACCCGTTTTGCTTTATTATATTTTTGTTGCGCAAAAGTGTATTGTTTCATAGAAGTAGCTATAAATAACATTCTATAGGTTATATATAAATAACATTCTATAGGTTTCTTTTTCGCAACGAGGTTTTTATGTTGCTGTAAGTTTTCATTAATGGGGTACAAAACGGATGCACTGCGGACCAACAAATGCCACAGATCTTGCAAATTACAAGAACAATTACGGATCTAAAATATCACCCTAAAGGTAGCGATGGTAAGATGGACCGATGGTAATAAGACCTCCACCGGTTAAACTTGTCACGCCGGAGCACCTAGGCAGGGTGGTAGTTAATTTCAACAAGTCCTGTGGTGAACCTCTAAACTAAGCAAGGCACGATAATTACAATACTGCGACAGGTACTGATTTCATATATTCAGGATCTCATGGTCACTATTCCGGTGTAGTTACAACACTCCGTGAAATAAATAATGGGATGGTTAACAAGGTTCTTCAAAAGCGTCTTTGAACTATCGCACCTCCCTTTGTGGTGGCGAGAAACTTGGGTTGTATTTATCCACAAGGCAAGAAAGGCTTTACACACACAACCTAACGATTTCAGACCCATTATACTCTCCTCCTTCCTAATAAAGATTCTGGAAAGGCTATGGTTCAAGGGCTCAAGAGGCAATAGAGGCAATATATCCATGACTCGAAAGGCCAACCTGGCTTTATACAACACTCTGATCGTTCCAGTCCTGCTCTATGGCGCATAAGCATGGACACTATTGAAAGCGGATAAGGGACCTCTTGGCCTTATCAAGAGAAAAGTTATGCGTTGGATTTTGGGTCTTATTTGCATTAATGCCATCTGGAGGAGAAGATTTAACAACGAACTTTACGGGCTGTACTGCGGCATGAGCCTAGTCAAGTGTCTTGTGATACAACGCTTGAGATGGCTGGGCCATGTAAAGCGTATGGACAACACAGCGCCGGCCCGAAGAGTCTTTGAATCAGAGCCATTGGGACAACGCAACAAAGAACGATTCAAAGAAGACACGGCCATGGTAGCTGATATGTTAGAATTGTCTATTAAATATAATGAAATATGCACTTACAGCCTTCACACATATCAATGACGCGGTTCGGAGATGGCGCATTTATTATGCCGATGATTGTAATTAAAGTCATTGGCCTGTAGCTATAGCAATAAGTGACACTTTTGTTACTCAATGTTTTATAAACATATGTATCTCGTTATCCTCTTTCGATTGTTCGCGATAGCCAGTTGTTATTAAAAGTTATTTGCTAACTAAACTCAAGCATAGCACAACTGATTTGACAAACCTAAGCCGAACGAAGGACAGTAATAATTACTATTGTTCTCAACAGATGCCTTCAACAACATTATCCCAGCAGCTATCACCGGATTTCTGATGCGTTTTGGGGTGGAGGCCTCCTTCGCTAGGTCCACACTAAAAAGATACTTCAGTAGGGGTACTATGCAGTGCGATGTCCTCTCTCCATTATTTTGGCGCTTGTTAATAGACATAATGTTGTTGTTGTATAGTTTTGAATTGGGCGATGTTTTCCACACATACGGCATCACAAAGGGCCAATGTTTGGCCTAAGTTGCTCTAACCTAACCTAACGTAACACAATCTAAGAGTTGCGAAAAAATTAAAGTTGACCTCGCTTGGAGGGGGCTCCATATGTTAAATATGTTATCATGTTTTTTTAAATCTGATCCAAATTTGTGATACTAAAATATGTATTTATTTACATTTTTGGAGTGAAACTTCTAGGCGGCTATTCGGTAATTTGGAATGAAAATTGTATATGCACAGCGAAGATTGTCTTTGAAAGTCGCTTAGCAGGTTTTTTCATATGTTCCCTAGCATTCATTGTCAGAATTGTCTTAAAGCAAGTGGTTCATAAGTGTGGCAATGTACGTCAATCATATCTACGCATTACTTTTTGGTTAAGCATGTAACTGAGACAACGATCACTCAATAAGTTGTTCAATCATACCTAAACGTTTCAATTGTTCAATTGTTTTGAGTGACTACAATAAGTGAGGACTACAAATTGTAAAACTCTGGTATGACGCGTATTTACGCGTTCTGTTCAGACCATAAACTTCTTGTAGGTGTTCCTTAAATCTATAAGTAAAGGACTATTTTCTGTATTTTTTTCAAAATTTTAGGCTCAGTAGTTTACGTGATAGGTGGGGGACATTTATTATATATTTTCTTAAAAAACTTTTAAACTATTTATTTTAAAATTATAAAATTAAAAAAAAAAATTATTTGAGGTCCTTGCAACAAGCCCTTTCATTTAATATATCACGCAATCTAATCGGTCCACTAGGCTATAAAAGTGGGACAGACACAAGAGTGATCCTATAATGGTTCCGTTTTCATTCAAACCCACGAAACCCTGCAAAGAGACGAAGGACAAAAAAAAAAATCGCAAAAAACGCATAGACTCGAAAAGATAAAAATTCAGGTGCAAAAAAAAAGGAATTTTTTATGCAAGTAGCAACCCTTAAGCAAATGTGACTTTTTTATTTATGAATTATGCAAATTTTCACCTAAGAAAGTTGCAGGATTTCTATGTCAGCCAGTGTTAGGTAAATTACTTGCCAACTGAACATAGTTAAAAAGTCGAAAGGTTGGAGGAGGTTTGATGCGCGGGCAAGTATCGACAGCCCATGTGCACGTGTCGATAACGGAAGGCAACACATAAATCAAAGAACGTTGTGCAAATAAAGCTGAATCAAAATGAATTGTGGGTAGGGTGCACTGGGCAGATTCTTCGAGCACTTTCTATTTCATTTGCTTTAGATCAATTCGGCTTTCTTGGTTTACCACTTTGAATTGGATTTTTAAATTGTTACCATAACCGGGCGCAGAGACTTAGCTTACTACAAGTTGGCCATAGAAATGTGAGGAAAGTCTGTGTTGAGCTAACTTGGTTCAATAGCGTCAATTTGCTGATTTTATTAACCTTCCTCGTCATTGTCTCTAATGAAATACACACAATTCGAATTCAGTTCAGATATATTTTCCAGAAATTGAAGACAGCGCTCATTCAAAAGTTATTATCGGGAAAACAAACCACGAATGTAATTATTGTTATGTACTCAAATTCATAAATGACACAAGTAGACTGTAATATCAGGAATTACGAGTAGATGATGGAGATAAGAGGAGTAAATTGCAAATAACCAAGATGCGTGTCGATTCAATGCCTCAACCGTAAACGAAGTGGCCATTGCTATGGCTAGAAGTGCATTTGAATTTCGCCATATTAGAATATGCATAGAAACAGGATACGATCCGTTGGATTCCCCACTACTTTTTGGGAAAGAGGATAGCTTGTTCTCATCTCACATCAACATTAAACAAAGGAACCCGGTAACAGGATATATCAAATATTTTCTTTCAATGATGGAGTGTATTCATGGGGGCGATCAAATTTCTAGTATACAGGATGGATCATATTAGTTGGACCCATCTTGCGAAACCATAACTTTACAAGAATCACCTGATTGACTAATGATGGCAGATGTTTGAGGCGTCAATCTTAGGGAATTTTTGATGTGGAGCAGTACACATCAACAATTTTAAATAGGGAGAAGTGCGCCATCAAAGAACGCAATAAAGCATTTTCACTAAAAAATTTTGTCTTTTAGTACTAGCTAGAGTTATATAATAAAATCTGCTCAAACCAAATTAAATGATCTCTCACTTATAAAGCGAAAAGAGTGTTGCTTTAATGTTTTTCTATTTTTAAATTGGTAGCCCTATACATATATGTGTATAATTCGTAAGTACAAGTAAATAGCCATAATAGCTTATAACATTACTTTCATTGAAATTGATATTTTAGTCAAATTGTTAATTCTTTTATTGACAGAAATGTTAAGATTAAATCATCTGCCCAGACAGAACGCACATATCAATTTAAACTCATCGCGTTGAGTGCTTGCAGCAATAACTGTTTCTTGTGTTGCTTCTCTTTCACGAAATCCAAGCTGCGCTGTCTCCAGGTACTTTTGCGCAGCTTTATCGGGCGACTGCCCACATAACGGCCGTCCATCTCTTTCATGGCGAGTATGTAATCAGCGAGATCAAGAAAGCTAACAAAGCCGAACCCTTTGCTTTTGCCTGAGCGGTTATCGCGTACGACACGCGCAAGTTGAAATGACGGATATTTTGTGAAGGTGCGCGTGAGCAGTTCATCGTTCACATCGTTGCCCAAATCGCCGCAAAAGATACGGAAGTCATTGTCCGGCCAGTCGGCAAGTGATGCATCCTTCCAGACAGTGCCTCCCGCAGCGCGTACAGTCTTCGGATCGTTTTTCTTTTTCTCGGCGGCCTGAAATGATTGCAACGCTGAGGATGCGCACGCTGCTCTGATTGCTGCCGTGGCCATCGGATTTGGGCCACTTTCTTCGCCTTTGCGCTTCCTCGATTTTTGTGTCACATCGGTTTGTATTGCATTAATGTTGATTTGTGGGGCTGCTGCTACACTGGGTGCACTGCTAAGCACCATTGGAGTTGTTGCTACGCTTTTCCTCCCTTGTGCCACCAGAGGTGACGGCACGGCGCTCTGCATTATTGGCAAGAAGGTTGATATATATGCCAGAGGCAATGAATGCGGCAGAATTCTTGGATATTGCGGTCTCCATGGTGGTTGTTGTAGTTGTTGTTCTGGATAGTTTAAAGTATTTGCGTTAATTTTTGAGAGCACTTGGGTCGGCACAAAAGAATAGCGGGGTGGCGGCGTCGATTTCAAAGTCTCTGCCTTGATGCATGATAGTTCGATATATTTCCTCTTTATCCCCATTGTTTATATATATGTTTATAATCCTAGAAAACGATTTTATAAGTCGAAATTATTTTCTAAGTTGACAGAAGACGGCAAAAATACGCGGTTCGGTTGCGTTCGGTATATTTTGAGCACTGTGATTGTATTATATGTCTAGTAAAAGTCAGACTCAGACTATGTCTAGTAATACTCATTTTAAAATTACAACCACTTTTATAGTATTTATAGTTCTTTAACTGCGGCCTTTACATCGACCTAATTACTTCTTGATGGTCTGTTATTTTATTGCTCTACAACGACGCTTTTATGATTCTTGGTATGCCAAGAATGCTGACTTCAAGGGTCATTAGCTGTTTAGGTAGATTATGTATTATATACTAAACGAGAAGCGAGTTTCGTTTTTGATCGGGGTATTTATTATCTCTATAACTATAGGTAAATAAAAAATTTGAATTATATGGCATGCTCACAATCCTATCTGCAGTAATATGATTTAGAAACTTCTAGAAACTTCGGGAAAGTTGTTGAAATTGTGGAATTCGAGAAAAAGCTGCTTTAGGAAGAGATGATTTGTAAAACTCCACCTGTGAGAATGGCGGTGCTAAGTCTCTTAGACGAGGTGTCTTCCCCGGGCGAAATGAGGTTTCTTGTTATATGAGCGTTTTCTATTACTTGTATTTATCGGGACTAAAGTAACTCGTGTCAGAAAACAATTCATTTCCGTTTAAATTGGGTTTAACTCAACAAAGATAACATAAATTCCAAGAAGGTCGTCCAAAATGGATTATTGTGCTAAAATAAGTCGATGTAGCGCGTGAAGTAATAAAGGAAGGTGAAGGAAGGAAGGTGCTGTGAAAGGTTTGTTCTCGTTGAATCCGATATCATTTCACAATATTTCAAAACGGTGGCTGTGTCGGTGTATACCGCAGCTCAAGAAACAGAATCACTTCAAACGACGAAAGATGGATCTATGCGTAACAGAGTTTTGTCAAACAAATTATTACTTTTCTTAGAAGATTTGGACATGTGGCAACAATACCGAATTATAGGTAATTCTAAAGGGCATACAAACCGAAAGTGTTCGGTAAAATAAGGAAAACAAAGGAGAACCATTTAAGTATTCTCCAACATGAAAAGCTGAATTCTTAAACATCTCAATGGAATTCATAGGTCATCTGTTGAGTCCTGACTTCGCAGCTCGTTGGTTTAATTTTATTACCGAGATAAAAATCTGTTCTAGTTGTTATATTTTTTTATGAATATGTTGAAGCTTAAAAACAAGCGCGTTGTATAGAAGAATAGTATTAAACGATAAAACATTGGATCAGCCAAACGGGATTTAGAATGTAAAGTTGCTTTTAACCGTGAGGGCTGGCCGATCCTGGTCCTTACGATTATGTGCTTTACAGTTAGGATCTGCAGGTCTCCACGCCTGACAAATCTGCTGCAGGTTTGACTGAAACGTTACAAAACACAAAGAACAGATAATTATAATAGGTCACGAGTGCCACTATTATATATGCGTATCCGAACATGCGACAAGACAACCTGATTAGACACACAAGAACCCCATCAATCGGTCAACCGGTTAAGCGACGGTCGGCTTGCCCTCTGCAGACGATAAACAAACAAGAAAAGAGATATTTATGTAAATTCTATTGTTTCACCTTTTTCTCGACGTTTGTAATAATTTGAATTTGAGGGTTAAGCGGGCCGATGAGGAACGAGTTTTCGACGTTTTCCAGGGAAAAACAAATCATTTTGCGTGAAAACTCAACCTGTGGTAATTAGTGCTTCGACGACAGAAATTGTATAATATTTAATATATATTTATTTATTAAAAATATAATGTGATTCCAAAATTATGAGTATATTCCACTCTGCTCGAATGATGAGCAGTGGAAACCAAAATCCAGGTACACACACGTGGAGATACAAATTGAAGTACTTCTATTGATCAATGATTACGAATGCCTCCGCAAACAGAGAGATCTGCAGACTAAAAAAGAAAAGTTTCCCACCGCGACGCTAATAACAAAATTTATGATATTTATAGAAAAATGTTTTCTTGGAAGTCGCTGTTGCCTGTGCAAACATCTTCAAAGAAATTCTTTGAACAATTCAGCTCGAAAATTAGTCGGATAATAAAGGTTGCGTAGAAAGTCTAGGATCACGGGTTGAAGTGGTAAAAAGTGCGTAGATAAGAGAAACGAAAAATTACAACGAGACTATTTAAGTAAGCGCTAAGTACGCCTGCTGGTGTTGCTTGGATTTATATAGTATTTGAGGAATTGTGATGTTACGGGATTTTAAGAGATGTGTTACCTCTTGGAAATCTTCAGGCAGCCTTCAATTCGATGCAACCCCCATTTCAACACTCGTTATAATTCCATCGGGTTTGCAGTAAATTGCACAGAGGTGAAATGCGAACAATGCTATAATATCAGACAACAGGAATTTTTCAGGGTTTTCGAACACTTTTCTGCAATGAATTCACAATTTTTGTCTCAAACTGAATTGAGTTTTTATTGACCCCAATCCAAGCTGCTCATGTAATAAATTGTCCTTTCCGATCTGGTTCAGGGTTCGTAAGTTTCTTGAGCTGTAACTGATTTCACTCTGGAAATTGGATTCACCAATGAAATGCCACAGGATAAATAAGCAGATATACCTGGCATGTGTATTGACATTTTGCGCTACGAAATATTTATAGTAATATTATACCAGTATATCCGGATCAGACGTTGTTCTGTCTCGGAAATTAAACTTGTCCGTGTGAGATTTACCTTTTCCGCGGCGTTTTATTCAAACAGCACAATTAAAATTTCTTTTCTTTTTTAAATTATTACAAAAAAAAAAAACAAATATTTACAATAATTAATATTTCATTTACATTTCATTGAAAGTAATGACCGAAGTGTTAGATTAAATTGGAAAACGGTTCAGTTTTTACGCTCTGAATTTATTTCTTTTTCAAAAACTTTGCTTCGTTAAGGAATCTTACGCGAAACTTAATTTGAAGCAAAGAAAAAAAAAATACTAACCTCTGCAATGCAGAAGATTTGATACTCTTCACGTAGACTTTTATTTAATTTAATTTTTAAAAAAATTTTTAAAATTTTTTAATTTATTTAATTTATTTAAAAGCATACAAAGTTCAAATGAAAAAAAAATATAATCCAAGTAGTGTCTTAGAATATGGGGAACTACTCAAAATTTTCTATATGGAAGGTATTGTATCTATAACTATATATAACGAGTGATACTATGCATTTGAGTTTAATAATCGTCATGCGACCATCATCAACAGCCTTCTTTAATTATTATATTTGAATAACCTCTAATGAAAGCAATATTTCCAATAAACATTCAATCATATGAACTTTTCCATAGGCCAAGGCAGTCACCGTTTGAAACCTTTTTTAAAGCACGAAAGTTACTTTACCGAACAAATGTCTAATCAGGAGAATTCAATTCAACTGACTTCAACTGACTTCAACTGTTCCAATTAACTACAGATGGATATGTCATAGTCGATTCAACAGAAATATCTATATATAAAAAAGAAAGTTGTATCTTTGTAGCATTCATTGTACAATCTCTGTTCCTATGATTGAGTATTGGAATATATATTATTCCAAGACTGACGAATTAAATCCGTTCATTAGAAGTCAGGAAATTCTATCCAATTTTTTTTGTATGAAATGAATATTGCTTCGTCAGTTTGCCGTTGAAAAGTCTGGCAAATTCGAAAAAGTAAGTCTGTCAATGAAAAATAATATGAAAAGTTTAACATCAAAAGAGAAGGGGTGGGAAGAAAAGACGTTGTGAACGATAACACAGGGCGCTGAGATACAACACACCACTCGGAGAGCCTGGCAAGAGGCAGCAACGCTCCGGGTACCCCCTTGTACAGCGGTCGCCAAACTTTTTGACCTCACGGATCAGTACATTCATAATTTAAATCATGCGGACCACTAATATGATTTTTTAAGTGTTAAATATATTTGTTAAATATATATGTTTAGCAAGATTAAGCACCTCTTGATTTGATTTGATATCATAATCATTTGATATCATAAATCCAAGTATTGCAGTCTATTGTATAATCATTGAGTTTTATGATTTTTGGGAAGGCTGACTCACGTATCTCAGCTACTGCCAGTCGTAATATAACAACCCTCAAAGTACAAAGTACAAATTCCAGCCGCGGCCAAAGCGTTCCATGTCTGGAGTAACGATTAAAGCTCTTCTTAGGTAGCCACTTAAAAATGTGTAAAACCATTTCGCCAGATAGTTTCTGGAAGTGATTTGTGCGATCGGCGATGTATATGGACATCACAGGCGTTTGATGCACTAATAAAGACTCGCTTGGCACACTAACCGTATTAATAAGTGGGAAGGAACAAATAAGGGATGGGATTAAAAGGATCTGGTAGAGGGCCATCTCGTCATCCTAACTCTTCCCGTTCTGCGTCGCATTAAAAGCCACCTGGTTAGTTTAGTTGGATGATTT
Organism: Cacoxenus indagator; assembly: GCA_035041755.1. Classification (NCBI taxonomy): domain Eukaryota; kingdom Metazoa; phylum Arthropoda; class Insecta; order Diptera; family Drosophilidae; genus Cacoxenus; species Cacoxenus indagator. The sequence continues at coordinate 847,606 of JAWNKX010000274.1, forward strand.
TTCAAGCGCTCTTAACCCTAATAAGGAGTCAATGGCCTTCTCAGCTATTTCCCATAGATATTACCAAAATTTCATTGGTATCGGCTGTGTATTTTAGAAGGTTAGCTCGTTTTAACATTGTGACACGTGATGCTAAGAAGATTGAAATTAACAATGAAAATAGTTGAAGTTCTAATAATTATGATAGATGATAGAAATTAAGCTATAACACCAAACAGTCAGACCATTTTTTGGTATCATCAGTTTTTTAACATTCATCTCAGCAAATGCGTGAGAAAATTTGTTCTAAAATTGGTCTATAATGATTTTGCAAATCTCTCTTGAACAAATAGGTTTAGAGCCCAATGGAAGATGATGAATGATCAGTATTAAGAATTGTTGGCCTTGGCACTGTCGTAAAAATTATAGCAAGGTCGAAACCTACCCCGGTCGGCGAAAATTCGAAGAACATTACATTACCGTTATTAGCAGACACGATACATCTAACCTCTTGGAGTACGGATACATTTAATTTCTTTTCAGATCTGCTTATGCGTTTGGTGTTAAGCTGTGGCAAAAGTGCCTTCATGGTTGAAGTGTTCAATTGTGATTATTTGTTTTTCTTTAATTTTTAATAGAAAAACACATATCTCTTAAGGGTAGTTGTTAATTTTCGCAAATAAATTTCCAAAGAATACACATTACACTTATTTATTTAGGCTTGAAGTTCCTACATACTACCTTGTATGGGAACCAAGAGTCTATGGTGTAATTTAGCGTTGAAATAATGAGAATCCCTAGAAAAAGCTACTGAATTTTAGATAATTATTTATTCACTAAGGCGGACCATTATTGTCAAATTTAAATATTGGCTATTGAGTTATATCACCTTCCAATAACAGTAACGAATGGACACAATTATTCGAACAGCCCATATTGTCATACCAACTGTACCTGAATAAACCGATTTCTTCGATATCTTTATAAGTGCTTACTGCAATGATTTGGATGAAGAAGTCCAAAAGAGCTAATATCAAATGCATGTCTGTTTTTAGGCAAAACTCATGGGTATCATTTGCATTCATTCTGAGAAGTGTTGTGTAAAAGAACAACAAAATTACAAGCAACAAATACAATCACACTATACTAATTCTCTACACACCGAGTCGATGTAAGACTCCGATATGAATTTCAATCTATTTTACAACACTATTTTTCCGATCGTGTGCAGTTTCGAATTATATACATTCTAACCATTATTTATATAATGTGTGTATATCAAATGATGAGCCTACATGGATGGTGCCAAAATACATTTTCCTAAAACTTCCAAAAAAGGATTTAATATATTAAATACAATATGAATAATCTAATATTTTCAGGGACCAGTTTGCATAGAACATACCCACATGGCTATATATACAGGTATCGTCGAGTTTACCTATACTAGTCTATACTAATTACTAATACACTAATACTATTATAGTAATACCAGGCCTATTATTTATATTTAATATTAAAAAGAGGTAGTGTTGGTTTGGATGTTAGGTGTAATCTTCGAAAGTATTTATCCGACTTTAAACATTTTTTCACCAGTAGACTGCTATTTAGTATTTATGTATTTTGTTAGGATTAAATTACTAGAAATACACTGCAGGACCAAGCACAAAAACCTTCGTACGTTTTTTCGTTCTTACTGCTGTGATTCTTTTTCATTTTTGTATTCGTGTTTCCGGTCATCCTACGCCACCATCCGCTGGAAACCATTCGGTCTGACTCAATTCAAAGTGTCTCTGTCAGTATTCACACAACTCAAGGCATCCTGGTCATCGCAGCCATTTATTGTCCTCCAGGACCCCAAATATCAGAGCAGCAGTTCGACACCTTCTTCAATCAACTCGGACCTAAATTCTTAGTCGGAGGGGATTGGAACGCCAAACATCGACTTTGGGGGTCCAACCTTGCCACCCCAAGAGGCAATCAACTTCACAAGAGTACAATAAACTGTTCCAGAGAGGTTCTCGCCACCGGGAGCACCCACCCTTTACCCATACGATTGCTCAAGGTCGCCCGACGCAGTAGACTTTGCTATATACAATGGCATTCATGCAATAGCTCTGGACATTGCGGAGTCATCTGACCCTAGCTCAGACCACATCCCACTATTTATTAAACTTGGATTGATTCCAGATAGCATCGTATGCCGGTCCAGACTGCTCCCTCCCCACGCTAACATAACGGTCTTTCATCAGTGTCTAAACGAAAGGATCAACCTCAATATGGAAATCAATTCGGACAAGGATATAGATGATTCGGTTGACCTGTTCACCAAGAACATTCATGAGTCCGCCGAATTAGCCTCTTCATACCAATTCCCTTGTTCACCCATCCCTCCTCAGTCTCTTAAAACCTGTGGTTCTGGAGTTGGTGAGATATAAACGCAGCCTACGACGTCGCTATATGAGATCACGGAATGAATTTGACAAGGCTGCATGGAGGAGAGCTGCCCGAGAACTGAGAAACGTAATGCAAGCTGTGCGATCGGAACATTTCAACAATCTGTGGGCCTAATGCGGATCCAATGAAAAAGTCTGTCTTCAATCTATGGCGTGCCACCAAGTGCATCAAACAACAGCCTCACAGACATGCTCCAATCCGTGGGCCTCTAAACCAGTGGCTGCGTACGGAGACCGAGAAAGCAGAAGCATTTGCTAATGAGTTGGAGAGCCGCTTCACGCCTTTTAGCCTGGCTGACCCTGGAGACGTTGAGGAAACAGCTGAAGTCCTATCGAGATGTATATTAGACCACAGTCCAACTAAACATGTCACCCCTGAAGAGGTTGTGACTCAAATTCAGAGACTGAAATCTAGGAAGAGCCCCGGACATGACCATATTGACAACAAGGTGGTGAAAGCACTCCCTTGGAATGGAGTGTTGTTCCTGACGTTGCTGTTCAACAGCATGATGCGGATCTGCCATTTTCCCATACAGTGGAAGTTTGCAACGATATCGATGATACCTAAACCTGGTACTCCGGAGAACCATGTCACATCATATAGGCCCATAAGCCTGCTTCCAACTTTTTCAACAATTTTTGAAAGATTATTTTTGAGTAGATTGTTGGCAGTACGGGGTGTTCAAGAAGCCATTCCTGATCACCAATTTGGATTTAGATCACAGCATGGCACTCCCGAACAACTGCATCGAGTCGTTAATCACATACTTACTGCGTTTGAGATGAAACAGTATTCCTCTGCAGTCTTCCTAGATGTCAAACAAGCATTCGATAGGGTATGGATCGATGGACTTCTGCATAAATTAAAAATACTCCTACCTGGCAAACAGTTTTTACTAATGCGACGCTTTCTTCAACGACGAACCTTCTCTGTGGCGGTAAGAGACAAAATTTCCACCTTCAGGCACATGAGAGCCGGTGTCCCGCAGGGGAGTGTCTTAGCTCCGGTCCTCTACTCCTTATATACCTCTGATATGCCTACAACTAGAGATGAGCATTCGATTATTGCTACTTACGCGGACGATACGGCAGTTATTTTCAACTCTGCCTCTCTGAACGAAGCTGCGGAGAAATTGTCCAGCTACCTGGATAGATTCCATTCATGGGCCAGGCGTTGGAATATAGCCATAAACTCTGAGAAATCAGCTCACTGTACCTTTACGGGCGCCCCTTGGTACGTCCGCAACACCACACTGCACAGGGATCTTGCCGTGCCAACTGTTATGGAGGTGATTAATTCTCACAGCTGCCGCTATCACTACAGACTTTTGTCGCACCCAAATCCGCTAGCTTTCTCCCTCACCCGTATCTCAACAAGGCGTAGACTGAGGAGGCTGCACCCGCATGATCTCCCTCTAAGAAGGATACAGCCTTCTATAATTAATTAATTTAGTATAAGTCAAATTTATTTTTTTTTTTGTCACGTCATTATTCTTTAAATCCGACAAATGTGTTATGCAGTTTACTGCGTTAAATGTTATAATTTAATTATAAAAAAAAAAATAATAAAATTGTATTCGTGTTTGTGAATTAGTTGCAAAGAGTGTGTGGCGGATATTTGAGAGACAATGAGTGCGCTCACTTTATGAATACTGCTGTGACCGCAATATAGAGTAGCTGTTTGGTTAATTTTCTTTCTTTTTTGGCTAGCTTCGTATTTTTATTGGTTTTGGTTATTTCTTTCTCGGCTTAATTTTGTATTGTATTTCATAGGTAGTTTCGGTAGGTTAGGACAAAACTCGCTTCTTATTATTATTACTAGCGTAGCCCGCAAAACGTTGTTCTGCTCTTTTCGGTATTAGCTAAGAAACGAATCCAAGTAAGTCGCATGGTCAACTATATGATGCTTGCTCCATATTAGGAACTCCAAAATCACATCAGAATCAAAGCAGTATGGTAGAAACTAGAATTAGTCTAAAGAAGGTTTTTATTAATTTAATTCAGTACTTATCCCCTTTATGTCCACTTAGACTACTAGTATAATGTCTAAATGACGTGAGCAGGTGTATTAAACTTCTATGAGCAGTTCATAGAAGTTGTATAATATTATGAAAAAGTGGGAAGAGAAGAAAATAGTTTAAATAAATATTTATTTTACGAATAGGTTACCAGATCAACTGGTTTTGTCTTTAGCAGACGTCGCGTCGCCTGCACTGTACTTCCTTTAGCGGAAGTAAGCTAACGCTAACCTTCAGGTGCTGAGCTAACTTGGTTTGGTAAATCCGACTTCTTTTAGTGACTTCCTCTGATATTGTAGGAATGTATGTAAGTTGGCGATTGTGATGTACCACTCCGCTTTGGTAATTATGAGATGATGATATACCCACATTTGATGTTTTGGATATTTCCCATATTTGCGCACCCTATGTCCAAATTGGTTTGATTATGGCTTTGTGTACCAATAGCTTTTTTTCTAGCGTTAGATTAGATCTACGGTTAAGGAGTCAATAAAGCTGTCTAGTCTTCTGTTTTATTTGCTCGCGCTTTTTCTGGTGTTTCCAGTTTAATTTTTGTTTATATAAAGTCCTAGATATTTCGCGCGGTCTCCTGTTTTAACAACTACTGTTTTAACTGCTACAAGGTTTTTATTAAAACAGAAAATTTTTATTTTTAGGTAATACCAGAAAAGGCAAAAAAACGTATGCCGAGCTACGCTATTTTATTAATAATCTTATTACAAAATAACAAGGCACACAACACCAAAACCTTGGCAATTGTTTGGCTATTGTGGAATGGCGTATGGGTTTATTTGCTGTCTGAGTTCTCCTTATTGCTGATCGTCATCAGCTGTTTCTGCCGCTGCTGTTAGAAAACGTTATAAGGAAACTATAATGCTATCTTAGGAGATATGCCAACATTTGTCCTAAATGTTCCTCACAATCCTTTTATTTGATGCAACGTGCCTTTACAAAAAGCATTACCCAGCATTCCGGTTAAGAAAAAAGAAGATAATAAAAATGAAGAAAATTTTGCTCAAAAACCTAAACAAAATAAAGAATTTGTAACTTGAAAAGGGGAACGAAAAGCGAACTGTTCAATTGTATTTCTTCATCCTTTTCCACGACTTGTAGGGGGAGTTTTTTGTTATTTCTGTTGCTACTTCTTTGCACTCATTTTGTAGAATTCAAGGACTTTTTACAGCGCACTTCTTATTTTTGAGTAATCAAACGTGTGATGCGCACACGATAAAATTAACAATGGTATTATTATAAGTCAGATGTGATATCGATACGCGTCTTGATTTCAGCTTGATTAGGTTTTCGTCACAACTATTCCTATGAAGAAATGGGGTCATAATTCAGAAATGATAGTTGTAAAAAATAGTGCAAAACAATTTAAACGCGTATTTTATTGAAATATCACACTAACGATAACCAGTAAGCACAACCGTTTCAATGACCTCCTCAATACTTCATTCATCAAATATTCACGATCATCGAAAACGAAATTGTTTGCTAAAACTTATCTTTGAACGTCAACAAAGGAAAATCGCATTTAAATTATTGCAATATACATTAAAATGATGGCCAGACACAAATACTCACAGTCCGGTTCGTTTCGATATGAGCACATCTCGCTCGGTTACTTGACTATCATAAAAAATGTATTAGCAACAATGATTTTGTTGTGAACAGATAACTTTACAAGACAATATAATAATAATTGTTGATAATTTACTAATGACTCTGAACTATACTTTTCAGTTAGGTTATGGTTCTTACTAATACTATAGACCGCTCGCCACAAAGGAAAGTTAATTACTATAAACACCTTAAAGCATGAACGTCATTACAATATTTTCGGAACAATAAATTAATAATAATTTAGGAACAGAATGATGAGTATGGGCTGTTTTACCTTATTCATTTCGAGAGAAATATACAGATGTTCTACGTTTTTGTGGAGTTCTTCGCTATTCTTCCAAGGGTAGTTGTCTGTATTGACCCTCTTACCACAATCAACAGAGTCCCGAAGGGGTTGAATTCAATACTAATCACCTTTCTTAGTGAACTATAAATCTTAAAAAATATAGGGACAAGAAATAAATTAAAGACGTTTGGAAATTATTTGACAAAAAGCAGAAGAAAAATCGTTAATTTGATAGACTATGTTGGGAAAACAAACGCGAAAGGATTATGCGCGCAGACATGCATGACGTCACAAGGTTATAAGCAGCCGGAAAAATACTGAGGAAATTACACAGAAGCAGATGAAACGTTCCAAAAAGGCAGATGTAAAAGAAGGAAAATGTATCCAGTGATACATCGCGAAAATATAATTTTTAGTATTGTCAAATTTGAATTCTTTTCTTCATATAATATTTTAAACAGATCACATGAACGGTATCCCAGAAAAAGACTTCGATGCTACTTCATTCGAGATTTTGCGTCACCTTTCGATATTCTCAGCGTACTTCAGAAGTTCATTAATCACGGCGATATCAATGAACTGAAAAGCAAAAAATGTTTTGATAAATTATTTAAAGTTTTTAAAAGCGAATAGCGTTGAAAATTTGTTGAGAAATTTTCATTCATTTACTTTGCTTGAAGACTACTCCAAAGAGCAGAAAACCATTAAACAAAAGGTGACGTAACGAAACGACGGACAAAAGAATCGCACAAAAAACGCGCAAATTATAAAAGAGAAAAACTCAGCTGCAAAAAATAACGATTTTTTTTATTTGAACACCAACCCTCAAGCAAATACGGATTTTTCATTAAGGAATTATGCAAATTATAATAGGACCTGCATGAATCCTGGCATACATTAAAAAATATTTGCAAGAGCCATTGTACCTGACGAAAAGGGCAGGGTGTTACGGAGACGTGTGGCTTAACATAGCAGAACAAGCAGTGTTATGCAAATGACCTGCCAATCGATCCCTGTAGGAAACTGTTAAGGGAGGAGAACGGTGAGGCTAGTATCAACGACGCGTGCGCACGCGTTCAGCATACGACGCAGAAATCTCTTTGATTTATGCAAATGAGGATCAATCGATACGAATTCGATTTGTTAGGGGCGCAGTGCAGATCCTTCGAGCACTTCCGGCTTACACTTTATTGGATTTACTCAGCTCAGCTCTGTTATGTTGGTTTATCACTTCGTTCGCGAATCATGATTGGAACGTATTTTCCAATTATTGCCATCATTGACATGGCAGCAGATGTCCAAAAGATCCGCGCTTACTACGACGACGCGAAGTTTCGAGAGTCGAAAATGTTGGTTTCAAAAATGGCTTGTAAAAGAGCTATAGACGGACACAAAAATCTGCATGAAAATTCGAACAAAAGCTGAGTTGAGCTGAGCAGAGTTGGTTTGAGTTGGTATTATATACGCTTCTACAATACTTTTGAGCACTTCCTCTTGCCTCATTGGAATAAAATCTGCATATTATTCGTATTCACTTAAATATTTGTCGTTTCGCATTAGAATGGAAACTATTGTGGCTTTGTTCAATTTGTGTTGTTTTTTTTTTTAATTGTAGTTTTTATTTTATTTTTATTGCGTCGTTCATCGATTTGATTTGATTGAAAGAGAGGCAGCTTATTTGGCTATCAGGATAACAGGCGGCAACTAATATTGCCGAGTTCGAAATGTTAAAACCGAATTCTAGCAGTGGCACACACGTTGTTGGTGTTTTGCTTTCATTAGCATTTGTATCAAAAAGGAGTAAAAATATGTAATATCGAATTGTCGTTCACGTTTCAATTATTACATAGATGCTCTTCATGAGTGGAATTCTTTCAAAGACCACAAACAAGAAAATGTGGGATTTCTAAGTTTTTTTGGGAGAGGATATGCCATCACTGAAGGAAACTGTGTGTTGGTGTTGATGAGCAACAGCGTGTGCGGTTAAACGTAGTCCGGGAAAATTTAAGAAAACACTCAAAGAAAATCTTACAATTTCACGCTTACTTATATATTTTGTAAACAACACAATGAAGGACGCCGCTAGGGTGTAACCTCACAACATTTTTATTCGAGATATTTTGAAATTAATTAAATTTAAGGCGATCACGTTGCGCTACATCCAATTTATATAATTAGGGTCATCAACTGAGTTTTTTCGAGACATTCTCACAATGTTGTCAAATACTTTATATTGACAAGTTTAAATGTTACCAAAGTATAAAATGGTCAATGAGACACTTCATTGTCTTCTCACAATCATTTAAGAATAAAAATAGAGAAGATAATATCTCTTGCGCACATTATATTTAAATTTTAAGAAGTTTTTCATTTTAGGCAATAATACAATCACCATTGTTATCTGTTGATAACGGATCACGATACTACATTTTGGATATCGCCTGCAAAGGTATGCAGTGCTGTTGCTGAAACAACTTGTATGCGAAGGATCGATTCGTGCTTAATTTACAAGTCACTTGCAGATGCCTTTGGATGGTCGACCAACATCGGTTAAATATATTTGTTAACGTGTGTAGTGAGAAACAGCCCACACTTTTGTACGACTCTCTCAGGTAAAATGTAAGCATTTCACTTAAGACAAGCAGTCCAGGGCATTAATTAAAATAATAAATATATTTCAAGGTTCCGTGGCAATAATTTTTCAATCAATGCCAATGGATTGAGCGTCGACAGAATATTCGCCTACACCAGAAGTCAACTTTCCCACTTCACAGAAAGAAATCGTTCGAACCATTCTGTTTCATTAGACAGAGTCACTGCTGCCAAAAGAAGTGGGGATAGCAAATGGACACTATTAAACCAAGCCGACCCAACTTGGCTTAGGTCAGTTCAGCTAAGATTTTGCGCAGTTTCCATGTACACTTTCGCTTTTGAAATTAATATTCTGCATGCAGGCCTTTATCATGTCGATAGATTATGGTAACAGTTGGAAAATACACTTCAAAGTGACAAACCAAGAAAGCCAAACTAAGCTGAAGCAAATTGAAATAATTCAATTCATATTGATTCACAGTGATTTGCATAAAAAATTCCGACTAATCTGTGGCCTTCAGTTATCGGCACGTGTGCATGCACCGTCGATACTTGCCCCTCTCAACACAACTCGTTCCGCATTTTCAAGTTTTCGTCTATATTCGGTTGACAAGTAATTTACATAACACTGACTTAGAAGACCAGCAAATATTGGTTAATTGAGTGCAAGGATTCAAGCACTTCCTTGGGTGAATATTTGCATAATTCACTTATAAAAAGTCGTACTTCCTTCAGGGTGGCTGTTCGTATAAAAAATGCGTTATTTTTTGCAGCTGAGTTTTCCCTGTTTGAATTTGCTTTTTTATGGTTCGAGTTTGTTGTAGAAAAAAAAAAAAAAATCTTACTAGACAAACATTAATGAAACTCTAAATAATTAATAAGAAAACGGTTCGATTTGTAATAAATAATTACATAGTGAATATGGAATAATTAATTTATGAATATGGAAAGCATTCCTATGCAGGTTGTTGTGGTAATATATTTGATATTGTTGGTGTATAGATAAGTGTTATGATCGGTTGTTAGTTTATCGTACTGCTGAAAGAATGTTGATAGCATTGTGTTGCGCAACGTTTGCAATGGGTGAGTCGACATGGTGTGTCAGGAGAGGGTTGTGTGCGGACGAAGAGCTTTGCTTTTGGCCATAGCCGATGTGTATGAATTTAGTCCGAACTTGTGAGTGGGTCAGCCGACAACGCGGTCACCTTAGCAGTAGGGAGTGTGCTTGTTGTTGGCATGTTCTGTTCGTTGCTGGTTGATGAGCAGCGTTCTCTGAGGGAGACCTTGTTGAACTACAAAGATTGGAGGAGGTCTAGGGCTTTTAGTTGTTGTTTTCGTTGGTTATCTCTGATGTGATCGTCGCGATTCAGATTCCTTTGTAGATGTTCGAATTAGTCCATAGTCTATAGTACAGTCTAATAACCTGTATAAATAAAACTTAATGCCTAAATGTGTTGGCTAGCGCTAATCTCGAGAACGGTTGGACCAAATTTGTTAATTTTTGGTACATATACAGATGCTTTCGTGGAGGAGGTTATTAGCCAAAGTATTTATCGGCGCACGCGCATATCAAGGCAATGACATGATCGTAGAGTCAATGAGACTGAGGAACAGCGTAGTCAGAGTTTGGGGGCAAATCGAATAAAAATTGCGAGAGGAAAGTTCAAATCACCTCAAGAAAAGGAGTGGTAAAGTTTGTATGTACTTTCTTTTATATATATAAAAGCAACCATAGAGCGAGCGAAGGAACTGAAACGAAATAAACAAGTGCATGTCGATGACGCGAACTCATAACATTTTTTCCTGCCAAAAATATATCAACGCGACTAAATAAATTTTCACTTGCCGTTCCAATCTTCATTCTGCACACATCCCGAGCTACGCCGGGGCATATATAAAATTTTGAGAAGACCCCGAAGTCTATAAAAATTGAAAGAAAACTCGCTGCCTGCTCTGTGTACGCATCAATGAACTTTTTGTATATACGTAAAACTGAATCATTGGAATAAAACCATGCAGATCCAAATAAAAGAAAAACCCAGAAGAGCTTGAACCGAACCGATGGGAAAAATCTTAGCTCGACAGCTTATATGGATAGGAAGAGCATGTGTTTCTAACAAATATACAAACGATTATAAGTATATATACAAATTTATTTATTTATTTATTTATTTGTACCCCGAAGTTTTACAATATTTATAATAAAGAGAGAAATACATATGTACATATAGAGTTTGGTTATTGAGAAATGCTAATTTTGGTTAATGATGTTGTGTTAGATAATGTGAATATATTAAGGAAAAATAGAAAACACCTTAGAACTGAGTTAGTATATAAAAACGTACAACTAGGGGCAACATCTAATTAAACTTAGCAGTGACTGCGAATGAATGTTTGATTTAAAGTGGCGGTAGGTTGCACAGTTATCAGATGGTTACAATTATGTTTTTAATCTTTTGACGTATGGTAAATACAGACGCCTTTTCATGCAGAATTTTAAGTAGCTTATTTTGAGTACTCGCACAATCCCAACACACTACAGACCCATATCACAGAACTCGTTAGAAACTTTGAGTAAATATAGGTAGTACATACTTTTTAATAACTAAACATAATTATAATAGTAGTTAAAAAGGCAATTTGGAGTTTTTTTAATTAATTCCTAAAGGAATATTATTTTGGTGTGTTTTCTTAAAGTCTGTGATTATCATTGGTGATACAATTTTCACATTGTATGGTACTTTCTTCCTCTCAATGATCAACACTTTCGCTCGATCAATCAATCATTCGACAGGGTTGAAAACGAATGGTTTCAAATTTCATTAAATTTAATCGTTTTTTCTGTTTTTAGAAAAAAATTCTTGAGGAATTAGAATAGGGAAATAAACAGATAAAATTAAGTTACAAAAAGCCTCTTTCGAGAGCGAAAGGAGTGATCGAAGACGTGCAAAGCGTAAATTTGAGGAAGTTGAGCTCAGATTGCATCAAATGCATTGATTCACCCTTAACTTGGGTCATAGGAAATGCTGTGGAAAGTATCCTTTTACGCAAGCTGATGTCATTAATTTAGAATATGTCATTTATTGTCATTAGAGAATTGCAATTTTTTTGAATTCATATCAAAAAATCCCACTTTTAATGAAAAGGAAAGTTTTTCACTCTCAACATTTTCTATAATTAATCCTAGAGGGGAAGAGTGATGAAGCAATGTTGACAGTGTAAAGCAAGAAATTTCCACACAATGTGAATCATCAATCATGATCACAAATGGAAACCGAAATAAAAAGAAATGTAAAGCTAGCAAATTTCAGCAGAAAAGAGACTAATCCCGGTCACTGTTCAGCAAAATAGCTTCTCATTTAAAGTGACCAAACTTGACCTCCCACTCCATTGAAATCAACTCAAGACACTTTCAGAGACATTTCTGCATTTCAAGTTATAAAAGCCTCTAAGTAAAATAACTAAATTCTCATGAAAATAAGAAAAGAAAAAAATGAGACGATATATATTCTCACAAAATTTACCGAAATCTATCTCGAAAGTTGCACTCGAACAAAGCGGTTGTAAGACCAGCGAGAGATGTTTTAAGATTGATGATTATTACCGAAAATTGTTGGCCTTTGGCATTGAGGTAAAAAATTATAGCGAAGTTGAAATCAACCCCAGTCAGCTAGAGTTAACAACAAACTGCATTTAGTAACCCTGCAGCTGATCACTTCTTTAGCCATTTGTAAGAAAAAACATCTTCAAGAAAATTATGTTTTATAGGTTGGTTCAAAAACATGTCAAAATTTGTTTGCAATGTGCAATATGCTTTAACAAAAAGGATTACGAAGTACCTGAGTACAGAAGAAGAATCACAGTTTTAAATGCATTCGATCTTATATGTATAGATTGTATGTAAAATAAAAAGTTATGAAGATTTTCAATAATAACACACAACTGTTTAATTAATTTGTTACCTATCAATACTAACAAATGCACAAACGTTCTTTGACGGCAAAACAACGTTTGCCAGACATTGCACAACGTTGACAGAGTACTAAAGTCTTCTCACTCATATGCACAACTCGCTATTAGAAATATTGATTGAGGAGAAAAGATGTGTAGCCAATTTCCAATGTCATCTTGTTCGAATAAAGAACATCACACCTCTACCCTAATGAGATGCAAAATTTATGTAAGGAAACTTCATTCATGTTGAGTTGACTAATTCAAAGAGGATCGCAGGATATTAAAAAAGTTGTTGGCTTAATGACTTTTTAAACACTTCGACTTCTTCCAGAAGAGTCTTAGCTGGTAGCGATTGTCTCAAAATCGGTTTGACGATAACGCATACTAAATGTTTGTAAACCTTAAAAAAATCTCAACATTTTAAGTCAGTGTTCTTGAGACCAACAGAAGTACCAAGTACCTTCTGGATTGTAGTAATTTTCGTTTAATAAATTGTAGTTGTCGTGGGTAATTAGTTCGTAATTAATTCAAATCTTTAGCCAACATGCGATATGCTGTGGGCAATCGTTTGATTGAAACAGAGAAACAGAGAAAACAAAACAAAAACAGCAAGGGTATGTGTTGTTAGTGAGAGAGAAGTCGCTTGAGCGAAGCATACAAACTGAAACGAAGACGGCCCTTGTAAAAACAACAACAACTAAGACATGCGTTGATACTGATAGAGCAATCGTTTGATCGAAAACAACAGCAAGTGGACACGCGTCGTTGTTATTTATATATATTTAAAATCCCTAATAAATTATAAATAAATAAATGATATAACTAAATTTACAAGAAAGAAATTAAATAAAAAGTTAAATTAAATTAGTTAAAATTAACGGTATGGAAGGACTTGAAATTTAAAGAAAAAAGGATCTGGTCACCAACAAATCTGAAGGCAGATCAACAGGAGGAGGCGCCTATAAGCAGACTGGGTGGAGCAAATAATATAGAAGATGTTGTAGGATTCGGTGAAGAAATTCAGGAAAATATGAAAGTGGTGAAAACTTAAATAAAGCATCTGCTTCCGCCGATACCGGCAATGACGAAATACCCGCCGTTTCAACAAGTTAACAACAAATCCGCTGAAAAATAAAAGATTACGTTAATGCGAAAGCAAACAGGTGCAACAAGAAAAAGGCAATTGTTTGGAGTCCATTAAGGGGTATTTAAAATATATTTCTCGTTACCTAAGAAAGAGGTTGGAAAGTGAGAGGAACGTATTCAAATTTAAAGCCATTTTATGATTTTTTATTTAAAAAAAAACGAAATTTTTTGCATAAATGCGAAAAATGACAACACAAATTATAGCAATGCTCCCAACTATTCATTTGGCTTTGTACTAGTTTTCGACAACTTGTTGTCATCGTCTCGTTGCATTTCGAGAATACGAATTTAATAGCGAAGCGACAGAAAAGCGAGGACCACAGAGAAACGACTTTTACAATAAGAAGGCCGACAATAGCTTCGGTTCATGATCCTAGATTTGCTAAGCAACCTTTATTATCTGACTGCTTTTCGAGCTGATATTTGATTGTAAATCGAATTGATCAATGAAATTCTGTAAATATTTTCGGGAAAACAATTTTTCTATAAATTTTGTTATTATCGATGCTGTGGGTGGGTTTGCGGAGGCATTCCTAATCATTGATCAACTTTAATATGTACTTTAACTTGTATCTCGCCTTGTATCTGTGTGTGTATCTTGATTTTGGTTATTCTCACCATTCGAGAAGATTGGGTTATGAGTGAATTTTCGAATGACATTATATATTTTTTCATTGCACAACCAATATCGTACAAATGAAGTCGTCGAAGCACTAATTACCACCGTTGAGTGTTCATGCAAAATAATTTGTTTTTCCCTGGAAGACATCGAAAACTCGTTCTTAATTGGCCCGCTTCACCCTCAAAATGCAAATTATTATAAACGTTGACTTAACAAGGAAATCAAATGACACACTCAACTCGAAAAGTCAACAATTAAAAATTTTAAAATTTACATAAATGGTCCGAACGCTTACGCCTCATGCTCCGAAATATCCTTTTTTGTTTGTTTATCGTCGGCAGAGGGCAAGCTGATCGCCGCTTGACCGGTTGACCGATTCACCGGTTGATGGGTCGTCGTGTTGGTAATCGGGTTGTGGTGTCGCATGTTCGGGTACGCATATATAATAGCGGCACTCGTGACCTATTATAAGTCTCTGTTCTTTGTGTTTTGTAAAGGTGCAGGTAAAAATTAAATCAGGCAATTAGCAATAACCTTTATCTGTCTTTAAATCTACTGATATGCATCCCCTATAAATGGGACGGTTGCCGGTGAGATGAACCGAATTTCGCCCAAACCTTTCTATCAGTTTATTCAGTAACAGGGTCGTGTATATTATCAAGGTAGACATAGATTAAAGTACACTTACAAAAACGACTCCAAAGAAATATGCGGCAGAAAATCGTAAAATAGCAAATATAAGTAATGAAGTGAAGCGTAAATCATTGAAAATAAAAAAAATACGAGAGCGTGGCCGATCTAGCACGTACATACATTTAACCGGTCCTAAAGAGTATTTTCGCAACCATCAAGTGTTTTTGGTTATGTTGAAAGAATGCTTCTTACCTGGATAAATGAAAAGAAAATGCATGGTGTATTACCCAAAATATAATTTGTTGGAAGTCTAAAACGATATTGGCCGAACTTGTTGAAAAGTCGCCAGGACCATCAGCAGCCAGACAGGCAGTATATTTAAGGCTAATGATTAAAGAATTTAAAGGAAAGAACAGGCATCCATAGCGTTGTGAGGAATAGTGAAGTAGCAAGCCCGATACATGGGCAACAGCTTCGTCGACGGCAAGTTCAAAAACAATAATAACGAGGGTTACCTGCCACTGCAGGTTGTGAAGAAATTGGACTTTTTTTGAAAAAAATATACCCAAGCGAATCTGTAAAATATCTGAAGATAAAGTAAAGCTCGGTCACAAGCCAATGAAAGACCATCTTACAGTACTCTTTTGTGGCAATGCCAGTGGCGATTTGAAACTTAAAACACAGCTTATCATTCAGAAACTCCACAAGCCTTCAAAAAGTATAAAGTCAAAAGAATTATAAGAGACCAAAAAGCTTTGTTGAAAGATACTTAAGTGGACTCGATGCATTGTTTATGGATACAGTGATCGATGCAATTTACTTTTTGGCTAACGAGATGGGGCTGGAAGTGGAGAACGCAAATATCGATAAGCTTGTGAAAGAGCGCCGTCAGGAACTGAATACCAAAGGGCTTATAGAGTAGCATTGCACTTTACTGCAAGAAGATGTGGAGTAGAAGGTAGCAGAAGAACGACAACCTAACTTTCACCAATTCGAAAGAGGTTGTTAATCGGAAGGGGGTGCCACACAGTTGCAGGCAATGCGATGACAATCAATCACGGGAAATAAAAATGGACAAACAAATGGGCGCCTGCAGAGGGTTCCATCCGTTGAATATGTTACCGTGTTTTTACAAATATCACTGTCTTTGAAATTCGCTTGGCAGTTCTCTAATAGTTCCCTAGCACACATTGTCAGAATTGACTTAATGCATGTACTTCGTCAATTTAGGTAACGTATGTTAATCATATCACTAAATTGATTCCGTTTTCACTCAAACGTAAGGAACCCTAAAAAGAGAAAAACAAATGTGTACAAAGCTGGCAAACCTTTGTTTACTAATATTCAAAGTGTTATATTAGTGTTTGGATTCCGGTCAAATCAGACTCGGTTGTCGTTTTCCTTTGTCGTCATCCAAGTGCTTTACATGATGACGTGAACATGAACTGAGAACTAGTGGAAACCGTTCATTTTAGAACGTTCATTCTAGCCATGTCTTCTAAAACCAACCAGTGAGCTGGAACAATGTAATGCCCGTCAAATGTAAGCTTCACAAATCAACAAGTAAAAGTAAAGTAAAATGTTTCAGTGAAATTCACATTGAATTATTGAGCACCTACTTTTCTGAAAGATATTTTTTTTATTTCACATTAATTATGTTGGTTAAGCAAGGGTCTACTGTTTTTGGAACTTCTTCCGTCTGTAATCCTCAGTTGGCCTAACAACAGATTGCGTTTTACACATATCTAACGCATATTTAAAGCTACAACTCATACACTAGCAAGTAGTCATAAAAAATAATTTATAGCTGGTTACCATCCATTGCGGAAAGTATTGAGGAAACAACTCTAAAATTCATGTTCACTCTCTAAAAAAGTCTAACTTTATCGCCGCCAAAATTCTCCAACTTTATAAATCCTTCTCCAGCCTGGACTTGCAATCAGCCCAACATCAACACCAATGTGCACAGCTCTGCTTAAAATGATAATATAAGCTCTGAACACCTGGCGCGTTTCCTCTATGAGGAACACAAACTGGGTGCAAAAACTTGGCTCTACACGGACATCTCAAAAACTGCCAACTCTACTACATTGGCTGTCGTCTAAAATATTGATACAAATATTGATAGCAGGGGGCCTGCTACCACCATATAACTCCATCTTCAGTGCAGACGCCTTTGCCATACTAAAGGCGTGCCAATTTGACAACACAACAAAATCTCCATCTTCTGGCCCTAGCAGCTAGTTACTCCTTATTCGTATGGAATTATTTAACGTATATTGACGCTAATCAAGACACGCTCAAAATTGCATTTTCGACATTCGTTACAGTTGTTATTTGAATGGAAGAAATCTGCTGCCGAAGCTCATCAAACACTTATACAAACTTATGGCGACGCTGCTCCACTATATTCCAATTGTCGGTTTTGGTTTGAACGATTTAAAAGAAAGAACGGCCTGGAGCACCAAAAAAGGTCGAGGATAATGAACTGCAAGACTTATTGGACGGAGACTCGGCCCAAACTCTGAAGCAACTGGCAGAAAGCTTAAGAGTTGATGAATCAACTATTTCCAGACGTTTATATGTTATGGGAAATATCCAACAAGAGGAAAAATGGCTACATTACGAATTGAGTGAAAATTCGATTTAAAACCGTTCAACATCGCAGTGTCATTGCTTTCTATACACAAAAAGAAGAGTTTTCTAAGGCGTATTGTGACCGGCGATGAAAAGTGGATCTACTACAACAATCCCAAGCGCAAGAAATCGTGGGTTAATTCAGGAGAGCCATCCACATCGAGAGTAAGGCCGAATATTCATGTTTATGCTGTATTCATGGTTATGCTGTTCATATGGTGTGATCATCAAGTCTCTAAAACCGAACAAAACTGTTACTGCAGATGTGTATCACGTCAGTTTAACCGACTGAGTAACGCATTGTTGGAAAAAGGCCAGCAATAGCAAACAAGAGACGCAAAGTCATTCACTTGCATGACAACGCTCGATCACAGGTTGCAAGAGTTGTGAAGGATACACTGTTGGAGCTCTAATGAACAGTTCTGTCGCATCCAGCGAACTCACCAGACTTAGCGTCTTCTGATTATTACTTTTTTAGATCCATGCAGCATGGCTTGGTTAATACACGGTTTCGAAATACTGAGGTAGTACGAAAATGGATCGAAGGTTGAATCACGGCCAAACCAGCTTCGTTGTATCTACTTTTCTCCAGATACCAAAAA
Source organism: Cacoxenus indagator (assembly GCA_035041755.1). NCBI lineage: Eukaryota > Metazoa > Arthropoda > Insecta > Diptera > Drosophilidae > Cacoxenus > Cacoxenus indagator. The sequence continues at coordinate 866,157 of JAWNKX010000274.1, forward strand.
AAAAAAAATAATCAAAATTCAAGTAAGCGCCTAAAATGTTCCTTTCAAAATCGGCCTAAAGTTCTGTGACTGTTGCCTCTTTATTTTGTACTTTCATTCGGAGTTCATCCCAAATTATTCGCATATGTCTTTCTGTCGAAGCTGCGTTTCATTTGTTAAAATCCTATTTTCATTTCATTAGATATACTGCAGTATATTGTTTGTGTACTACGACAACAACAACGGCGACAATGTTTTTACTATTCTTACTTCCACCACCGCAGACACCAATCGACAAGTATTAAACAACTTGTAAGTACAATTCATATGATCTATCGCCAGTGACAGAAATCAGTGTACAAAAACGTTTAGAGGATTACGACTCTTATACCCTACACACAGTGAATATAACAATATCAATATCTTCCATTTGCATCTAAAATCTTCCCTGGCATTTCAACTAGTGGCATTGAAGTCTTGTCATGAGTGAAATAATCAAACGACCTTAAATTGATAGTTTACTAATGTCTACTTTATCTCATCATGGGCCAATCAAAGAACTGAAAAATCACTTTGTGCTTAGGTGATACGTTATCGCTCACCACCAAAACATCTCCAAACAAAATCTTTGAAAAACTGTGAGAAAATGTCGAAAAACTCAGTAGATGACCCTAATTACGTAAATTGCCTGCGTCAGCGTATTTTGCCTTTATGTGTCAGTCCCGTGTGAATTCATCGAAATATTGACTTAAAGGCTGCACAGAAATTATTATTCCTTGGCATTGGGCTGCCTTGGAATGAGTTTAACCAAAGATTTATTGCTGAGGTTAATTTCTACCCCTGCACTCAGCCTGCTTGAATATTTATTTAAAATTTGAATGAATTTCGGTTTTGGTTTGGCTTGGTGTTTTTTGTCAAAAACTTATTTTATTTATTTGCATTATTGTCAGTCCCTTGTGTCGGCTTTACTGGTCCTTAACGAATAGAGTCCTTTGCAAATTAATCTCTCACTCTCTTCCTCAACAAAGAACATTAGCCACATGCCCAGCTAATGCGATATCATTCAAACAACTAATTTGCCAACACGTTCGTCCCTCGTCCAAATAATTGGTCATTGATACCCTCAAATCTGCTTGCATTTGTGAAGCTGATCAAACAAAGAAGTTGAAGATTATCTCAGGGATGAGCAACTCATTTTGACCAACGGCTAGCACATTCTTTAACAAAGGCCTGAACGAGACAAAGGAAAGGCGTGAACGAGAAATGGTTTTCAAGCGAAACCAGTTTCAAATTCTTAACCTTTTATTAAGATGATATTGAGCGTTGGTCATCAAAGGCGCGTGGCGAGCTTGTTTTATCTCCATTAATATATTTGTTGACACTTCTTTCATTCTAGAGCTGTAGTGTTTGAAAGACTGTCAGAAGTAAATTTGAAAAATTCTCAAAAAACATAACAAAATAACCAATTCAACCATTGAAAAGTTTTCTATTCATTCATCATTAAAACAATTCTTTGCTAAGTAATATGCATGCGCTGCAGAGAATAAAATGACTAAACTCACCCAAGCTAACAGCACATAATTAAACGAAGTCGCACATAAGATTTGTACGAAGAAGTGGTGTTCAAATTGGAAGTGTCATTGGCTACTGATTTGGCATTGCAGGGATTTAGAGTATAAAATTTGCAATTATTTTTTCAAGTGTCATCAGATTTTAAAATTTAAAATGCCTGTGATTTATGTAGTATAAGTGGTGGGTGCATGTAAGCGAAGCCCAGGAAAATTGACGAAAACAGTTTTGTAAACAATACGACGGCGGACCCCTATAGAGAGTAACCCCATAATATTTGGTTTCGAAACCTACTCTCAAAATAAATTTCTGTTGTTGTTTATGAGCTGAAATTTAAAGCAAAAACACTGGTAGTCAAACAAGCACATTGGCTTTCAATCAATTTGAACCTAAGGACCAAGTAACTCGATAAACAGTGCTTCGTATGGTCTGTCCTCACCTCTCAAAAATATCATCGCAGAGTAGAGCCTTTTCGTTTATTCACGAGTTATTGCGGGTTTCCTGCGGCTGGAGCGAAACGGAAATCGCATTCATTCATACTTGGAAATACATTCTACTTATATGCCAAGCTATTCACAAGCTGAGTAAAAGAAACACTTACTCACTCTTTCTTTCCACTCATTTTGCTTGACCCCCAATTTCATTTGAGTAACTCACAATCATTGTTTTTTTTATTCATTGGAGATCTCTGACTGCAATTATATGACGTTCTCGTCGACCGCTTTGTTGTGCGCAAATCCTTTTGCGATTTTACAAAGTACAAATGGAAAAAAATATACAAATCTTACCTCCTTCCTTTAGCTAAGCTTAGCCATAGTTACAATTATAGAAATATTTACGATTTTGAGTGAGATTTCTGCAAAATACAGACTTTCCTTTCTGTATTACAGACTTTCCTCGCATTTCCAATAGTTTCATATTTTAGGGTTTGTTTTATGAATAAACTTCCGACTATAGTGCTAACTTGAGGACTTATTGATTGTTTTATGAAATTCTTGAATTGTTATTTTTCCACCATTAATAAACTTATACTTTTACTTTTCTCACAAATGGATCTCTCTCCAACTACAAATATTACGTTGAGTAAAACATTTTTCATTTACAGATTTTTGTGGGTGTACTTATTTCTTTCTTTAAACCATTTCTTCATCCACCTGCGCTTCTTATTTTACTTCTTTTTTTTTTTTTTGATTCTATAAATAATAATAATATAATAAGAAAAATAATACAAATAATAACTAATAGCGTGCTGTCTTGTTATTATTCCACATGGCGACTGCACAACTATTATACGCGAATTAATATATTAATATAATACTACACCGTGTGGATTGGCCAATATATATTTACATAAATATTCATCGCCTAGGTGCATATTTATATATATAATATAGTATAGGGATTTAATCCTACATCCGTATTTGGGGTTAACTTAGAAAAACTTGAATGTATTTAGTGAATTCTTATTGTTCCATAATTTTAATAGTGTAATTCCACATCCATCATTTAATCTCATTGCACTGACTCATTCATCTACTTTGAATATAAAAATAATTTTTATTTTATAAATACCAGCAAGGGGCCCGGCTCTGCTCAAGATTTGGAACACACAAAATTGATTTTATCATTTTGAAAGCACCATAGCTACCAATAACGCACTGAACTTTCCAATTGAATTAAACTTTTTTATTATTTGTCGTTGACAAATCTTCGATTTCGACTGATGAAGCAACACTGCCTACTTCTCATTCCAAAAATTGGATGGCATTTCCCGACTTTCCCGGTAGACTATCGCATCCAACTCCACATTTAAACATTCTTCATGGTGACATCCACATATTTACTATAAGTCAGTTACTAATTTTCATTGTGTTTGGTCAAACGGTGTCGGCATCATATGCTTCAGATAGACACACAAACAAACAAACAGCCAGACAAACACCCATTTATATATATATATATATATGTATAGATTCAATGTTAATTATCACAGAAGTTGGAACCTCGGCCTTTCGTCTTTGCTACCTTTGCTAAGTTACTTACAACTTTACCCAATAGAACAAATTACCTTTACTTTGAAACAGCGGAACAATGTCGCTGACAAATTCACAAATTTGTATTGGGTTGGTGGAAAACTAACTGCCCAAAATTGGAATAATGTTTTGACAAATTTTTTCGTATAACAGTTCCTTTCATCTTAGCCAAGTAGTCATAAGAGAAGTGTGAGGCCTAGCGTGGAAGACTATTCCCTTTCGACCCTTTCGGTTGACCCATTCTATTAATCAGTGCTTCACTTAGTGTTGTTAGCGCTTGACAATAAAGTTCTGAATTTATTCTTTGCCCAGGTGGGAGAAGCTCATAATGCACAGGTCTCTTGCAATCCCACCAAATTCAGAGCAACAACTTCCTCGTAGATAGCGTGGGCTTTACGGGGGTTGTGGCTCACCTTTATGAGACTATGATTGTCAATTATTGTCACATGTTACCCATTCTTCATAGCCAGTTATCAATTTGGACAGATAAGGTTACAGATCAATCCGTTCTAGTCACATTTCTAACTGAATGTTCGGATTAAGTAAGTTGTTCATGATGTGCACAAGTTTTTACCATATGTGACCCTTAGTGCAAAACAACCTTTTCCGAAGAAATAAAGCAAATTGCAGCGACTTTTTTCAGTTTCGACACTTATTTTGTTCATTATTTTGGAATTATTGTGAAATATCACTGAAACTTATGATTTATTGAAAGAAGTCTATGACAATGAGTGTTTATCGCTTGCACGTGTTTTAGAGTGGTTGTAGCGCATTCAAGATGGCCGAGATGATTAACGCCCCGGGTCACCCTTCCACGTCAACAAAATTATGCCTAAAATGATCACGTTTGAACAACAAGAAGCTCCGGAAAATGTTTTTACATCATGCCAGTGTTGGACTATTTGCCTTATTCACCGGTTCTGGCGCCGTTCAATATTTATCTGTTTCATAAGGTGAAATCAGCATTAAAAGGACCAAGATTTGAGACCGTTGAAGCTGTGAAAAAGAAAACGACAAGCGTCCTGAAGGAGCTGACAGGAGAAGAGTTCATCATCCTTTCGAAGATTCGCATGAAGCGTTGTAGCGATAAAGAGGTGTATTGAAGGTATCGAAGGTGAAGGTTTTTTTACTATCGTCTTTATTTGTTACTATCGTCAGACGATGTCCCGTGAATTTCATATTATTAATAAAATGTATGCAATACCATCAAGATGTTTCATTAACATATCACAACAAATTTTTATTTTACTTCTTCTAATATTTTAGCTATCAGCTAATTTATATTTAATTTTTTATAAATTGTATATACATACATATACAATTTTAAGATACGACTAATTTTAAACAATAAATTCAAATCACAGTTTAAGTTGAGCTAATTTTTCATTCCTTCTCTTTTTTTAATTTGCTAATACCCAAATGCACCCAAAGAAAGCTAAAAGTTGAAAAATATTTCTTACCGGTGTCGGTGGCAAGAAATATTTTATGGAGAAATTTCAATATATAAAATTATGGATCAAGTTCTACAAAGCCCATCTTGCAGAATTTAACAATTTGTGTTTGTCCTACTGGCACAAAAAATGCTGCAAAAGAAGCTTTGCGGCTACCTAAAATTCCTATCGTTACTAAAATGACACAATAAAATTTCAATCCTCTGCGGTAAGCACAGTGCCAATCGCCAACCCTTCAAAGGTGATCAAGTACCTTGAAAAGATTCCTTAACCGGTATTCAGGTCAGTCAGTCAGTCAGTCAAGAAACGAACCTTAATAACTAAGAACTTAGTTAGTTCCTATGAGTAATGTAAGCCACTGTTGTATCCACCTCTCCGAGGTTATTCTGGTCACTCCTTGAAGTCGTGCTTGTTGCCCAACTCGGACTTGATCTGCGCCACCGCAGCAGCTGAGGCAGCACTAAAGGCAGCCAAGTTACCAAACATGGCCGCATTTTGGGGCGATGAACTGGCAGCGGAGAGCATATTGGCCACATTAGCTGCAGTCATACCAGCGCCAACCGGATAGAGGTTATGATAGAGGAGCGGGTTCTGCAGCTGAAACAATGCCATCAGATGCGTTAGCTGAAAATTCGGTGCGTTCGGGTCTTGACCGGCAATAGCATTTGATGGATTGAAGTTGGGAAGAAATGGTGGAAACATGTTGGCAAAGGCCGCTGCGGCTTGTAGATTGTTGGTCTGTAAGGCCGGAACAGTAGTGGTGGCAGGAACTGTAGCAGCCTCATTAGCTGGTTCCGATTTAATGCGTTTCACGGTAGAATCTTGGCTGCTAACATCGGCGGGCAATTGCTATGTGTGTGGATGGGAATTAGGAAACTCCGGAGTTGTAGATTTTATATTGTGAACACTTACGATCATCTTTGGTGGCCTGCCACGTTTTCGTGCCAGAAAGGATTCCGCCGAAAGCGAAGAGAGCGGAGTCGAGGTATTCATTGCACTAAGCTCCATTGACGTTGGCTTTGGCGAGTCATCTTCCTCACAGACAGATGGCTCCCTCTTCGCTTTGAAGTGCTGATAATTTTGCTCGCCATCCTGTCGGTCATGCCTACGCTTGTGACTGATCATTTGACTGCTCGAATGTAGGATGTAGTTGCAATTCTCACGCACACAATGTATGTGATTGCAGACGGTCGAAAATTTACAGGCCTCGAACGGGCAAACTTCGGTCTTCAGTATTTTTTTGAAGCCATCTTGCGTCAACTGGTAGTCCTTAGCATGATAGGTTTTGTGTTTATCTGTTCAAGAACGAAATGAAATGACTGCTGAAAGCAAATGAAGATTGGCATTCAACCTTACCCATATCAGCCTTATTCTTGAACGTGTGATTGCAGCCTTCGCGACAGCAATGGTAATGCGAGGTTTTCTTTCCATAGAACGGGCAATCTTCGATTTTGCAGTTCTCATGGGCGCGAAATCGCCGAAAACCTTCTTGCACAATTTCCGAGTCTTTGCGATGAAAATTCGCATGCATCTGGACATCGCTCGTGCTCACGTATACCTTCGGGCAGTTCTCATAGATACAGTGATAGTGCGTTTGCTTCCAGTTGTATGCACAACCGGCGCCATAAGCTGGCGTACAATCGTCGGAAGACGAGAAACGGGCAAAGCCGAGCTGAAGACTCTCCTTGCGCTTCTTATGCCACTTTAGGTGACGTATGATGTCATCTTTCTTGCTCAGGATTTTACCTTGGCATGGCTCATCGTGGCAGTGGAAGTGCTCACGCAGATTCTCCTGCCGGCAGAGCGCGTTCTCACATTCCAGGTACGAGGAGACCTTCTTCAGATTCTTGAGATTTTCTTCGTTCTGTAGGAAAGCATCCAAGCTGCTGGCGGTGGAAAGTGTAACGGGATTGGGATTGGGATTGGGATTGGCCAGTGCAGTCGTTGTCTTGGTCGTCGCTTGTTTTAACTTTGTCTGGTCGCTGGAGGGCGGCGTTAATATTGAGTTAGCCAGCGCCAGCGGCGTGACATTTGTATCCTCGACAGCCTCGACGACTGCAGTATGGCCTTTGCTGGTGGTGGTAGTAGTCGAGTTAGCCATGCATAACGAAAACAGGTCGGCGGTGCCGAATGATGAATCCGCGGGTTGTTTGATGGGTGTGTACTGCCAAAGTAAAGATAAGTTAGAATTATTTTGAATTGAATTGCAAAAAAAAAAATAAAGTAAAATTGTGTCCATGATACAAAATTAAAGAAGCTCAGCTATTATTGCTGACTTCTTATTAGCTTTTTTCAAAGTGTTCCTGAAGCATCCAATTTCAAGCAATTTTTTCTGTCAAACTTAAAGTCGTGTGCCCATTTGTATCTTTGCAGCTGTGCTGCGCTGAGAACTACAACACAATAACGGGCAAGTGTTTATTTTTCTTTAAAATGATTTTGTTTATTTATGTTCAAATTGAACAACAAAGTTGTACACATATCCACGCTCTTTAACAATGGTTATTATTTTGGTTTTTATTCTCCAGAAAAGCAAATAATGTGACATTTTTGAGACAAAGTAGCAAAATACGAAGCTCAAATTACAACGATAAAGTCTGTCGTGGGAGCCACGACTGGGAAGCGACTGAACTATGAGTGAGTAGAATTACGGAGGGTCCGTGTTCATGAAATGTAATTGATTAGTGCGGTATTGGGTTGCGATTACGCAGTTTCTGCAAAGGGCCGAAAATGTAAAGATTTTACTTCTGAGCTGAACGTTTTTAGTCATAGAACAGAAAAATCTAAAAGGTCAAACATCCATTCAGGGGAACTTTAGTCAGTACATTTAAGTTTTGTGATATTGACAATAAGAGAGAGCCCTATTGTATGAAGTGCGAAAGCTTTAGTTGATTATACATTCCTAGAAAACCGATATATACAGCCTACTATATTTGATAATTGTAAGTCTTAGCGTCTGCCAAAGTTGAGCCACTTAAAATGCATATCCAAATTGAAAGTAAACAAATTCTTATACACACATACATCATAACCACTACATTTGGTTAATGAACGATATCATTAAATGGAAGCTAAATCATCGATAATATGAAAAAGACGGGAGGTTCTGGTTTCCGAAACCCTCATCTTGAGTGGGCGGAAATTCGTGCCATCAACCCATGGGTTGAAGTCCCAAACATGCCGAGTTTTATAATATGTCAGTATTTTGTTACCATCATTAATAGGCAATTGCCTCACCACTACTGAATTCGAATTTGTTCCGGGGAGACTAGGCTAGTATTTTTTATACAAGATCTCTAAACAATGATGAATTATGATATACTCCAATAAAATAATTACCATACTCTGTGGATCATATGAATCGGTTGTACTCTCTAAAGGATGTACACCCGACATCATCAACAACTTCTCGGAACTGGCATTCGTCTCCGCCGAAGTGCCTGCAGAGCTATGCAAACTCGACAAGGGCTTATCATCTTCGTCATCATCGCCCTCATTTTCAACATCTTCGGAGTCATCGTCAGCATTGCTCACGATGCTCTCCTGCTTAATACTCTGCGCATCATCACCTACGTGGGAAATACCTTCAGCAATTGCAACAGTTCGCTGTTGCTGCAACACGCACTCATCAACATTTTGCTCAGCTGTTGTTCTTGCTGTGGCTGTTGTGGTTGTCATGGATGTTGTTGGTGTCATGTGTTCACCATCAACATGCAGCGGCCTTTTCTCGGTTGGTGTCGATGTGACTGTGGAGGATTGCAAAAAATTATTGGTACTACAAATTTCACTATTGGGTGTTAATTGAGAAGTTTGTACAAAGGAGGGCAAAGTGTTGCCAACACAATCTGCCGACATCGACAATTGTTGTTGATTAACTGAGTTAGGTGTTGTTGGTGTTAGCAACACGTTCGAATATTGCTGAAGCATTTGTTGCTGCTGCTGGTGCTGCAACACGAATTGTGTCAATGGCGGCAGCGTGTTAAACAACATTTGCGGCAAACTATTATTGACATTTATTGTTGGGCTTGGAGTTACTGTGTGCAAATTACTATTGGGACTACTACTACGGCTACTACTACTGTTGTTGACAGTTTGCGTATTTTTGCGTTTTTGCATCCTTGTTTTGTGTTGAAGGCGTGCGTGATCTTGCTGGTGCACTTGATGTTGCTCTTGCTTTATCGTGTTGACCAGCGGTGTTCCCGATGCTGTTGTGCTGCTTGTGATATCCTCTTGCTCTCTGTGTTGTTGTAGTTGCTGGTACTGATGCTGCTGCTGTTGTTGTTGCAGTAAATTCATCATGTAGAGTTGCATTAATAATTCCATTTGTGTCGACATTTTGCCGAGCTTTTATTCTAATTTTTAATGCACAACTTTTTTTTACACACAAGGCACAAAAAATATAACGATTTATTTTTTATTTTAAGATTTTTTAGTATTTCTAGTTTTTTTTAGACACTTATTTTTCGCATAATTTTAATCAAGTTGTTTTTTCATTAGTACAGAACCCTTCTTTCTTTCTCCAACTCGGATTGTTTGAACTTGACTTGTGTCGAACGATTTGCCACGACAACGATCTACGATCTACGCTTCCTAATGATCTGCGAAGCTTGAATGCTAAGCGCAAACTGATTCAACTCTTCCGCAGTTGCTATTTAATATAGCAAACGTTTTGCTTGCATCATCGTTGTCATCATCAGCAACCTCGAGTACAATATCTCGCCTCAGCGTTTGCCCAATTCAACCCTCTCCTTAAAAAATGCTGTGAACATGCTCGATGCTCTTAAAAAATTATTCTCTCTCTCGATCACTTCATAAAAAAGTGTCTCTCTTAAAAAGTACAATTTTCCTTACGGAAAAAGTGGTTGCAAGTTGCAACCCTTAGTATTGCAATTTTGGGTCGATTTTTTACCGTTGCCGCTTGGAAAACGTGAAAGTGCGGGTTCAGCAACATGTTTCGTCTTTTATTCCTTTTTTTTCGCTTGCCTTCCTCTTTTCCGACCAATAAAATTGTTCCTAAAATGGTAATTTGCCATGATTTTCCTGTTTTTAGGTAAAAAAACGAGCCAACGAGCGTTCAGGAATTTCTCCTGCGTTCACTCACTGAGTGGAGTGCTAAGGAATTTTGGTTGAAAGAGCCAGGTATGAGATATTTTAGTAAAAAGCATTTTACAGTAAATTGGGTGATTTTTTTATTTTTACCAAAATAAAATTTCAATTAGATAAATTTCGCATACAAAATATTTTTCTAGGGAATACAATGGATATGTTATTGTTTATAAATATAATAATTAATATTTTAATAATAGTACTTGGGTTGCTGCCGGTTGTTAAGCGAATTTTTGAATAGGTCAGCCTTTCATAGTGCAAATGGAAACACCTTGAAAAGTCGAAGTGTTCTTTTGTTCGGCAAAGCAGCATTCTAAATACGCCGAAATGCTGCTTGAGTAATCGGTATAGTCACTCCCAAGAAAGCTCGGCGTAACCTTTCGAGACGCACCGAAATTGGCACTGTCTTTAAGGCTATTATTAAATGAATTGAAATCACTTAATATATCAGAACCAACTGCTTCTGTGAAGCTTATCAAAAATAAGGAGTGCTGCTGTGCTCGATTAGGCATGTTCGAAAGTGGCCACATCGCAACATAGTCAATATTCTGAATATGAGAAACTATGAGTGCCGCTTTTACCTCCACTCTTCACGCAGTGATAAGGATTTTATTTTACATTTTTCATGAACTTTGTAATACAGTGAAGAAAAAGTTATATATAATATATTGGTCCTTCGTAGTGAGAAGTCGTTATAGCCGTGTATGTACGCAATTGATTAACCATAGAGTTGATTTTTTTTTTGCCAAAAGATACAAAATTGTAGAGCGGTTGATCGTTAGGGTTTAATAATGCAGAATGCAGTATTATTGGTTGGTTGGTGGTTATTTCACAAAGTTACGTAGTTGTTTAAAGGATCTCGGTTTATCTCAACGCAATGATACGCTCTTATCGTAAATAGATATTGATTTGCACTGAGGAAAATAATTAAGTTTCTAATTACCACACATACCGCCGCCTACATAACTCCGATTAAAGCGTACGCATAGATGAGGCGGGCCTTTATATCTACCTACAAGTGCTACACTACGGAAGTAAGTGAACTACATTCACCTGACACCGTTCCTCGAGAAAGTGCGTAATTTAATGTCTACGTATTATTCTCAGATTTTATTAAAAAGTTTGGACCATAAAAAAATCACATTTATGGAAAGTTATGTTTGTAATTTTCTATTTCATTTATTCATGCTTATTTCCAAAAATATATAATTGAATTTAAGCTATACTATAGTAACTCCTACAGTACATAGTTAAATGTGAAACTTCACAACTGAAATAGAGAAAATTCAACAAATTATAACAAATAAAAAAATTTTGTAGGAAAATATGGAAAAAATATCAAAAGGGGATATAAGATAAAACTTACTAAAACTAAGACTGGTTCTTAGAAAAGTACCAGTCAGAACAGGGAGTGTGCAAGAGTTAAATCATTTTCAAGACCTTATTTGGAGCAATTTGCAATTTGGATAAGTGGGTACTTCCGCAGTCGCCCCAGTCCACAAAACCATAAAGCATAATTGGAACGATAATTGATTTAAAAACTATTAATCTTTTGTGGACTGAAAGCTTAAATTTGCGGTTGATAAAATGGTAGAGAGTTCTAGTCGTTTTATTAACTTTATTTATATACCGTAAATATGCTGCTTGTATGTGAGTTTAATATCAAGGTAGATTCTCAGGTATCTAATGTTGTTGATCCTGTGGACATATTTGGATATGATAATTTTCTGAAAAAGTCACCAAGAGATTCTGTGCCGACCGTTGCTACTCACTTTCCCAGTGAACTGTTTTCAGCCTGAATGCAATTGTAATCAGCACATTGTCGGGAAATTTTCCATAACAATAGTAGCAAAACATAAGAACAAATTAAAAAATCTGCATTTTGCAGAGCGATTTCCGCGAAAAGGTTATCCAAACTAAAAAGGATTGATGCACAAACAGCTGCAAAAAACAGCAAGGGAAGGTTTCCTCAAATATTTAGCGCGAAAATGAAAATTTTGCTTTTTTAAATATAACAAAAAGGACGACGGAAAATCTGCATCACAATTGTCAGAAATCTCATTCAAAAATCGCAAAAATTTTCGTAATTGCAACGATACTCGTATCTTCACGTAAGTTTAGCAAATTAAGAAGGGAGAAGTTGTGCAATATAATTTTTCCATATGCAATTGGAAAATCGCAAGATTTGTGATTTCCGCGCGGTAGGAACAGCACAAAAGATCATCAACCAGACTGACGATTACCATTTCCATTAATTGGCATATACCGTGAAGAGATACACAAGGCAGCAACCCTGTGGCAAAAATAGGTGCAGCATACCGTATGAAGGTGCTGGTGGCGGAGCAGAGCAGTCAGTGTTATGCAAATGACCTGCCTATTGACTGTGTAGGAAAAACTAGTAAGGGCGTCACGAGGTGATGTGAGGTATGACTCGGTGTCGCATGCGCACGCGTCTAACACTGAAAACAACAAAACGTTCGAAGAGTTATATGTAAATCACGCTGAATCGATACGAATTCATTCACGAGGAGGCGCATAGACTTTAAACACTACTGGCTTACACTTTCTTTATTTTGCTTTACTCGGCTCAGCTCTCTTGGTTTGTCAGTTGGTTGACGAATCGTGATTTAAATGGATTTCTCAATTGTTGCCATAATTGAAAGACATGCAAGAATATGGCGGTGCCTTCGCTTACTACGACAGCGAGAAGATCTGCACATGTTGTCACAGGCAAACATATTAATTTCAGAAAAGGCTAGGAAATAAGCAATTGACGAGCGGAAAAATCTGCATGAAAATGCGCACAAAAGCTGAGTTAATGAGAGCGGGCATGTGTTGTGTTCGCTTGTGTCCGCCTGTGTCCTCACAAGCATTGCTCCTGACTCGTCTGAATGAAATTTGCATATTTCGCATTCAATCAGAAATTCCTTATTTCGCATTAGAATGGAAACTGTTTTGGGCTTTGTTCGACCTCTTATATTTTTATAGCGCCAAGGATCGGTTTGATTTGATTGAAAGTCAGACGGCTTGTTCGAATGTCAGGATTTCAGTCGAAAAGACAATCGAGCGACAACTATTATTAACGATTTCAAAACGCTTAAATCGAAGCGGCATTGGCGAATATTTTGTTGATGTTTCGTTTTCGGTAAAATTTGCATCAGAAAAGGTCCCCTTGTCATGGAATGTTGAATTGTCCTTCGAGTTTTAATTAGTGGTCTTGGAGGCTTGTCATAAGTGTACTGTTCACAAAAGGGCTTAAACTGATGGAATTTTCGATGATTTTAATTGGCTGTGATGGACAGTGAAAGCAGAGATTGTGAATTGGTGATTAGAACTAACATGCGGTTGTGAAAAAATTTACAGCTTTAATTAATAGATTGCCACCGGCAATCGTCGTTCAATTTAATTGTATCCATCAGTTTTTTTTCCTGATTCTATTACAGGTGAAAAACGCTTTATAAGGTTTATGGTGAACGTTTTATCCAAGATGTCTAGAAAGAGAAAAGCGGAGAGAATCATCGCATGCCGTAAGAGAGTAATTCGGGATAACACTTAATTTTAATAAATTTGCATTCCGAGTTGGTATTCCTTATACTAAAAATATTGTATTTAAACGGTTCATTGCAGTCAAACAATCTCACTATAATTGACTCGGCAAAAGTTGGACACGCGCCTGCAGATTGAGTGGTCAGACTTGTAAACAGGTTTTGATATTATTGTAAGGGCTTACAATTCCACAATTCCAGTTTGCTATTGGTCAGTTTAATGACCAACCTCAATGATGCGTGACCAACCGTGGATGCGCATGCGACCCTGAACATCTAAAGGGTTGAGAGGTCAATATGGCATTTGTAATTCGAATAATAGAATAACAATTTAAATTCTGTAGTTCTCATATAAATAACTGTATTTACAAAATGCTTGTTTGTCTTTCATTCTTGTTCCATAACTCTAACAGCAATGGAAGGGCAGACAATTTTTTTCCCAGTTTCAAGAACAAATTCTTCGAAAGCTGAAAAATGTCCGTTAAGTCGAGAACACGTTCCAGTTCACGACACCCAAAAATGGCTGACCTCGCCATAGCGCAGGCAACGGCCAAAGGACTTCAATTGAGGTTGCTGTTGTTGCTAGCAACATGTTAGCAAACTTCCAAGTCCAAATTGTATGTACATTTAAATAAAAGTAAAAAAACACGAATAAAATTATTTGAATGTATGACCGCAAAACCCTCCTAAACTGAGTTCAGTTGCCGCCATTGCTCAGCTCAGATGTCCGCTAGGAACACGCGGACGGGCAAAGGGCAGCTGACACTTCCTTTTTCACTCTAATGCATCATTATAATAAAGCAGCACAAAATACTGTTCACGCTTTTACCATTTTGATTTTGTCCAGATCTCAATGGACCGCAAAGGCATCATTGCGCCATATGCGAAAAAACGTGATCACGGAAAGGGTTTCTTCTTTTATTTTATTTTATTTTATTTTTTTTTCGGTTAAGTTGATACGCTTTGAAAATGCTGATGTCCAAACCGGTTCTTCGCTGGTATCTGCCTTTTATTCGCGGGTCCGGTTTGAAGAAGGTTCATCCCTTTGTTGGCCGCGATGCTTCTTTCCGTGTTGAAAGAATTTTCTCTGGAAACGCAGCCTTTGCTTGATTCTTTTGTAGACATCTTGGCATGGGAAAACTGCTTTAAATATTCCTCTTCCTCTCTTTGTAGTTACATTAAGATTATATAAAAATAACCGTTATATGTTTCTCCCAACCTGGATTGCCGGCAAGCACTATATTATGCGTACTCAAATGTGGGAAACGTAAGAAAATGTGAAGGTGGAGGTGAAACACGCTGGACACGCGCCTCTGTTGACCAGCAATTAGCATCTTTGTAATAAAGGGTCAAAAATACTAATGACCACTTGAAACCGGTTTTCGCTTGACTAACCAAGATTTTCTCTTTGCCAACAAAGACGCGTGTCATTCACGCCCTTTTCATAGGACGTGCCAGCCAATGGTCATCACGGTCAGTCAGATCATCCCTTAAGTAATCTGACTCGTCAATTATAACAAATGACTAACTATTAAGACAAAGAACACATGGCATGTGATCAATGTGATTTTGTACAAGGATATCCAAAAGGCTCAAAGAAAACTAAGATTTATTTAATCGTATCTGTTATAGGGAAAAGTTGAAATGTCAACATCGACAGTATCTCTTGGGCTAGACTTAGGCCAAAACAGCTTAGAAAAATTGCAGAAAACCACAAAGAAAATATATAAGCGTAGCTGAGATGTTCCTCCAGTACAATGGAATTACGAATGCGCTCGCGAGTGACGTCTAAATTTTAAGTAAAAATAGCTGCAGTTTTGGTCATCAATTATATTTTATTAATTAACTTTTTTCCAGGATATTTAGGTGGTGCGCGTTGAAATTTACCAAACAACCAAGCAGTTTTTTATCTTTATTTATGCCCCCGCAGCCATATATTATAAACATTAGTAAACCGCCAATTGACAGTTCCACATTCGACTTTTACCGGCCACCAAAGCCAACTAACAAAATACTCTTTCAAATCAGGCCTTGTGGAGAATGTCACTTATGACAAGCATTCCAAGCCACTAATTAAAACTCGAAGGACAATGCGTCATTCCATGTAAGGAGTACCCTTTCTGATGCAAATATTGATGGAAGCGAAACATAAACGAAATGTTTCCCAATGTCAGATGTCAACTTAATCATTTCGAAATCGGTAATAATACTTGTCGCTCGAATTGAGTTTCGATTGTAATCCGACTTTCAATCAAACCAAAACCCGACCAAAGCCCGAAACAGTTTCCAATTAAATGCGAAATGGGAAATTTGTGATTGAATGCGAAATATGCAAATTTAATTTCAGGAGGAGACGATGAGCTATGAGCCCAAAAATACAAACGAACGAAGCCGAACCAACTCTGCTCAGCTCAACTCAGCTTTTGTTTGCATTTTCATGCAGATTTTTCTGCCTGTCTATTGCTATTTCCAAACCTTTTTTGAAATCAATATTTTCGCCCCTCACAACATGTACACGTCCTTATGCTTCTCGTCATGCTTCTCGTTAGCATAGTAAGCGACTACTTTTGTCAGGTCAGTCAATTATGGCAACAATTGGAAAATCCATTTCAACCAAGTGACAAACCAACAGGACAGACATGAGCTGAGCTAAGTACATCAAAATAAAGCAAATGGAAGCCGGAAGTGCTCGTAGGACCTGCACTTCTAATTCGTATCTATTGATCCTGAATTGCATAAAACTGTTCGATATTATATATATACTGTGTTATATACTATACTGTGTTCAATGTTGCACGCTTGAGCGTATGCACATACATCACGAACTAACTTTACTTTGCCTCTTCTTGACTCAATATACTCATACAAGCCTCACCTCCACATCATCATTCCAACAACATCTTATAAAGAAACACTTGGTCTGCTAAAAATCGTTCAACCATTAGTTGAGTGAGTGCAAGGTTTTTCGCTGAAAACCTCATAATTTATTCATGAAAAATTACATTTGCTTAAATGTGAAAGGTCGCCAATAATTTCATTTTTGCGACTAAAAAAGCATTTTGCAAGAAAAAAAATAAATAAAAATAACGGTAATTTCGCTACAATTTTCATCGCCTTCACTTAAAATAATTTATCAAGAAAATGTTTGCTGTGAAGTTCATTATTGTCATCCTGATTGATGAATTTATGAAGTATTGCAGAGAACGGCAAAACTTGTGTGAGAAGGAAATAAAAAGTGATAATTCGATCCTTCAGTTTAGAAATCATTTCCTTCATTTTCTCACGGACTTTCTACAGTTTCATACTTAATACGTCTATTTGAAATTTTGTGTAGAGAAACATTTAGTTTCTGAGTAACAAATGACAGTATTAAAATTAATGATTCCGTGATGTCAATGCAGGCTTATTTTCTCATATCTTTTAGGGAAAAGTATCCTTTTTTTATAATTACTAAAATATTTTTCGTGTTGCACATGATCTTGTAACGTCACGCATGCCCGCTCACGTAATACTTTCGGGTTTGTTTTCCCAACACAGGTAATCAAATTTACTACTTTTCCTCCAGTTTTTCTTTAAATAATTTTTAGAGTTAATTTATTTCATTTTCATTTCGCACTTCGTTTCAAATTCATCCCCTCTAGGCGCGTGAATATTTTGGTGGGTTCCTTATTCAAGCCACTTACCCTTTGAAAATCAAGAGAAAGAGTAGCAAAATCTCAACAAGTTTCTCCTTAAGCTTTTTAAAAAATCGTTAAACTCAGTTGGAAGACTTAATGATTTCAAGAGAAAATTTTACAAAAATAAAATGTTTGGACCATTCGATCGAGTGTAATAAATTGAATCCACAATATTTTCGAAGATTTTGTATTCATTACATTCTACAACAATGATGACGATGTCTATTGCTACTCCAAAAATATGACTCGAAAAGGGTCCTCGTTTAGTAGATTTACCATTGTAGCACGTGGAAACAAGCGTATTCGAGCACCTCAAACAAAGCAGACAAGAAGATCGATTGCGAATCGCTTATTTAGCTGCATGGGAATCAGAAAATCGGCGTGATGAAAGAATGGAAAGAGATCGGTTACATGCTAATTGATCACGACGAACGGTACATGTTGATTTGAATTTGGCTGCATTTCAAAAGGATTATAGTATGGATCGCCATTTTGGACATTGCGGTTCACTTAAGTTCACAAATGAAGCAAGATTGATTAGAATCATAGTCCAGTGTGAATAGGGCATTAAATCACATCCACCATCCATTGTTGTCGCTTGGAAGCAGCGTAACATGTGCGAAAATAGTAAATTGTTGAGATGAACTAAGGTTGTCATCTTACATAGGTTGACTGGGAAAGAGGATATACTTCTTCGACATAGCGGTAGAGTAGTGAGTACGACACTCACAACTCTAGTTGCACAATAAAAACATTCAAGCATTCAAAACATTAGGTGGAACTACTTTATTAAAATTAGACGTTACTTAAATGGTAAATAGTAGTAGGCTTTTTAATCCTAAAAAAATCTTCTCCAGTCACAACAATGATCCTTTATTTTTATTATTTTGTCTTTGAATACACTCTGCATATCATTTCCTTAGCAATGTATTTTTCATTCTTCGAACACTGTACTCCTATCTATTTCACTGTGTGCAGTCCTGAGTAGCGTGCAAATCTTTTGTAAGAATATATTAAATGGTAATTTCCTCTGTTGACAGCTTCAGGTCAAGTTGGTCAAACAATGACATTTTCGATTAGTGATTTTGAATATTTGATAAATTAAAGAGGAAGGAAAGGTAATCGACATTGTATTATTAACACAATAATACGAACATATAATGATCAATGAAATAATTATGAGAACGCAAATTTTTGTTCTTAATTTTTTTCTTGACAAAATTTAAGTGGAAGTGTCAATGAAATGTTTTCTACATTAGCAAATTTCTGTGTTCGTTTTAGTTGTGAAAAAAATCGAATCAAGCTGACATCGAAATGAGATACCTCGATGTGTATCCTGTTTTATACACGAGTACGAGTACAAGCTCCCTCGTGTTGGCGTTACACGCGTAATTAGACAAAAATGAAAACTACGCATTGAAAAATGTCTACGAAGTCTTGTAAAACTTCATAAGAAAAGCAGAAAAAGAAATAACAGAACCGCCCTCAATAGATTTGAAAAATGATGAAGAAGGACTGCGCTGCTCCCTTTTTCCATCCCCTATTTTTGGTTTATTTTCGTGTCAATTTTTTTTTTTTTTTGTGATCTGCGTTTTTGCGCAAATTTCTTTGTATTTTCGTAGTCTATTGCTTCCTATATTGGGATGCTACGTAATCCTTTTTGTAAAGGCACGTTGCGCATTGAAGAAAAGGATTGTAAGGAGAATTTAGGACAAATGTTGGCATACGAGTATCTCCGCGGCTGCCGTAAAAATAATCATTTCTGGCAGCAACGGCAGCTGATGATCAACAATATGGAAACGCCGACAGGACATGGAACGGTATTCTGCCAATAGGCAAGACAAACTGCTACGTTATTGTGTTAAAATTGTCATGATCTAATAAGATTATTAATAATATTTGTGTTGGCTATGCCGGCTTCTTATTTTGCTATATCGGAGATAATATTTCGAACTCTTTGAGGCTGAGAAACTCTGTATATAAATGGCCTTGAATGCTGTGATCTGATATAAGACTTATGTATTTTCTACCAATGTATCGCAAAATAAGAAATGGAAAGTATTTAACTCTACATTCCGAAATCTAGCATAGAATGTTTGCAATGATGACATTTTGTGGATCAGATGAACAGAACTCTTCCCACAATTGGTTTCCAACCAATCACTCGAGTAAATACGTTCCCGTATATCTCACTGTATTGAGGTTTTGACTACTAATTTTGTCTTAAGGACTTATCGTTGCAATACATTTGTAAGAATATTAAGACTAAATACAGGAGACTAGATTCACTCTTCCTTGGGTTTAGTAGCGATCATTGCTTAAGTTTCTTATTTATTTTTTGAGTGGGCGGAACTTTTGCAGTGAACTACCAATTTGATACGTGATTTTGTGAGAATTGTACGAATTGATCTCGAATCATTTTTATAGGTAACAGAATCGCCTGAAGTTTGTTCTTGAATGGCCTGGTTTATTGGACTGACGTTAGTGTTTATTGTTCGCTAAGCCATTTATGATTTTTATAATTTGTGACAATTTGCGGAAAAACGTTCTGAATAAATAGTTCGATGGATGGAACACCGACGTCAAAGTTCAATTTTCTTGAACGCTGTTCAACATCATCTTTGAATATATCTCTGGTAAGGTATTGTGCCTTATGATTGCATATGAATACTACGTCAGTAGTATGACCTTGCACTGAATATCCAGATACCCAGCCAATCTCCTTCTTCTAAAAGGTTAAAGAAACATAACTTCACCTTCCAACATGATCTTCTTGCATTCTCCAACTCCATTCTCCAACAACAGGATTTGGTCCTGTCCGCATATAGCATAAATTAGATATAAGAAACATTTTTCATATTGAATTGATTTAAACATAAGATTGCACCACAACGTTAATTGTAGACTTGGCGACATTGTCATAAAGGAGAATAACTTTGTCGTGTTCAGAGAGGAGTGGGCGTGTTTAGTTATCGGCTCAATATAATCAATTTCGTTTAGCAAGAAGTCGCAGTAATGTTTTCGTTCAGTTTAAATAACTCATAACATATGGCACCAAGCTGATTCCATCTAATACACAACATGAATCTTTTTTCTTGAATATAGTGTTTTGTCGATGTTGAACTATGGCGACGTTGTCCCCATGATTTCTTCTTTCGCTTATGCGTGGGAAGCAGCATTTAACATGTGCGAATTCATCTTTCAAAGTTTCTCGTCTTCAGTTAATATGAAACCCAAATTCTTAGTTTTGAGCCATTCGCAAGGATTTTAAACGATATGAAATTGGTTGCTGAATGTGTAACTTAAGTGCAAGTTCTTCGCCCTTCTATACGTTATTTATCGCAATGTCAAACACTTTTGAATCCTCCTTTGAAGCCATTTACGACAAGTTACTCTTCGACAAGCCTTCTACAAACCTCGAGATTTTCGCAAGAAAAAAATTATTCGCCGTTAATACAAATTCGCTATCATATTACTTCAAAGTTAGGAGTTTCTCAAATGTCCAACCTTACTCTATGACGCTTTATATATCAAAATGTCGACTGTAACTTACTGTTACTTCTCTAGCCCCTAAAAACTCAGTGTATTTTAATTTTCTCTTTACGATAATACGAACCTAACTGATAGGTTTGTAGTTGTTTTGAGAAATTTCATTTAAAGACTTCGTAAATAACTAATTATATAACTAGTACAGTAGCCTGCCATCCAACTAGGCCCATGTTGTTTCCGAAATGTTAAACACAATTGCAAAAGAAATTCTGGTTGGTTTCAGACGCATTGCTGCTTCATTGGCATCTTTCATTAATTAAAAAAAAGACAGTCCCTTTCTCAAGAACTATACGCCTAAGCAAATACGTTTTTGATGTACATTTATTTGTTTGGACATTTCTTTGCGAAAATTGGCAACCACCCTTACGGTGATGTCTTCTTGAGGTTATTTATTTTCTTCAAATTTTTTTTATTTTGCAACTTAAAGAAAAATAAAAAATTGCAATAGAACAGTTCATCCATGAAGACACTTTTGCCACAGCTTAGCACCGAATACAAGCGCAGATACGCAACGAAACTCAAGTCTAAAAGGGTCAGGGTCCATTAGGTTAAATGATCGTGCGTAGTGTTGACTGTAGAATGGCAGGGGAAGTGATCAGCTGCAGGCGGCATAAATGCAATTTATTTGCAACTCTCGCTGACCGGGGTTGATTCCGACTTTGCTATCAGATTATCACCGATCGTTCTTCGCCGGTCGCAAGACTTCTTTGTTACAGGAATATTTGAGCGCACTTTGGGATGAATGTTGTGAGAAATTTTCCCACAATTTCTTTTTTGTGTGCTTCTTTTGTTATATGAATTGAGATATTTTGCTTTGAGGTTTTCTTTTTTTTCATCTTGTATTCTAATGATCACTGCGACGCTGCTAATAATGCAATTAATAGGATTACGTATGCAAGAAATAAAAAGGGCAGAAAAAGGTGCGGAAATATAAATTCAAATGTTGTGTGTTGACAGTTTATGGAAAGTAGAGGTCAAGTTCGATTGATTACTTGAAACGGAAGCGATTTTCTGATCAGTATTCGCAAGTCGGGGTTGGGCTCTTTGTTAGTGCATTTTCACAGTTTTGTAATTCGATTTCTTAAACTGCTCATATTTCAATAACCTTTCTTCAAGTCTGTGTTTATGACAAAAGGTACAACCTTCAAATAGCTTTTCCTCATGATCACTCACTCTTTTGATGAATCAATAATGCTACGGGGTTGAACCTTGAAAAGTTTCCAGTTTCAGTGAATTTCACTTATTTTATAAAAGAAAAAACCAACAAAAAATGTATTTTCTTAGGAAAAGCAAAGGTCATTAAAAAATGCAATCCTTTAACGGAAATAAGTGACAAATTCCCCATTAATGATGTCAGCTGGCGTAAAAGGATACTTTCCCTTGCATTTGCCATAAATGAAAAATAAAAATGAAATAAAATAAAAAACAATAAATGAGTAGCACAATCTGTGCTCAACTTCCTCAGGTTTGTTTGGTGCACTTCTTCCTCTACACTTCCCTTTCGAAAGGGTTAAAGAAAGTATGCGATTAAATTATCATTAACCCGTTAGAAAATTTCGCAATGAAAGAAAATACAAAAAGGGTATTTCTGTATTCGATTACCTGTGTATGTGGATATTTTCGCTTTTTTTTTTGCGAAATGAGTTTACATCGAGACTTCACCTATTTGTTTTGATATTGGTTACGTGAAATTGTAGCATAAA
Source organism: Cacoxenus indagator (assembly GCA_035041755.1). Taxonomy (NCBI): domain Eukaryota; kingdom Metazoa; phylum Arthropoda; class Insecta; order Diptera; family Drosophilidae; genus Cacoxenus; species Cacoxenus indagator. Next base: position 888,766 of record JAWNKX010000274.1, read on the forward strand.
TCTGACAACCATGGCAATTTAAATACGAATATTTGCGTGTGCAGCGATTAAGGAAAAGGGTGCGCGAATTTTCTTTTCTCTTTCAGTTGATGCCAGAAAATGATAAATGTTATTAATAATTTTCTTAAGGTGCGTTCGCCTTAAGGGTGCAGGGTTATGCCAATTTCCAGCATAAAATTTTCTCACGTATAGCGGATTTTCGCATTATTCCGCAAAGAATGATATACGAGTATATAATAAGAAGGTACAAGTGTGTCCTCTTTTTAAATTTTTTTTTATTTACACATTACCGCTGCTTTTTTGCTGATCCATAGTCAGAGATCGTCAAGTATTTACTTTAGAGCCTTATTTAGCATTATTCATTTGAATATTGTAAGCTCTCGGGAAAATACGTGGAAAACGTAGATATGCATATATATATATTTTTTTTTTTTTAATATTTTTTTTATTAAAGTATAACATTTATCGCAGTAAACTGCATAACACCTTTAAAGGATTATAAATGATGACTTAAAAAAAAATTGACTTAGACTAAGTTGAATATGTTGCTAGTTGCGCCAGAAAGGCAATGACAAAGAAGGCTACTTCCTTCTTAGGGGAGATATGTATAAAATCAAATTTAAAACAAGATTTACGATGAAATTCATTGAAAATAATACAAATATCTGGGAACTGCAACCGGGTAACTTTTTTAGAGAAAATTATTTCAAACGGCTTCGTAAAATGAAGTGCTAATTTTTCAACTTTGTTGAAATATAAGTTACGAATAGACTGTTGCCTCTCTCTGGATTTTTAGCGCTCCGATTTCAGTTATACTTTTCACAAAAAAAAATCTCCCACTTTTCACTTCTGTCTTCCCTTAACCCTTGTTTGCTAACCTGTATTTCTAAACACAAATCAATATGAATATTCAAATGAAATACTCGACTATAAAATCATGAACAAATTTGAATGACGTATAATCCTTTACCAGTCGGCGTTTGCTTTGAGTACTGAGCCCTTTCGAAAGGCACTTGAAGAAAATTACCATTAAACACGGTTTCGCCAAAATGACAGCGAAATCAAAATTGAATCAAAAAAGTCAAGGGAATTTGCATAATAATGGCACAAGTCAGGCGAGTGAGCACAGCAATAGCCCGTGCCTGGCCCGAAAAGGGCCGATATTTTGCCGCTGCTTAATTGGAAATACCATGTTATGGAAATTTTTGCGTAAGATGTCGTTTCCGTTCGCGAATATTTCGAAATGCCTGTCTAAAATTATGTTATTCAAAATTTATGCGTTCGATTTGTGCATAGATCTATTTTCTTAAGCAATAACATTTGATTCGGTTTTATCGAAATGATTCCAAAATTCAATAAACGAGATCATTGTGAGAAATGGAAAGGTTGCAAATGTTTGGTGCAAGGGGTCCTTTCTTCATTTTCTTCGATTTGCAATATTAATGAATTTCCGATTTTTATTCTTCACTGAATTTGATTTCTAGTACTTTGAGAAATTTCTTGGAGTTAAAAATTGTGCTGCTTTGTGTGACAGCCAATGATTAATCGTTATAACATTTGAGTTGTTGGGTGTTAATATCTTCTCTTAGATGAGCATAGCGAAATCGATCGATCTAAGGAGAAAAAATTGATTCCAATAAAAAATGTTTTTCTGTAAGAGCAAACAGCGCCAATGAAAGACAATAAACATATTTTCAATATAAATCTGAGTCAGAGAGTAATAACATAGAAGAGACCCTTCCGCTTTCATATGACTTGAGGTCATTTTTATAACGTTTTTTCGTTGTTGTTATTTTACTTGACTAGTCTCGGCTCATGTTTCTCTCGTATCTTTTTGCTTTAAAATCAGGGTCTGCCACCTTTCTCTTGACACTACCCCTTTAGCGAAAACCAAAAAATAACACGAACAGCTAGCAACATTGCCAAAATTGCGTTTAAAAATTTCCAGACCAATTTCTATCAAACAAAACAATTTTTACGCAACAAAAATATAAAAAAGTTGAAAGGGTTGAATTGGGTTTCTGCTGCTGCTACTGGTGATGCTGAGGCTGATGACAATGGTTGAAGCAGCGTCCATCCTTTGGTCCTGCGAGTCATTCCTGCGATCAACGCTTTGCTGAAAGGTGTTCCTACTTCATGTACGCGTATATACATATATTTAATTGTGTTTTTTTTTTAAATCTATGCACATGGTCTCCGGTGCGAGTTGACAAACTCAACATCATTCGGATTAGGAGGCGAGCGCAGTCGCCGGACTGCGCTCAGGACGAAAAAAGGATATTTGGGGTGTTTGAATAGAAAGAATTGGCACACGTGTGTGTGTGGTTTGGTGATGTTGATATTTGCATAGGAAGAGTTATCCAAAATTAATTAATAAAGTGATGCACGTTTTAGTATTTTTATTAAATTATAAAATATAATAATGTTTTATTAATTAAATACACAATTTGTTACATTATTATTTAGCGTTCGAAAGATAAAACGATAAGCAATTTGTTCGCAGTAGGTAGATAGATTATAATAATTTTTTCCATCACCAATACCCAGGCCATGGATGAAGGGCAATGTCGCTGACCCCGGGGCACCAGTAATACGACGCAGCGCTTTATGTTTTGGACACACTTCCAGTTCATCAGACCCAAATACCAGGTTGTTGTTAGTTTTCTACAAGGTCTTAAAAGTCAGGCAAGTTTCTTCGATTTGCCAAACCCGCCTTCTACACCAGAAAGAATTCTTAACATATAATGTCACCAGAAACACCAAAACGGATGAATTCATTTTCCATAACACAAATCCGTGCAAGTTCGAAAAATGTACAAACTCTAAACCAGAACCTAATAATGAAAATTCGTTTCAATTTGAGGCAAAAATCATAACTTAAAGCAGCAAAGCGAGCAGTATAGATCAAACTAAAGAAGAGGATAATACGGCAGAGTGCAGTTTTCTCTTGCAGAAAACAGAAAAATAAAAAAAGGACTAGTTGAATAGAGATCAGCGCAGAGTCTTGTTTGCCGTTGACATTGTTTACTTTTCACCTCTGTGCGTAATTTACTGTGAACTCGATGGCTATCTTACTTTCGCTCAAGAATACTTTTAGAAGGATTGTAACGAATTCTGACCTAGTGGTTGCTATTGCTCTCTGTCGTTCGTATCGATTTGAAGGTACTTTGCTGTTTTGCAGAGTTTTTTAAAGGAATTTACTCATTCTCCTCGCGTTTTTTTTTTCATTTCACTTAGTTGCGCGTTTTCTGCTGATTCGGTTCTTGATCCTTGCCTTGGCCTCTTTTGCACCCTATGATACCTGGCTGTTTTTGTGCTGTTATATAATAGCTCGTCAATTTTCAATATCCCTTTGTCAGGATTTTTTTACACTGGGCACCAACAAATGATTGTTGATATCAAGCAGGTTATGAGTATCGCTGTAGGACATAGAGTGCCACAATTGCTTGCGAAGGCATTTCCCATCATAAACACTTTTTATTAGTTTCCTTTGACAGACTTGCGATTTCGAATTTGACAAACATTTCCACCGCAACCTCATGAAGCAATTCTGATTTCATATAAATAAATTAGATGGAATTTCCCGACTTTCGCGGTATACTAACACACCAAACTTCACAGGATTATTCGACAGGCTATTCTAGAGTTATATATATAGTTATAGATTATAGATAGATTAAATAGATTAAATTTACTATTTAAAATGTTCACGCTAAATTAATTGTTTTTCCTTGGAAAAACTCCCCATAATTATCTCAAACCCATAATTTTAAGCTCATTTTCAAAAGAACTGATTAAATAACAAAATTCACAGAAACTGAAACACAGAAACGCTCATGACACGCGTTCATTAGATATGAACTGTAGCAAACTGACCACCCCTTGACCAGTTGGACTGTTGTCCAATCAGGTTGTGTTGTCGCCACGTTCAGGTACACACACAAGAATATGGTACTCATGTCTTTACCGCAAGGTGTTGGTTTGTTTTTCACTAAAGCAATCCCCAACCGAGGCACGTGCTGTGGTTTCGTTTCGTGGAGTTCGGCGAGGTCAGTTACGCAAATTGAATGAACATGCCTGTTAAATCTTCTAACTGTAGCTGAATGATGGTTTTTACACACTGAATATTTTTTATCAAATTTAGAGCAAATAACATAAGAAAACATGTTTACTTTATCTGCAGCCCAACACAGTAATCCCAAGGAGTTTAAATTTTCAGTGCTTCTGTGGTAAGGTAAGTGGAGGGGGATGGTAGCTTCCAAAGACGCTTTTGACCAAGTTCACAACAAAGAGTGGAAAGATGATTACGTGGATCTCTATTATGATCAGTGAGCTGCACTAAACCATTGTTAAACGACGAATTTCAACACCCAAAATCAACCCTAAAAAGCATACAACCTCAAATGTTATTATAACCTTTCCAAAAAAGGAGGATTTACTGCAGCAGCATCACATCAACATTTTACGTGCAAATGACAACGCGACATAACATGAACATAACAAAGAGGACATGACAACAAGAAGAGTTCAAAATGATTAGAAGCTGCATATGTACGCGGACTGATGTGCCAGCGTAAAATTGAAAAAATAAGCTTGGAAGTGGGCAACAAGAACCCTGCATACTGACCTGAAATTATAAAAGTTTCAACCCCTTCGGCGACCAAAGTTAGGTTTGGTAAGGGTCACCATTCACCATAGCCAGGTCCTGCAAATCAAATGCATGGACAACCAGGTTCATAGAGCATGAGAGCTCGCATGCACCCCAGATTTCCAATATCGCAGTAATCGGCGCGACGCATAATTTACATATGACAGCATGCTTTCTCCTGGCCAACCACTTGGCGTACAGTTGAAATTGGCCAAAGGAAAACCTTTCGTTCCTATTGTATATCCATTTATATTTATGATTTTAAAAAGGGCGTTAAGCAAAGCATAGAACAGGTTTTAAATTTTGTACTTTCGGAACATTTTGTGCACAGGATGCACATTCAAAAATTTTCAAAATGGAAGCTGGCATCAAAAAAAATTATACAATTTTTTTAAATAAGTGTACAAGGGCCTCTTCGTTTCTTAAGTTTTCACTGAAATCCTCCTTCTTTCCTTCTGTCTCTATATGAGTATTTATGTTACTGATCCATATATTTTGACCGAACATCTGCGACATCAATATAGGTATGACACTCAGTGACAACGTACCATTTTACTGGTGTAAATTGTTTAAAATGAGATGAGTGGCTTCGAAGATTACCTCTAACACTCAAACAAACATTTCCCCTTTATAATAATATTTGATTTTGTGTTTTATTTGTATCTATACAGTTTGAGAAGCATCTGAAAATTGAGTTGGTCTTACAAAATAGCGAATTCGACTTAGCCATAAACATTCTCCAAGATGACATCCATCTATGTTGCAATTTTCATGGTGATCGGTGAAACGGTGTCGGATTTCGTAGAGATCAAACAAACAGACAAACAAACATCATTTTTATATATATTTTACTGATGATAAGATCCTTAAAAAATGAAATTGTTAAACTCAAAACAAATTTCAAACGGCCATACGACTAACTTTATCAGGTGGAGAAAATTTGGAATGCACGAATAAAAATTAACAGACGATCCTTAATCCTTAATTGAGCTAACTGTAACTTCCAATAACCAGTTTCACCCAGATTACTATGACCTACTTATTACGTGAGGTTTGTGAGGGAGATCTCAGGGAACTTACATTTTCGGACGCAATCATATAGTCAGTCACACAAGCAATGTACGAGATGTACGATGTACTTCCAACTCAACTGACTCTTATTAACAGACGAATTTGTTAGAAGCGTCAGAAAATTAAGGAGTAGAAGTACAACATATAATAATAAAAAAAAGAAATGTAACTTCAGCTATACGGAAATTGTAATACTCTTCAAAACACCCTACAACAATTTTACACACAAAGAATTACAATAATCTAGTTGTTGCGCCGCAAAATTGAAGTCAGGGAGGGGTCAAGTAGACGAACAGAATATCCGATATATTGTTTATTGGGTTAGCTAGCCGAGCTTTGACTACCGTTGTGACTGCACTTCTGTATGACTCTGTCTCTTTCGCACCTGAATGCAGAGGTGCAGTCATAGCAGTGGTCAAAGCTCTTTTTACGATTTCACTCATGCCTTTAAGGTACAAAGCCAAAGCTGTCGTGACAGCTGAGGAGAGCACATCTAAGTGTGGAAAATAACATAATTTATATAGAAATTAAATAACTTGTACAATAAAGATTTCAGCATAACCTATTTACACAGCGAATTTAAATTAATTTGGAGGCTCGAAATGCGCTATAGGCGTGGTCAAACGCCGTAACACTAGTGTTCGCCCAGATGTTGACATCCAAGCAATATAACGACACGAGAAAACAGTTATTTAAATGGCGTAATATCTTTATAGAACGCTGATCATGCAAACAATGACACCAAAACGCAAAGAGAACATCTTATTACCGATAAGAAAGGTGGAAACAGTAGATAAGAAATGCAAAAAAAAAATATGATGCATTATAAAACACACATACTACATACATATGTCTAATACATTATATATTTGTGCACGTATGTACATGAGCGCTCCATAAAATGTTTGATTTCCTTCAATTCCAACGATTCAGCATGTCCAGTCACTTTGCTTTTCAAACTCAAATTATGTGTATGTAAACTAGTAACTAGTAGATTTGAGTGGGAGAAGGATAATTTTCAACTATAATATGATGATGAAACTTTTGTTGCTGTTTATAACTTTCTGCTTTTTGACTTAACAAGCTGAAATTATTTGTGTTCAGTAATATGGACGTAAGCCACGTTCTCTGAAATTTCAAAACCCTAAGATTACTGAATTGTACAGACTCTATTCGCATAACTTGTGTATTTCGTAATGTATTGAACTCAAACCTTATTAGAGCTCAGAAACTGACTAAGATTAATAGAACGTGGCGTAATCACAACATCCAGCTCCTGAACGTAGCCGTAGTTGTAATTGCTGGTGCCTTTAATCACATACCACCATCTGTGTGTTAGATTGTTATAACTTCCAGTTTGCGTTCAGATATGATCTCTCTCTTTCACGAATTTCCGTTCACACTCTTTTTATACACACAAAGAAGTAAATGAAGGTGAAACATAGCACCAAAATTTTCAATAACAATATCAGAAAAAATATTGTAAATTCCGCACCCCAAATATTCGAGAACGATTTTCGCGAAAAAACTATGTAAATTCAAAGATGATCAGAAACAGCTGCACAAAACAGCAGAGGAAAACTCCTTCAAATGTTCCACGTGAAAATAATAATTGTGTATTTTTTTTTAATTTAAAATAACAACAGAAAATCTACATTATAATTGTCGGAAATCTTATTCAAAAATCGCAAAAGTTTTCAGAATTGTGATGTTGGTTGTAATGAGCAAAGCAAGCGAAATTAATTTGCATATTTTTTCCATTTGGCATTTAGAAAATTGCAAAACGGATTTTCGCACCACCACCGATCGCAACCAGCGAGCAGCATGTAACTTCCGCTTCGCAGGCACATTATGAAATATCCTTTACATTATTTTAAAAAAATTACCATTGAAAATTTCGGGCAAAGTACCTGATCGAATGAAAGTCATAGCAGCGATTGACATTTGCATAAAATTAGCACACACCACGAAGAGAGCATACACCCTGACATGAAAAGGGGCAGGATGTCTATTGAAGGTGCTATTGCTGTTACTTTCATATTAATAACTTGCCAATCGAACAAAAAGATACCAAGGATAAGCTAGATGAGTAGAGTCATGTATTGACACTGAATGCGCAAGCGCCCTACGTTCTTCCTCTTCCGCCGGGCGGTTGCTTCATTTCACGCTGGTTTTCCACTTGGTTGACGAATCGAGATGGAGTTGGATTTTATAATTGTTGCCTTAATACCGTTGCCGACAATGGCTTAGTTGTGATCAAGTTTATTAATGCCTAGTGCTAAAGTGAACGTAGTTCACACCTACATAGTAAAGGAAATAAGGCCACCTTGGGTGAATTTGCAAGAAACTGAAATGTTAAAAAAAATCCTTCAGCCAAGGAATAACAAACAATTCACTCTAATATAGGCTTGCTGTAATTCCGTAGTGTAGTTTTTTTAGTTTTTAGTTCGGTTTGCTTTTAAAGCATTTTTTAGTGTTTGTAAATTATAAATATTGTTGTAAATCGAAGAAAATTGCAACATCGCTTGCTGTGGGAAGCATATGGGGAATATTTAAAATCAGTAAAAACAGCTGAGTACTAATAGTAATTTCGACACCAACGATAAAGAACACGAAGAGAGACCAGTAAAGTTCGAAGGCGTTATTGGACCAAGAATCATGTCAAACCAAAGATCAGCTCGCTGGGTAGTTATTTCAAACAGTCTCATGGCCAGAAATATGGATATTTGATTCCGTATTAACTGAAGCCGTGACACGTCGAACGTTGTTTTATGACTGACGAAAGATTATTTGGTTTAGCGAACTTCAAAATCACAATTGTATGCAAATAATTATAAAACTACAATATGATGTTACCGCCATTGCTGCTGTCACGGACGTCCCACAGGATATTGGGCAACTAAAAGTACCTCTTACAAAAACATATCCTTGTGAATTGGCAGCAACATTATACAGAACACAGTTCACGCTTGGCATAGTTTCATAATGACCACATCGCAATGAATGAAAAAGGCAACCTTAAGCGTTATGAGCACAAGCCCCGATCACGAAAGGGGTTTCCCCCTTTTATGCTTATTTGATTTGGAAATGTCTTGTTTGATTTTTCATGAAATTATTGTGGATGTTCAAACCGGTTCTTGCTTATTGTCTGCACTTTTATTCGTGGTCGCGAGTCCGGTTCAACGGAGGTTCCTCCCTTTGTCGGAAGCAGCACTTCCTTCCCAAGATGCTTCTACTTAAGTCTTTTTGTAGACATCAACATAGAAAATATATTCAATGGCGTAGTGTTTTAATGTAATATATAAGAAAACCGTTATATAATTTAAGCCTTGAAAGTATTCAAGTGCGGAATTGTCAGCTAAAACAAACATCAGCGAATGAATATGAAACCCGCTTTACACTTCTCTGATAACCACCCACTTGGTATTAAAGAGGCAAAGATTTGGATCAAGTTGCGCTTGACCACCAAAATATGATTGTGGTGTCTACAAAGACGCGTGTCGTAAACGCCCTTTTTAAAGGAAGTGACATCCTGACCAGATCATCCCTTAAATATATTGGATCGAAGATAGTCTTCAACTTATTTTGAATGGTCAACTTCAATAATTTACATTTCATGCCAATGACCAACAATGTATCCAAGGGATACAATATAAAATTGTCAAACAAACTGTCAAATGAAGATCTCATTAGCATGGCGTGTGGCCAACGGGCTTTGTTGAGTGCGACGAATATCCATAGCTCAAAAAGGACAGTTTAATTCACACGTTTTTGTTATGGGTCAGTGAAATTTAATAAAAAACTGCACGAGTGCAATAAATTAAATATCTTTGGGATAAGAAATGCCAACACTAAGTCGAAATTAGTTGAGGTATCTGGAAATAGGGGGTAGAAGGCATCGGCGGCAATCTGTAGCCAAAAGCAGCCCTAAGCAGTCGAGGAAATCAGAAGCAAACTCAAAAGAAATGAAAATTTCATTTCGGCATTTCTTTCGCAGCACAGATAAAAGACGAACAATGCGAACTGCTCAGGAAACCATATAGTTGAAGTTGATTTAAGATCTCTCTTTGTTTATTTTTGTGAATAAATTTTAAGGGAAAATTCGTTGCCACAGACAATTTACGTAATTAAGGTCATCACTTTGGTTTTTTTTTTTTTTTCAATTTCTCAACATTTTCATTTTCAATTTCAGAAGAAGGAAAAATCAGAAGAAAAATCAAGAGATTGCAAATGACATAATCTGAATTACTGACATCAGCTGAAGCAAACGATACTTTCCAATGCATTTCCTATATATCCCAAGCTGAGACTGAATTAATAAGGGAACTTTTCCTCAAATTTGCTCACTACAATCCTTCATTTTCACTTTTCACTCTCGATAGTCTTATCATGACTCTGATTTTCTACACCCGTCTTTGCACTAATGCAAAGGGCTAAATGGTTCGTTAATATAATACAATAATATTCAGTATGCCATTCTGAAAGTTCTGCATATATGATCCAGCCTACTGAGGTCTTGAACTTTTAGGATTTAGCTATATAGATTTGGGGTAACGTCCGGCTGAATTTCATGTGGACACATAAAAACCGAAACAATTTCTCTGATAAAAATTGTAATCGATTTCTATGGAGACTACACGGTCCAGAAACTTAGGGCCTTGAAATTTTCAGCTTCATATAACAAAAACGGTTTTTCTAATCAGAATATTAGTTTATATATGTTTGATGAAGATATAACTCTTGGTGAACTATGCTTAAAAATGCACAGTGCATGGTACAAAAAAATCTGTTCTTTAGCGCAAAACCTGATGGAATAGCTTACATGCAGACAATGGTTCAGAAGGACATGGCTAACTCAACCAACCAATTATTCAACCCCTACCAATATTCTATAAATATTAAATCGACAACACACATCAATATGAATACTTAATTAAAGTTAATTAAAAAACATTATACATGCAAAATCCTCTAACAATTGTCTTCCGTTTTATTGGTTTACTTTGAGTCCCGACCCATTCCGATAGCCAACAATAACATAAAAACTGAATGAAAAAAGTCGCCGAAATTTGCATAACATTGGCACGAGTCAAGAAAAACAAGCGAACATAGCAAAAGACCGAGCAGGGTTAGGAAAAGTTTTGTTTTTTTTTCTTCCTTTTTTGTTGATACGTTAGACATTTTTGGCTAAGATTTGGTTCCTTACGTTGAATATGTTACCATATTTATTTAAACATCACTATCTTCGAAAGTTGCTTGGCAGGTAATTTGTACAACTATAAAATGTTGTATGCGATAAAAAATTCTGCAACTGATCACGATGGGTGCACTGAATTATATATTTATATTGTCTTTATATATAAAATTCTGGTGTACGGATGCTTTCGAACTGTACTCCTCCTAAACGGCTGGACTGACTTTAATTAATGGTGTGGTCCTGGTGAAAAGCAACACTTTTTCTATTTCTATTTGCCAATTGTGGTCGCTTTTTGGCAACCGTTAGCTTCAAACGCCCTGATTGGTGACAATAGTGGTCCAAATTAATATTTTTTTTTTTTTCATTGACTTCGTAGGTACGCAATGACCACACACTGATCTCAAATGGGGCAGGCTCAAGTTGCATCAAAATTGACTTAGTCACATAGTCTTAATTGCTAATTTCTTTGGTGAACATGCGATACCAAAGCTAATGCCTACGTACTAAATATTTGGCTACAGATAAAAACATCATCAGCCACTAACATAATCAGCATGCAAGATTAAACTAAAGCTAATATTCAATTTAGAATTCAATACCTACATTAACATAGACTATTCAAACAAGGAGAAAAAATGCATGTTACAAATTTAGAAAGCAAGTTATGCCTTAATTCAACGACTCTAACAATTTAGTCTTTAAAACATAAGAAGAGGTGGGAGGAGCAGCACACGCAAAATGGGTATTAAAAGATTTGCATAAGACATAGAATGGATCATGTTGCAAATAAGAAGTTCTACAAAAGGGAAGACTAATACGAAAATAGTGTCTAGTTGGACGTGCTGGTACAAATTGTTTTGCCATATGGATGATTTGCTCATGGCAGATGATTCCCTTCTAGTGTCACCAAATGCACAGTAAAGCCTTCCTGGCTGTTAGCCTCGGCTTGCAACAAGTTTGAGCTGCTTCATTGTGCTTCGACCACAACCGTTTCGCTTGATGAGTGGCCCACTTTTCATCATCAGTCACGATATGTTTAAGAAATGGGTCGTTTGGATAACACTTCGCAGGTGAAAATTCGATCCAAGGTATCTTTTGCGCCAATGCAAGGTGCATTTTACACGTCAAAATTTCCCGAACGGAACCGTCGAAACCAAAATTGCGCTTTTTCGGCTTTACCAAAACAAAACAAAGTTATTTAAAGTATACCGAATTGTTTCCTTGTTGGCATCCCCCTTTAACACAATTCACATCATAAATGAATTAACCAAATTAAAATTGGTAAAGGTATCTTTTTTGGAGTGGAATCACACATTTCTAATAAGCATACTAAAATGAACGACTAAAAAACAATGGATTTCTTTTTACTCAACCTCATATTTGAAGTAAAAGTTTTGGAACTAACCTCAAAGCCACTAATAACTCTGATTATTTCCACTGTTGACCTCAAACTGGCATCAGGAACTCTTAACCTAAAATGAGACCGTACTTTCCAAGAGAAAATTAAACTGTGCCATTTGAATTCTTCACGGGTGAATGCATTATCCAGAATTGAATTCCATGTCAGGTCAACAAATCTACGAACTATAAACCAGAAGTACAAAGGAAGGAAAATAATTTCTTCGAAGGGCTGTTGCATTCTGGGGTCAAAGAAAAATCGTTTCGATTTGAGGCAAAAAAGAGGAAAAAATAAAATACAACATAAGACGGGTTGCCGCATGTGAAAAGGGTTGCGATCCTTTCTGGGCAAAATCTGACAAGAAAACAAGAAAAAAAAATTGGAAAAGGACGAGTTGAACTCAGGTCTGAGGCGAGCCGAATCTTGTTTTGTGTTTGCATTGTTTGCATTTCACCGCTCTGCGTAATTTACTGTGAACTCGATGACTATCTTACTTCCCCTGAAGGATGCAAAGAATACTTCTAGATAGATTACAACGAGTCCTGCATTGGTGGTTGCTGCTTTTAGTATCGACTCAAATGTTTTTTGCTGTACTGTGGATTTTCTGAAAGAAATCGCTCAAAAACGGATGACATCACAAGACGTCACAGATTTGAACCCAAACAAACCGAACAGAAGGCAAATCTCCTTGCAATTTTTTCCACAGTTCTGCTCATGATCCTTGGCCAGCCCTTTTTGCACCCTTTGACGTATGACTGCATTTCGATCTGTTATTTGATCGCTCGTAAATTGTGGAATATCCTTTTGCAAGGATTTTTGTGCTCACCAAACAATAAACAGATTTCAAGAAAATGTTATTATTTGTGTAGCTGTGAGAAACTTTTCCCTTTTTCACCCAGAGCGCCACCAATGTTTCCGCAACTATTCTCAACCATGAGAATTCGCAAGTATATCTGTGTGCAATAAGGACAGCAAATATTGGATATTCTTACACCAATTTCATCAATTTCCTATTCGATGTTTTATTCATTAAATTTATTTCATTTCAAATACAAAAGGCTGAGATCCTTCATTATCAAATCGCTCCACTAATGTCTATTGTTATATGTTCACACAAATTTACTGTGTTTTGCATAGAAAACTCGAAAACTCGTTTTCCATCGGCCTGCTTAATCTTCAAAAGCCAACTGACCACAAAAATTGACACTGTAACAACAACAGCAGCAGCAAAAACAACAAATTAGACACTCAACCCGAAAAGGCCACAAATAAACTCACAATTTTCAGCCCATTTTCCTGAGAATACAATGAAACAATAAAATTTACATAAATTGTTTGGACGCTCTCGACGCTCATCCAGAATTATACTCTTTGGGTGGTTTGACTTTTTGCGAGAACAACTGGCCAGCTCTTGACCGGTTGACGGGCTGTCTGTTTTCAAATCAAATTATGTTGTCGGCACGTTCGGACAGGCTCATCCTTTTGTTGCACTCTTGTCTTTGTTATGACCTCTTGTTGCTTCATGGTTTGTTTTGCTGCTCAATGCCACAATCGGTGAACGAGGCACGTGCCGAATTGTTCTCGTCTGTTTTGTTGTGATGAGAATTCGTCGAGGTCAGTTTAAATATTTGAAATATCCTTTTAAATAGCTTTAACAATTTGAGTAATGGTATATATTTCTACCCAAAAATAGAAATAAGAAATCCGGAAAATAGTTTTAGGAATGACAATTTTCACTATTTCAATCTTGTCACGAAACGTTCTATGACAGAGATGAGAGATATTTTTTTTTATTTCTTAAATCAATTTAATATCACTTTACTTGGATATCAAAACAATATGCAAGTCAACTTCTAAACTATATGGCAATAAATTACGATATTTATATAGAAAGGACCTTGGCTATAGAGGCATAAAGATGTGAAGTATTTAATAATCTCTAAGATAAAATATTCTTCGGATATATTTATATATATATATTTATGATACCAAATTATATAATATGATTACGATTTTAAGTTTTTTTTACTAAAGAGAATCGAAGAATCATTTAGATTGCAATTATGACAATTATCGAATGGTCCGGAATAGACAACTTTAAAACTCAACCACTAAAAGCAGGTATTGGAATTTAAAAATAACTTCTTTTAACTGAAGTAAACCTTGACCGTTAGCACTGACAACAAAAAACAGCAGGGACAACAAAAAATCTCCGTGGACCAAGGAGAAGAGACAAACAATTTGAATCTACATTTCCACAAAGGAAAATAACAATCGAAAATTATAATATTTCTTCCCTTTGCGTTGTCGATTTATCCTTAGGAAATTACGAACAGATCCAGCAAGCCAAAATTGACAGCTAGTCGCCATAACAGGAAGTGAAAGCTATCATTTGCACCTGCGTCACCATCATCAAAATTCAAGGGTCGTCACCAATTTGAGACAAGTACTTGCCAGACAAAAGTAGTCGGCCATTTGCAGTCCATAATCCCTGGACTCAACGCAACTTTATTCAGTTGCATTTATGCATAATGCGTACAGAACATACATCCATCAATTTTTAAAATGCTACGCTTATTAGCTATTGGAAGCTGTGTTTGACAATATATGTACATAGATGCAAAAATGGAAATGTCAGTTAAAGTTGTTATTTTTTTTAATTTTTTTTTTTTGTAAATAAATTTGAAAGTGAATTTGATAATGTTTTTAGAAACTGGATTACACAAGTCCTGGCTTATGCCTAGTTTGCAACCCTGAGCTTTCTTAACAACTCTTCGTTATTTAAAAATTTTTTTTCAATAGTCTTCGAGAAGATCTAATGAGAAAAAGTGGGATGCTTGACCATCGCACATTTACATGCCTTTATAGCCATGACGGGATTTCGAAGCATTGATTCAAGTGATGCTGATATGTTTTACAGTTAATTGATAGATTATTAAAAAACAGCCTTTTTTCAAAAAGTGCTTTTATTAATAGATACCCATCTTAAAAATAATTTGAAGCCTGCAACTAGTGATGCAAGAATAGTTTAATAGTTTAAGATCCGGATCTTAGAAGTATTCGTGACAATCGAATCAGAATCCAAAGAACCTGAGTACGAATCCGAATCCGTGTACAAATACTAGGAATACCAATATTAATCCGAATGCAAAATATATACTTTTTTCGTGTTGCCACTTCGATTCGTAGTTAAGTATTTCAATTCGAGTGAAACGGATCCCAAAGAACGTGCGTGCTTCACTACTCGCCACGCGACAACCAGAAGGGAAAAATCTAAATATCAACCCCTAAACTGACCATTGTCCACTCATTCAGTATCAACTCCTTATATGATACTGACTTTAATCCTTTGAACGAAGGTCAGTCGTACCAAGAGTGTGCGCTGCACGCGTGGCATGACTTAAGCTAAAAAATAACGGCTACGTGTTTAAGCACGTCAAACAAAAACAACAACAAAAGCAAAACAAAATGTTAGTTTTGTAGATTCGTTAAAAAATTGAAGATGTCACACCCTCCATAATTCATAAACCTTAATGAAACATGCAAATTGTAAATTGAAAACGTTTTAAACGGCATATTTTGTACTCTTCACTTTCGATGCCTTAAAGTATGTAGCACATCGAGTAGCGTATTCCTTCTCTATCTGTCCCTCCATCGGTCTATTTATTTATTTTATTTTTGGCGTTTTCAATTATTTCGATGATTTCAGTGTTTTAAGTAATCAGCAACTGCGATCGCAAATCATTGGTAAAAACAGGTACTGAAAATAACAGTTATGGGATCGATGTTTAACTAAAAAAATCATTATGATGGAATCGTCGTACATATATAAGATGTATATCAAAATTATTGCTTATTCAATGGACTATCCAAATAGCGCATAAATTTATATTATCAATTTAAAATAATAATTATTTTCAATTTTTATTTTAAAAATCAAAAATAAAAATTATTTTCAGCTTTTAATTTAAAAACCAAAAAGTTAAAAGTTATTTTCAATTTTTATTTTATAATTTAATTTCAATTTTAATTTTAAAAATCAAAAAAATATAAATTATTTTAATTTTTATTTTAAAAATCAAAAAATAAAAATTACTTTCGATTTTTATTTTAAAAATCAAAATATAAAAATTATTTGATTTTATCTAATTAATCATGAAAATAAAAATCAATTTATGTATTTTAGCTGTAATTTTTTTTCTTTTGGTTTTTTAACGTTTGTAATATTTCTTTTACTCATTTATTAGAATACTGAACATCGAAAAAAGAAAATCAATTTTCTTTGTTGTAGCTACTTTTTCACATTAGTTGTTCGACTTCGAAGTGTAGACATAAGTAGTACTTTCAACACTATTGAACTGATTTGACAAGCAAAAAGAAATATTGAAAATGTTAGACTATAAGTGGTTAAGTATGGAAGATCTATGTCATGTCAATAATTGGCCCAATGACCAAATCAGTACCAGTAGGTCAGCAATATTAGGATGTCTGGATCTTGCCGAACCCTGATGCTGATGTGGCAGTAAATTTATTATATAGAGTTACATTATGAATTCCGAAATATTCAGCAGGCATTATCTCATATAACAAAATCATCGCTTGTATCATAATCATCATTGACATCATCGTCATCATCTTTACCAATATCCTCATTATGTCATCCCAGAGTCATTAATCCTCTCTTAAAATGTTTCTCTCTGTTTTGATCAGAGACAAAATAGCTCTCTTAAATATACACCCTCCTTTGCGTAAAAGTGATTGCAACCCCTAATTTTGGACGTTCTATCCGCAGGGAAAATACGAAAATGCGGATTTTCGAAACTAGTTTCAAGTGTTCTCTTTTCCTTTGTAGGTTGGTCTTCTCTTCTCTGAAAAGATTCTGAATATTTTAATTTTTCATCAAATATCAAGTTTTTTAAATAAAAAACGAAAAGAGCATTCAGGAATTTTTCATACCTGTTTCTGAGTAAGGCTTAAGGCTTCTGTTTTTTGAAGAAAAAAATAAAAACAAAGACTTTAATAAACCGGCTTAATTGAAATACATATATAAAAATGAGATATATTTTCTTCACTTTAAATTGAACCAATTTAAATATTGTTTAACTTATATAACTTTTTCTTTGGACGCAATTTTCAAGTTATTATAATTTTCGCAACATTAGATGAGATCATTAAGAAATCCAAAACAA
Source organism: Cacoxenus indagator (assembly GCA_035041755.1). Lineage (NCBI taxonomy): Eukaryota > Metazoa > Arthropoda > Insecta > Diptera > Drosophilidae > Cacoxenus > Cacoxenus indagator. Next base: position 906,270 of record JAWNKX010000274.1, read on the forward strand.
ATCATTTTCTCATCCATACTGTGAAAAACGACATTATGGTTTTTTGAGTGACGTCTATGTTTTAATATTATAATATAGTTGACCATAAATGGGTATTTCCTGTATGCGCTTAGGTGAGTAAAGATGAAATACTTATTATAATAATGCAAAGCAACTCATATATTTTAAGTTGAGAAAAAGGAAAAAAAAATTTTATTATTATTACTCTACAAGTAGCGCCCAGTGGTCGAAATTCGACCGCCCGCATACATACAAAATACAAAATGTACTACAAAAGTCCAGTCCCCGTATTAACATATATATACTGCTTGTACATATGATATGCAATACATACATATTATGTATAATAGATTCGATTTCTAAGACTTCGGTTCTTGCAATTTATACATTAGAGTTTGAGTCGGAAGTGATCCCATGCGATGCAGAATGTGCCATTACCTGTATTTGCGCTTTCCCAAGAACCTGATAAACGTCGCAGGCTCAATCATAAATCGCAAGTGATAAGTTGCAGTAGAGCCAGCAGTTCTTCAATACTTGTTGTTAACGTTAACGTTAAATTGTCTCACCTGTTTTTCCCGCTTTAACATAAATATTGGCATAAAAATTATCCTATATACAGCTTTAGAGCAATACCTTTCAAACCATATAATTTTCATTCAAATATATTGACGTTACGTAGGGTCAAATGGTACGACAAAAATCTATATCTTATTTTTATACACATCATGAGTTATACAGTCGTGAGTTCTGAACCAGCTGCAAAAAATTAACAACGAAAACCTCATTCAAAGATTTCATCGCAAATGTGTAATTTTAAGTTCTAAACGTTTACAAGGACGAACGAAAAATCTGCATCACAATCGCCATAAATCTCATTTAAAAATCGCGAACTTTTTTAAAGCAGTGAGTTGGTATAAATTTAGCGAGGATACAACAAATTTGCATATTATTATTTATTTATTACCATTATTATTTATTATAATTGTTGTTATTTTGTTTTTTTTTCTGGCATTTGTAAAATTTGCAAAAAAGGTTTCAGCACCACCACCAAAGCGGAGGTAACCAAACATGTAACTTCCGCTTCGCATAATCAGACAAATTTGCATAAATTATGGATGTAAATTTTTGGAAATGGACCTGATCAAGAGCAAGCCCCGAATGATTGACATCTGTATAAAATTGGTACCGAAGGAAGCACTACCTGATTTCAAAGATGCTGGTGATACTGTTGAGCATAACAGAGCAAACAGTGTTATGCAAATGACCTGTCGATCGAATATAGACGAAGAGACAGGGTAGGACAAGGTGAGATAAAGTGAATATCGATGGTACATGCGCACGTGCCTTAACACAGCAATCGAAGAACCTTATTCAAAGTGGAAACAGATTCGATTCGGTTTCGGCTTCCATTTCTTTTGATTTACTGTGTTCAGTTCAGCGTTGCTCATCTTACCTCTGTAAATTTTTTGTCTGAATGGCGAATCGAGATTGAGATTTTCACAACTCTAGGAGTGAGAGACAGAATGACGACGAGGACAACCACTACATAAAGAGCATCTGCACAAGTTATAAACTGGCGAACAAAAAATCCAAGTACATATACAAAAAAGCTGAATTGAATCAAGATTAAAAATGGCATGTTTAATAAAAAGTTAGTGTGACTGATGACTGAGCCGAGATGCTTAATGGGAAATCTACTGGATGTATCATTTTCAGGTTGAGGTATCTGTTGCTGTGACGATTTTTTCTGCCTGTTGATTGTAGCGATCTCCAAGTCTCGATCTATACTACTGTGTGCGTAGTATTGGTTGGACTGAAACCTCTAATAAATTTCCAGGTTTAAAAGGGATGTAGTGCCCCACACGTGTATACAGTAGGCTTCGAGTTTGACGAAGATCCAACACATTCTTGGAAGTTGGAGGTCCAACTGCCTTTTGTTGGTCATGTTATGAGGTTGCCAGTGGAGATAGCCCAGCGTCAGTTCCAGGTACTTGACATTGGTGCTTATTGATAAAAAGGATAGGCATGTCAAGTGCTTTAGGATGAAGGTGACGTGTACGGATTTATCTGCATTGACGCAGACGTTCCACTTCTTCAGCCAATGCTCAATGAGGCATATACTGGAGTTGCAAGAGAGCTGAGGCTATGGCCGTATCGCTATCACTCACCAAAAAAGCAATATCATCCACGTATAAAGCTATGGAGAGTTTCTCATGTCTTAAGTTCGTGTTGTCCGCCGTTTAGAGCGTGTGTAGGACCGCCCCAATACTCTACTCTAAATATCAGACTCCTGGCCTTCGTATCTCACATAGAAGGAACTCTTGTGAGGGAATGATTTTAAAACCAGGAAATATGGTACCTGTAGTATTTTCTTGAGCTTAGACAGGAGGCCAGGGTGCTATACTCTATCGAACGCTTGTTGAACATGTTGAGCATTTTCGAAGTTGTTGTGATTTTTTGTACAACTCTGTGGCACTGCTCCGGGATGCGGTGACATCTCTTGAACACAAACTGATGGTCTGGTATCATGTAACCTACGTCGAGTAGCGAAGAACTGGAACCGGAAATAATCTTCCGAAAACTTCGGAGAGTATTGCCAGGAAGCTGACTGGGCTATAGGAGCATGGTTTGTGTTCGGGTAAACCAATCTTGGCTATGAAGATTAACTCCTCTCACGCTGCAAGAATAGTAAATCGCCGTTAAGTACCAGATTTGGATTTCTTTAGACAATTGATGATGAGATCAGAGACCTCAGTAACATCGATTAAGTCCATTGTCGTCTTTTTGTCGGCAGGCGAAAAAAATTCAAAGGGACAGTAGCTGTCTTCCTGATGGTCGCCGAATTTTGTGTTTTTCTACACTTTAAATGCACCAGGAACCACCACCAGTACCAGTATTCATTCAAAAAATCCCTATTCTATGCATTTTACCTTTTCTTTGTGCTGAGTATCGGTTTGATTTCATTGAAAGCCAGTCAGCTTTTTCTGTTGTCACTCTAACAAATCGAACGATACATTTTATTACCAATTTTGTTTTCGAGCATTTACATTTGTTCGATGTTTTGTTTTCATTTATATTAGCATCATTTACATTTAATTAGTACCTTGGAACGGCATACCAATTAATTTGATTAAAAGCGATTTACTCTGTTGTCTACCAAGACACTTGTTCTTTACGCCCCTCTTTGAAGGATATGTGATAACCTCATCCCTTAAAGAAGGCGAAGGTCTCCAAATCCCACGTTTTCAACCCAGTCTCAGGAAATTTAGCAATATCTTTTATCTTTATATCAATATCATGTTTTGTTTTATAAACCAACTCAATGTGTACATTTATTGAAATAGAAAAGCATTTGAACAATTTTCGTCAATTAATATATAAGTCAATCAATCTGCGCCTAAACTGCAAGAGTGACAAAAAGGACAAGGACCCCTCTCAAAACTGATACCAAAACATTTCGATTCGAGAAACTTTCTAGATTTAAAGTTGTTTTATGTTTGTTTTTAGCGCAAAATCGAGATATTAAAGACATTAGTCAACTACCAATTGTCAATTCCATATTCGCTTTTATCGCTTAGTACAGCCAATCAAACTCACATGGAACTCTTTCAAGTCAAATCTTTGTAAGCATTTCACTTATGACAAGTATTCCAAGCCAATATTTAAAGCCTAAAACACAACTCCGGATACAGTGTCAGGACCTTTTCTGATTAAAATGTAAATGGAAGCAAAACGTCGACGTACTGTTTGGCAAAGCCAGAAACCAAACTATGCATTTCGAAATCGGTAATACAATTTTTCGATCGATTTAAGTTTCGATTGTTATCCTGCCACCAGAACAAACCGCTTGTCTTTCAGTCAAAGTGAAGTCGCAAGAATAATTAATGCATGGGCCTCGATGCAATAACAAAATAAAAGTGCGAACAAAGCCAGAAACAGTTACCATTCTAGTGCGAAATGAGAAAATTGTGACTGAATGCGAAATATGCAAATTAAATCCAAATAAAAATGAGCAAAAGCAGCAGCGAGGATAACGCGAGCAATGCTTGCAAGGTTGCAAGCAAACCAACTCTATTCAGCATTGCTCCCCTCCGCTCGTTATAGCTTTTGTGCGCATTTGCATGCAAATTTTTTCCGCTCGTCCATTGCCATTTTCCAAACCTTTTTTGAAATCAATATTTTCATCTCTCTTAACTTGTGTAGATCCTCTTTGTCGCCATAGTAAGCGAAGGCAGCGGATCTCTGCCATAACATTGTTGGCTTTATGACAGCAATTGAAAAGCCCATGTCAAGCACGTTTCGGCAACCAAGTGACAAGGCCACAGCACAGAGTGAGCTGAGTTGAGTTGAGTTGCGCGCAGCAAAATAAAGCAAATGGAAGCCGGAAGTGCTCAAAGTGCTGGATATACACAGCGCCCTTTACAAATCGAACTCGTATTGATTGATCCTGATTTACATAAATCGAAGGGATTTCAGTGTCGCATTTGGTGTTTAACGCGTGCGCTTGCGCCCTCAACGCTCGCTTCACCTAACGTTCATCGTTTACATAATACTGAGTGCTCTGCTATGATCAGCTCCACCTCTTCCCGTCTTGGTCGTTCAAATACGTCAGGGTATAGAAAGTCGCTTGTTTCGCCAAAAATCGTGCAATTGTTTGCTAAATACTTGCAAGCTTCACACAGGTCCTGCGATGACAATTTGCATAATTCATTAATGAAAAAGTCGATTTGATTGAGGGTTGTTGCTTTCATAAAAAAATCGTTACTTTTGCAGCTGAGTTTTTTACTTCTCAAATTTGCGCGTTTTTTGCTTGGTTTTGTTTTGCTTTTGGTGCTTTTAGCTTGTTTTGCTATTTTACGGAATACAAAGATCTTATAAGCAAAGAATATTCATAAAATTTTTAACGCTTTTCTTTTGTACAGTTTCAAAAAGTTTATCAAATTTTTTTTCTTTGCAGCTAGTGAGTGATTGATGAATATAAGAAGTGATAACAGTAGAAGAGAGTGACTCAAAATACCTAAAAAGTTATTTTATTATTTATTATTATTTTCCTTCAAATTATTTTCTGATGTCATTAATTTCTTTCTTATGTCTTTAATTTTGTAAGAGGGGGAAAACTCAGTAGTAGTTGGCCACCTGTGCTTGTCTCCTAAAATTTAGTTAAGGGCAAATGATAAAATTAACCAATTCCATAACATTTGAGCTAAGAGTACGTCATAAAATCTCTTTGGTTCCTTTGCTACTCAAGCGTACACAAACAGGTGATACATTGACAAGACAGGTTCTACTGAGAGGGCTATAAAGGCTATACAGGGGTTGTGCAAGGAATATACAGGACCAAAGACGTATGTTCTGCGGTGCAATCATAGCTAGTGATGATTATATTATACCGAAGCCGAAGACGAAATATGAAGCTTGCTATTTTTTTTTTAATAAAAGTCAACAAATTTTCCTAGGTGTTACCCCAAACCACAACAAACCTACTTCAAGTCAATTCTTACAATTTATGAAACTAAGAACTCAAATTGTTGGGGAAATCATTACGCGCTTTTGAATGCGTCAAACAAATTTCGTGTAAATTAAGGTTCCTTGAATACATTTTTCATCTCATTGGTGAAAGAATGTAATCTTAACTATAACTTCGTAAATTGATTTTCTCTGTTCTTCACCTCCCTACATTGTGTACGGAGTCCTGAGTACGGTTGCAGCGTGGTGCATTAATTGAGTGCTAATTTTCTTTGTTGACAGTGTTCGAGTAAGAAAATATGAAAATCATATGTACATAGGAGTGTCAGGTGCTGAACTTTTTGATTCATCATTGATTGTTAGCATCTGCAGCTCTAAATGGATGACAAAGAGCTGGACAAACTACGGCGTATCGACAGATCTCTACAGCATTTACTACTGCAATCCTTGAGCAATAATCAGATTTGAATCAGATTTAATCAGACTACGTTGACCCAGAGCTGAATGCTATTTTTGAAGTGAGCAGAGGCCATTTGATAATAAAAGTGGATCCTGACAAGATGTTGGGCTAGGCTTCACTGTTATGTGCTTTTTTTTTTTTTTTTTATAACTTAATCAGATTATTAACCAATTTTTGTTGACTATTCGTACGTTTGTTATTGATATTTTGTAATTCAGAAGAGGTTTAGGGGACTTGAAAGGAGAAAAAGACATTGCAATAAATGGCTTTGGATTCCAGAATGTAATATAAGTCTGAATTTGTTGTTGTTTGCACAAAAATATTACTTCACTCAGAATATTGGCATTGTAAGGGCTACCCATTAATGAGATTTGCGACTCAGATGATAAGCATACTCATATAATCCAGGACTTATGGGTTTCAAAGGACCAAGTTGGCGACCAAGTTGATCTCACATTTTGACAGAGACAAATTCAAAGCCATTTGGTCAGTTCGGCCAAAGAAACAGTTGGGTTTCTCGTATTAAAAGTATCTTTACGTTATTACTATTTCATCTATATATATATATATATATATATATATATGGAGCAGATGATTAAACAAATGATGACGAATTTGATTTTACCTTTATTCCATAAAATACGTGATAAATAGATGACCAAAATACTGTTCAAATTCTATGAAATAAAAGTGTCCCTGAAATACTGTGGCCAATGCTATTATTTCATGAGATCTATGACTTCCAAATTTGATGGTTTTGTACTGGCTATCTATCACTTCAAAATAGAGCTCACTTAGAGCTCACATTTTTAAAATAATTTAAATGAAATGTGTTCTTGATTTACTTTGCCATTTAATGCGTTGATGCTTCTTTTCATATGTCACCTTTTGGGCCACTGAAGCCTGTCACATACTCTTAGCGTCCTTTCCAAGGACGCTTCAGGAGAAGACCTGAGACTTAACCAAATAGATTTGATATTAATTTGTTGAGACATTTTCTTTCAAAAATAGGTAACCACCCTTAAACGTCTGGTTCCTTAATGATTGTTTTCTTTATATTTTAGAGAAAAGTAACAAGTCGCAATCGGTCAATTATGAATTTATAGGTAAGAAGTGAAGCCCAGATGCGAACTCGTAACCGAACGTGGACGGGGTCCATTAGGTTAAATCATCGTGACAAGGGAAGTGATCAGCTGCAAGCAGCTAAAATTCAATTTACTTTTCACTTTCTCTAATCGGGGTTGATTTCGACTTTGTTACCATTTTCACGTAAGTGCCAAAGGCCAAGAATTTTCTGTAACGATTATTGATTGTTGATCATCTCATGCTGATCTCAAAACTGTTTTGAGCTAGGCTACTTGCGAAATAATTTTGAGGCAATTTTGTGAGCAATTTTCTCATTTTTTTTCGTCTTTTTTGAGAACTCACTTGAGTATTTTTTCCTTTCCTTCTTACATTTAAAGGGTCTTTGGCTCGATCATTTCTCATTGGCTCATTGAAATTTTTTGAAACAGCATCACTTTCGCATTTAAAAACAAATTCTCATTTCACATTTGCACGGGAGCTGTTTCTTTCAATGAATAACATTTTAAACATTTAAATTTACGAATTATATAAAACAATATGAAAAAGATTTATTTTTTATCAAAGAAAATAATAAATAAACAAATAAAAGGTTTTTAAATCCTGAATGTGGGTAAGAATAACAGTACGTTTTACTAATAACAAGGTTTAGGGTAGAGGCTTTTTAAAAAACGTTATTTTATTTTATTATATAACTTCATTATTCCCACAAATATAAGATGTATCTCGTAATGCCTGTTTGGTAAGAACTTAGAAAACTAATTGCTTTCTGAAACAATCTAGATATATTTTTTTATGGGAAGACACCTCAAATGAAGAATTATTGGTTCTTAAATAGGCACGTAAATACCTACGGAAGCGAAAAGTCATGTTTTACCAAACAAAATTCTAATCTACACGAAAAAGTCAAAAGTAATTGAAAATTGTTCAAAAAATAAGGTGACTGTTTGACCACCACCCACTTGAAATTCTCCTATTAAAGGGGAAAAGATTAAGATATCCTCTTAAAATCAAGTTTCACTTGGCCTCCAACTTTTGAGTGTGATGTCTACAAAGTCGCGTGTCAAACACTCAATTTTTAAAGGAAATGCCTTCCTGACCATCTCATCCCTTAAATAAACTGGATCAAAGATAGCCTTCAACTTATTTTGAGTGGTCAACTTCAATAATTTACATGTCAGATTTATAGGTATCAATGACAAACAATGAAGGCAAGGGACACAATACAAAACTGTCAAACAAACAGTTAATCAAATGCAGATCTTATTAGCAAGGCGTGCGGCCAGCGGGCTTTGTTGAGTGCTACGAATATTCATAGCTCGAAAAGGACAGGTAAATTCACACGTTTTGTTATGGCTCAGTGAAGTTTAAGAAAAAATCTGTACGAGTGCAATAAATTTTATATCTTTGGGATAAGAAATGCCAAAATCTAAATTAGTTGTGGTATCCCGAAATAGGGGGTAGAAGGCAGAGGTGGCAATCTATATCCAAAATCAACCCTAGGCAGTCGAAGAAATCGGAAGCAAACCCAAATGAAGAAATGAAAATTTCATTTCGACACTTCTTTCTCAGCGTAGACAAAAGACGAACAATGCTGCTCGGGAAACCTTATCCTTGAAGATAATTTAAGGTATCGCTTTGTTTACTTTTGTGAATAAATGCGAAAGAAAAATGCGCTGCCGCAAGCAGTTTACGTAATTAGGGTCATCAGTTTTATGAGAATTTCTCAACATTTTCTAAGATTTGATTTTCTAAAGTGATATGATATTACCAAAGTGAGTTATTTTGTTGTGTCCTTATGACTTTAATAAACTATCATTTTATCTACGAGTTCCATATTTCGCTTCTACTGTCCATCACAACCAACTAAAGGCGCACAAGACTCTTTCAACTTCGGGCGTTTGTGTTGTCTTTTCGTTGCTTTTTATTTAATATTCGATTATAGTTTGATGCTCCATCTACACAAATGAAAATGAACGACTAAATATGTTGGTAAGCGCAAAACTCGAAGACGGCGTTTTTTTGGTTTCTTTTTTTTTAATATTCCTTCGGAGGTAGCTTCTTTTGAAGAGAAGAATTCGCCATGTTCTCCATGTGTTTGCGAAGCTTCCTTCTGACCATACGCTTTTGTATGCGTCAAAAATCTGAAGATATCGTCGTGAGGAGTTGTCTCTTTTTTATGTACATATGTATGTATGTCAACATTTATCGATCATTGGATCAATAAATGTCATCTCAATGCATTGAGAATGATATCCCCATAGAAATCATGCTGAAATTTTGACCACTAACACCAAACTTGTATTATTTGTACCAAAAGTCGTAATGATTTTCACCCAAACTGCACTAAATAATTACCCTCTCAAATTTCCTCTAAAACCTTTTTTTTTGCACTTTATTTTTCACAAGCAGTTCGTTGACATCCAGCTAATTACGAACGCCAACTATACTTATATGTCTCATGCAAATTACATGGACTACAATGTAGGAGGTACTCCTTACATCCGCTTGTCTCAAGAACAGCTCAATTAACATGATCTTTGAAACACCGACGAATTTTTTTAGGTTTAAATACATTTTGTTGGCGTTACCGTTAAACCCATTTTGAGACAATCTAAACCAGGTACGACTCTTCTGAATGAAGTCGAAGTGTTTAAAAAGTCATTAAATCAACCACTTTTTTAATATCCTTTGATCCTCTTTGAATTGAATTCCTCAATATTAAGGAAGTTTCCTTGCATAAGTTTTGCATCTCATTAGCTCAGAGGTGTCATCTTCTTTATTCGAACAAGATGACGTTAGAAATTCTCTTAACACATTTTCTCTTGCATCGATATTTCCAATAGCGAGTTGTGCATATGACTGAGAAGTCTACAGTAGTCTGTCAACGTTGTGCATAGTTAAATAATTTTTCTGTTCAAGGTCACCTTAGGCCACGAAATGTCATTTTTAGTGTATGCAGACTCAATTGGAATATCTATATATATAATAATATGTTATTATTACTAAATATTTCACAGAGAATAATTTAAAATTTCCTAGAACAGAAAAGGCTAGGACTTTCTACACAGTTCATAAAAATGCTCAACTTTTGTTTTTAAAATATTGTATGTTTGCCTGTTAATATTACTCGTATCATTTACCTTATCACGCCAGTTGTAAGCAACTCCAAATTAAGCAGAACTAATCATTAGACGCGTACTTATATCTTTCTGAGGTCATTTCCAGTTTCTCCGTGTTGGCGTTGCACGCCTGATTAGAAAAACTGAAACCGGTGCAGTATAGAAGTCAGAAGTTTTTATAAAATAATAGAAACCACCCTCAATAAATTTTAAAGAAAGAATCAAAGAGAACGAGTAGAACTGCGCCCGCCCTTCTTCGATTTTCACTTCATGATTCTTTGTAGTAATTGGGTTTTGGTCACTGTCTTATTGCAACAAACGTTTTTGTCGTGTGATAGTTTCCTGCCTTGGATCATTCTTCTTCTTTACTCAGCATACTTCGTAATCCTTTTTGTTAAGGCATATTACACGTTGCATGTCCCCGGCGGCAGCGGTGATAATAATCATTTCGTTTGGCAGAAACAACGACAGCTGATGATGATCGGCATTAAGAAAGATAGTGATTATTCCTATAAAACGTGATCCTGACAACAATTTGAGAATAGCTTTGATGTTGTGAAAATATTTTGTTGATTTGATATTTGTTGTTGATATTGATATTTTGTTGTCATACAGTAATAGCTGGCATCCACCCGTACCTGCTGCCCAACAAAGCGTATACTGAAAAGATACACCCGAATGATCTCCCCCTGAGAAGGAACCAATAACCTTCTCAGTCATTGACTTAACGGCGCAACTAGCATCATAGTCATCACCTTTGTCTAAGTCTAACTTTTAACGAGTCTTTATTTATAATCCGACAAATTTGTTATGCAGTTTACTGCTATAAATATTATGCTTTAATTACCAAAAAAAAAAAAAATTCGTTACTTCCCAAACTCAAATTATCATCGCTATGATCGGATGCTGCTGATTATACAAATGATGCAAAACAGAGAAGAAGAAAGGTGCTGAAAAGTAAATTTAAGCCTCTCCTGTTGACAGTTTAAGGAAGCTAGAGGTCAAGTCCGATTGGCCACTTCAAATGGGAAGCGATTTTACTGATTAATGATCGCTAGTCGGGATTGGTTTCTTCTTTGTATTCTAACAGTTTTGCAATTCGATTTCTTAAAGCACTCGTGTTTCAATGAGTTTTCTGCTAACTTGACAATCATGATTGATGATGGAACTTTCACATTGAATGGCACTTTCTTCCTCCCAGCGCTTAACATTCGCCCTCGATTGCTTGATGACTAGTTCTTGGAATCGATCAATAATTCTACGGGGTTGAATGTCAAACGTTTCCAGTTTCATTGAACGACCCAAATAATTGTTTTTATCAAAAAACAAACACAAAAAACTGTATTTCGTTAAAAATAGAAAAAAAGAATCATCACTAAAAATTGCAATCCTTTAACGGAAATAAATTACAAGGTCCGCAATAATGACGTCAGCTGGCGTAAAAGAATACTTTCCACTTTCCCATTGCCCAAGGTGAGAGTGTATCAATGAGGTAACTCGATACAATCTTCGCTCAACTTCTTGCTGCACTTTTCTTCTTCTACTTTCCGTTCGTACAAGCGAGAAAAGGGTTACAGAAAATATAGAATTAAATTTTCCTTAACCCGTTATACGTTTTTCGCACGTTGCAAGACAAACGAAAGAAAAGAGATCAGCTTTCGATTTTGCCTGGGTTTGCGAATATTTTCGCAAATTGGTTCAAGTGCGCCGCATACGCAATGAGCGCAGTCTTCTCACCTAGTTGTCTTGATATTTGATACGGGTGATTGCAGCACAAATTTGACAACCATGGGAAATTGATAAATTGGCTATTTGCGAATACAACGATTATGAAAAAGGGTGAGGATATTTTCTTTTCTTTTTCAAATGATGCCAGAAAGCGATAAATTTCAATATGAATTTTCTTAAGGTGCGTTTTAATTCTGTAGGTAATACGAGTAGAGTGTATGAATATTTTTGTTTTTGTGAGGTCATATGTGGACTTGCTATCTGTTCAAAGTCATGTCCATTTTCAGAATAACATTTTCCCACATATATGTATTGGGATATTGGGAAATATGTATATTAAAAATACGAATCGGACACAGACGAGCTCAGTTTATACAATATATAAAAGTGTTATACATATACAGTGGCTAATAGCTCATTTGGACCAGCACCTTCGTAAAAGTTCAACTGAGTATAACTTAAAGCAAAAGAAGATATCAACAAAATTTAAATGTCGATTTCATTTTAAAATATTCGTTTTTAAACAACTCAGTCTAAAAACTAAAAATAGTGCTAAAAGTAACCTTCTAACAAAATTACGACGTTCATAAATACATTGACAAAACTCTTTGATTTTAATATTTAGTATGACCGCGCTTTTGGTCATTCTCTTTGGCAACGACTCAACTAACTTCCGAGTCATTTGATGGGTGATTTTTTCCCATTCCTCAAGTAATTCGTTTTTCGAGGACACCTTTGTTCGAAATCTACCCAATTCTACCAATCACCAGAGGCTAACGATTACATTGTGATCTGGTGATTGGGAAGGCGGTGGGTGTCATTAGGTGGGGGCAATTCCAAATTAGGCAAGACTGAACAATGCCTGGATTATGCTTCGAATCATTGTCTTAATAATACCAAACATTTATGCAAGACATACGACTATCCGTGGGAGCTGACAATATTGCATTTTGACTCATCCGCGAATATAACAGTGTGCGAAAAACTTGAGTCTTTTAAAACGTACAATCTAGCGAGACGTTTCTGTCAATTTTTTAGGATTCCGAACGTTTGAGTGAAAAACGGAACCATTATAAGGACACTCGGAAAGAACTTTGGGGTACACCTGATATATTCAATTATCATTCGCCTATGCAACAAACTAATCCTTCAGCAAACTCAAACACAAAAATATTTTTATACTCAGAGATAAAATAGATATGAATTAAACTAATAAATTTCATACAATTCATTGGCAATGATATTAATGTTCAGTTTGTTCAAGAATCTGAAAGTACTTTTTCTTGGAACAGATAGTACTGAAAAGCCTTATAAAGCCTTCTTAGCTAACCATCTTACTTCCGCCTTTTCCTGATTACTTTGCCTTCCCTTAAATTTTTCACAAGTAAAAAATTCCTAAATCCTTTCTGCAAAATAGTTATGCACATCTTTTCTCTTCAATGCTCTATTCTTAACATTTATCGAAATTCTGTAATTCCAATCGACCACACAAATCAATATGAATGCTATTATGACAACTAAAAACCAAACTCGATAACAGAGCCCAGAGAAAACATGATTAGTTAATTACCCTTCCAACAGCCACTTGAAAAAATGAGCAATTACCAAAGTTTCATCAAAATGACATCAAAGTGAAAACTGAATAAAAAAGAGTCGCCATAATGTACATCATAATGAAATAAGCCAAGAGTGCCGACTCCGTCGAATGATGCAAATTTTTGTATACGATTTGCGAATATTTCGCAATGTCTTTTGATTTATAAATAAATCTATTTTTTAAACCATTTCATTTGAGTTCGATTTATCCAGATCGAGAGAAATCGAGAGCCTTAATGAATTTTCGATTTTTAGGCTTCACTGAATTTTGTTTCCAGGGCTGCGAAAAGTTTCTTCGATCTGGTTGTTTAACTTGGTGTGAAAACAAATGACTTTCTTGTGTGTTGCTTTGACAGACAGCCGCAAGGAAATGAGGCGTATTTGAGGCATCAAGTTGTGAGTCCTCTGTACTGAGCATATCGAAGTCAATCGATATAAGGAGTGCAGAATTTGAAAGGCAATAAACTCAACATTTGGTAATATAAAATTAAGAGCGTTGAAGAGTGTGAAAATAATAAGAGAGCGATTGAACTCAAATTGAGCCCCATCTACACTTGAAAAATTTGAGATCACTTTTTATAACGGACTTTGGTTGTAGCAGTTCGTCGTCGTTGTGATTGCATACAATAGAATCTGCAATAGAATCAGCACCAGCCTCCTTTGTGTTGAGGCTTCCTACCCCTTTAGAGAAGCAGCATCAATTATAAGCAACAAGGAAAACGACCATTGCCAAAAAGTAGCGTTTTAAAATTGTCAGAACTATTTTTATGAAACAAAACAATTTGTACGCAACAAAAATATGAGTAAAAAGGAAACAGAAGGGTTGAATTATGTTTCTGCGTCTGCCGGTGGTGATATTGAGGCTGGTGACACCGTTTGAAACAGTGTCCATCTTCCTGAGTCCTGCGCGCCGATATCGTTTTTTGCGATCAACGCTTTGCTAAAAGGTGTTAGCTATTTTGTGTGTTTGTGTGTATGTTTATTTAATATTAACGCACCCTTTTTGTTCATTTGGAATGGTCCATCATAAAGGTTGCCTCGAGAAGAACGTCGAGATTCGAAGATAGGAAGACGAGTGACCAAACGGGGACTGTGTATAGCATAGCAGGGAAATAGGGACATTTGGAAATTTTGAAAATGGAACAATTACTGATATGTAATGTGAGGTGAGAGGTGTTCGTGTGTATGGAATTTACTCAAGTGACATTTTACAGTTATTGGAATTGAAAAACAGACCATATAAAATATTGAGTCATATGGCGTCTTTTATGTTAATCGTACCAGTTATTCGAGCTTAGTTTTAGTGAAAGCCGTTTAAGGAAGGCCGTATAGAATAGCTCTTGAGAATTTTTGTATAAAACAGGAAGTCAGAATGTTGGCAACATTTTTGCGAAAAGCTTAGATTTGTCAAACTAATGGAAAAAAAAATTAGATAACCGGAGCACTTAATCAGAATATGAATACTCAATCGGTTATGCCAGAGTTGTATAGTCTCGATAATTAGGCAGAGCGTTATCATTCAATGATGCCTACCTTAATGACCACAAAATTTGCATATCTTTATTTTCATTATTTTAGTTTTAAGACAAAATAATGTGACCACCCTAAAGACCTCTAATAACTCTAACAATTTTGACCTACAATGTCACCACGGAATTCAACAGGACTTTCTACCCATTTATGATGTGACATTTGAGTTCTCTACGGGTGAATGCGTTTTGCAATACCAAAATCCGTTGTAGTTCAAAAATCTACGAACTCTGAACCAGAAACCAGAAGTGGAAAAATTGAGATCCTTTATCATTTTTCATATTATATTGAAAATCGTTTCGATTTGGGTTAAAAAAATTTAATTCGGAGCAGTAAAACATACAAATAGGGGTAAAAGAAAGAAAAATATAAGGCATAATGACACACAAAAGAATTGAAAACACATAGGAAAAAGGATTGATGAGTGAACCGAAACCCTGTGCGTAATTTACGGTGACCTCGATGACTATCTTACCACCATTCAAGGATACAGATTGAAGGGTTATAAGTAGTCCTGCATTGGTGGTTGCTGTTGCTCTGAGATCTGTGTATCTATTCGGAGTCGCTCTGTGGTTTTGTGGATTTTCTGAAATAAGTTACTTGAACCCAAATAAACTGAGAAAAAGGACGACGCCGACTTACTCCAGGCTTCTTGCAGTTATTCAATTCGCACAGTTTTGCGGCTCGTGATACTTGGCCAGCTTCTTTCGCACCCTTTGAGACCAGATTGCATTTCGGGCTGTTGTTTGATCACTCGTAAATTGTTCAATATCCTTTTGCAAAGATTTTGCGATACATTTTTCAATTCGCGTTGCTGCGGGTAACTTTTCTTTTGCTTTTCTACACAGAGAATTTTTCTGTTTGGGGACAGATTTCCAATCATGATCGAAAAATCATTTAGAATTCATTTATTTGCTTGTATGCGTATTTCTGTGTCCTCAAAGCACTAAATGTACCAACAAAAATTATAATGTGAAAATGTCATTAAACTTATTTGACTTTTTATTCAAAGTGCCCTCGTAAAATGAAGCGAAGTTCGACAGTTCGTTCGACAATATAAACTACACATATTGGCATAGGAAGAATAGCAATTTGGTTATTCTATTATTTATTGGAATGCTGTACTATATACATTATTATTATTATTATTATTATTATTTTATTTTATTTTTTTTCAAGAAGATAAAGTGACTTTAGACATGAAAAATGCGCCTATAAAATTATGATATCGTATTGAGGATGTCCGAGTCGGTTATTTAAAATTACGGCACGTTTTGTTGATAAAAAATATTTGCTAAACGACTGTGGGCATCGTTGCGTAACGGTATAGGGTAGTTTTTCAGATATACATCAAAACGCTTTACTTTTAGTCATATGTTAAAAAGAACGTTTATTTCTCTATAAATTTTAAGGATCGGTTTTATTTGAGTGATAATTTTTAGTTTGGCTTATAAGCCTCTTTGATTTTATATTTACGCGGTTGGTGTAAAGAGTTTTTAGAAAAATCAAACAAATATTGATTATGAACCAGATCGTCTAGTCACGTTATTATACGCACCGTTATTAAGTCGTATGAGTGACGAAGTAAAAAAAGGAACGACCGCATTTGACGAAGAAAAAAATTATTAATGATCATGAAAATGCCCCTCGTCATTCGTGTGTCATTGCAGTGACTAAAATGAAAGAATTTATACCATTCACCAGATTGTGTTAGGGGTAACACAATGAAATCAAAGCAATTGTAACTATGAATATGGTGCAAGCATCAGTAATCACAGTCTACTGTCTATACTTTCGGAATGCTAGTCTGAGCTGGCCTTGATGTAGTAGTATCACCACTGTAATCTGTCATTTCAATTTTATATTTGCCAAATTCGTTTAATACAGCAACGACGGGAAAAAACAAAATATACAACAAATACAATCTCAAATACATTTTAACCCAATATTTTGAAACTTATGTTATTGAGAAAAAAAGTTAAACATAAAAATAAACACAAATTGTTCAAAACTGCCAGCGCGTGTTCAGATTCTGGACAACATAAATCTTTTTTGTTGATTGGGTTTTTAGCAGGGGTAGATTGACCACCATCTGACCGGTTGACCGGTTCTCGGTCGAATCAGGTAGTGATGTCGGCACGTTCGGATACAGACATAATTTTGTTGAACTCGTGCCTTTCCCGCGTGTATTCTTTTTTTTTTACTTGTTGGCTTGCTTTTCAACGCCACAAGCCGTAAACGAGGCACGTGTTTCACTTCTGAGTGTTTGTTGTTTTATTGGAAGCTTGGTGAGGTCAGTTTAACGTTTTAGATCGCATTCTCTTCAAATGTCTGTTACACGTCCTGACTAACTGTATTTTAATTATGGTTTGTGTCATTTTTGATGTGAAACATCTTTGGTTTCAGTAGAGAGCATTTTTCAACTTCGATTTTTCGACATATCTAACGCAAAAAATGCATTTTAAATCAATTTTAACTATTTATTTAGTTAATTCTTAAAGAAAAGAAAAAAGCTCATGCCTTTCCTCTTTTTGTTGTTTTCATTAGATTTCATTTGTTTACAAAGAACGATAACGCCATGACGCGATGACGCTCTGACGTCACTTTAAAATTTCACTCTACTGAAACCAAAGATGTTTCTCATCAATATCCTTCGGTTCGGCGCTATGCAATAAATGCATTTAAACTTGTTAAATTGCAGCATATTAGAAACATTACGGCTGTTTGCCATTCTAACAAAGATGACTTAAATGAATTTGATCCTGAGATTCGGCGGATTGCTAGTGATGCCACATGGCTGCATGATACCTCTACATTAACCACGATAACAACAACAACATCAAGTGCCTTCAAGTATATAGCGACGCATTCAAGCGCCTTATCTAAAATGTGCGCCTTCGTTGGTTGGCAATGGGTAAATTTTTCACTGGCGCTGCCCCGGTGCCAATGGCTTCTTTTAGCACGGTTCCAATTTGTACCACAGCTACGACTTCTTTTGTTCATGAGGTAAGGTGGGCTGTCTTTTGGCCCCAGCCGTCTGCCGTTAGCGTTTCCCGTCAGGTTAGGCTAAAGAAGGGAAAAAAGGGTCAGACCAAACCAAGGCAACTTCTGTATCTCTTGAAAGTCCTAACACATCAACAAATCGCTTTGTTCTGCTAGCTGATTCTGGAAATGAGACCACTAAAACACTTGCCAAATAACAGCGAAACTAATTGCCAGACTAGGAAACCACCCTCGATTAACATTGATAATGTAACCAATGCTCACCTTTTGGAGCAGGAGCTGGCACTGGTCTTCAAACCAAACAGCTTCACGTTTAAAGTTGTGAGAAATTATACTATTAGGATCTATAGTGAGGATTCTGACTCGTATCGTGTCCTAGTCCGTAACATTAAACACTACACGTACCAGCTTAAGCAGGACAAAGCTTTCAGGGTAATGGTTCGGAACCTGGTCAGCACCATTATAAAAAAACCTTTCAGACCAAAGGCCACAATGTCCCCGTAGTGTATAATACCAACCCCAGCAAGTTAATCACGAATGTTCATGGAACAAACACTGAAAAGGTGATAACAAACAATTTCTT
Source organism: Cacoxenus indagator (assembly GCA_035041755.1). NCBI lineage: Eukaryota > Metazoa > Arthropoda > Insecta > Diptera > Drosophilidae > Cacoxenus > Cacoxenus indagator. Next base: position 924,841 of record JAWNKX010000274.1, read on the forward strand.
CTTCATCAACTTTGCCAAAGCGCCTAACAACAAGGAGACACTGAAAATTTGACGTATAGGTGGGTGACTTGTACTGGTGGAAATTTCAAAGAAGAACTTGAGTGTCTTTCAATGCTATAAATGCTTTGGATTTGAGCACACCAAAATCACTGTCTGTGACAGTTGATTTGTGGAAAATGCGGGCAAAGCCATACCATCAGCCAATGTTTAACTGTGGAGAACCTTTTCTGCATAAATTGTGGTGAGAAACATGCTGCTTGAAGTGAGAACTAACGAGTCTTCAACAAGAGATTAAATAGCTTAAAACCCAATATCGAAATATCGGCGCATGGCAGCCAGAGAGAAGATACTATCAGGAGACTGAGTTACGTCTCAGCGGTAATGGTCAAGGAAGACATCTCATATGCAGACACACTGCGTGCAGGTTTTGCATATAACTAATCCTCCCAAGAGACAGCAATAGCAAGTTTGAGGCAGTAACAGCCCTCTCAGCTAAAGGGGACACACTTCTATCAGTGTTTAATAAACTGAAGGAGAGCAACTAGTTCCAGTTAACCAGACGGGTTATCAGGCCAAGGATTACGGGGTTGCGGCATACCTTGATAGAGGCGTTTGATAAAGTGTGGCATGATAGCCTACTCTATAAACTCAAAGTTCACCTACCACCACAGTACTTCTTTTTAGTGTGGAGCTATTTGGCTGGTGGTACCTTCTACGTTGTCCTGGATGGGGTGGAATCAGCAATTAAAACAATTAAAGCTGGGGTACCACAAGGAAGAGTACTAGGACCTACGGTCTACACTTGTCACTAACGTTTACTATTCCTTTGGATGACACAAAGGACATCATGATCGCCACTTTTGCTGACGACAAGGCTATACTGGCAAAGGACAACTGTGTGTACAATGCTACCGAAGTACTTCAGCTGTATTTCGTGATTTTAAGCTTTGGATAAAATGCTGGAAGCGGTATGAACTTAGAATCTGCATCTGCATCTGCGTGACCCATTCACTGCCGCTATTGAATGCAAGTCTGTGGCATTGCTGCTATGTCGCACTTTGCTAAGATCAGAATCCTTCAAGCGAAGGGTCTTCCGCAAGCTCTTTCATGCCCCTTGGTATATGCGAACAGAGAACCTAGAAATGTATTTAAATGTTCCCAAAATTAGGGATGTCCTAAACCAACAAGCTGTGGCATATTTAGAGCGGCTCAAACATTACCCAAATCGACTAGCGCGTATAGAAGGAGACGGTTCCGAAGCTTGTATCCTGTGGACCTTGCCGAAAAATCTTTATCATTTTACCTTAGCTAAGTGCACTTCCATTTCACTTAGTTGTTTGCTCTTTTCTTATAAATTTAACTTAAGTTGCTCTCTAATAACAGTAAAATTAAAATATTTGTATTATAATAAAAAAAATATAAAAAAATTTTAAAGTCATATTCAGCTTCAGCCTTAGCTTGGATGAAAAGAGAATAATACTTTAGAAAAATTTTAGGCTAGCTACGCACGCTTCGGACTAATGTGACAAAGGAAAATGGGAACGCTGACCTGAAATTATTATATGAGAGTTTCAACCCTTTGCGATCGAATTACCTTTTGACGAGGGCCACCGTGGCCAGGTCCAGGAAACTGAAATGAGTGTATGGTTAGGTTAGCCGACGGGGTTGATCTCATATGAATGCGTTTTAGCGCGCCCGCGTTGTTAATAAGAAAATTCAAAGGATGGGTTCAATTTACATACAGAATCCTTGCCCTCTGTCAGATTTCTTCGTCCCTCGTTCCGCATCGTAGCACACAAAAGGACTTGACCAAACGAAATCCTCTGCCGTTACTCCCATTTGCAGTCTATAATCCGTGGACTGGGCGCAGCTTTATGCAATTTAAGCATGGCGAGCGACAAAGAACTGGTTTTGAATTTGGTTCTTCCCAGCCGTTGTATTCACAGGATGCACATTCATCAACTTTGAAAATTGTACGCACCATAGCAGTTGGATGCTGTGATCGAAAATTTAGCATCAAAAAGTACAAATTATTTAAAGTTTTTTTTAATAAATTGGGCAGGATCTCTTTTACTCAAAACTAGTTTGTGTATTTTTCGAGTTTCCCGGCTGGAGCAACAACCCTATTTCTGCTAGCCAAAATTTTGTGAAGAAATGTCATACAAATTTTCCTCAAGTTTTCATAGGGTATATCAGGCGTATATTCCAAAGTAAAGCGCTTCTTTGATTATATGCTTTTTAGATGCGTTAGCTGATAGAAATTTGTTTCGAGGTTCTTATGTGATTTTAAACCAACCATTTTGATAACACTGAAGTTCTTATAGCTCACACACCCCGAATTTGACTAGCAAAACTATGTTTTTAATAAATATGTGATTGAAGACTTATTTCAAAAAAAAATGTTGAATTAAAATTGATTTCCAAAGAAAACTCAATCTTGCCACGCGACTAAAAAACAACTTGAAGGGTGGACCACGATGATTACGTAAATCAACCCCTAAACTGACCAATGTCCACTATATTATTATCATCCTTGTTATTTGCTGACGCCATACCGCAACTCTTTAACGAGGGTCAATACATCGTCGCAAAATATATTAGTCTTTCCTGTGCGCGCACGGCAAGCATTCCACTCGCATTACGTAGGATCAAAAACGACTGACTTTTTATAATATATCACCGAAAAAGTAACAATATAAACAACGAACCCCCGTAACAGAATTTGAGTTTGGCGAACATGTTGCCACATTAATAACGACTATATACATCGTCTCTAACAACCATAAAGTTTCATTAACATTTCATTGTCATGTAAATTGACTAAGCCCTTGCGCATGCTATTTTGCAGACAACGGACAGATTAAGTGAACTAAGTATTGCCTTAAAATTGATTAAACATGATTGAACAACCAAGCCAAGATGGCTGGAAGACTGTTCTCTAGTGTATTGCAACATCCAAAATATATTGTAAAATTTGAAGGAAATTATAACGTATTCTCACCAAATGCTCAGCAACAACTTCCTCGTAGATAGAGTGGGCTTTTCCATTGGACTATGACCCTTTTCACAATATTGCCATATGTTACTAATTTTTTATTGAAATTTGAACCGAAAAGGTTCCAAAACACTTCGTTTCAATAACATGTCGTAAATTGAATGTGATATGATTTTGCCAAACTGTTTGGTACTTAAAATGCCGTTGTTCTGCATAGCCGAGTACTTATTTACCATTAATTTTATACCTTTTTGAAATGTTGGAAACATCGTCTTGGTCCACTTTTTCCGAGAAAGCTCGAGCATCCTGAGGCGCATCCTTAGCACCGAAATTTCCTAAATGAATTCGTGCAAACCATGATTCCACTGATCGTACCTGATCCAACTGATAAACTGTACTGAACATTACGATGTTTGGTTGTATGCGAGCGTTACGCTATGCATAATTTTACCCTACTAAAGCCAAGATGTTTTACATAAAAAAAAATTCAAAAAAAAAAATTAAGGAAATTATAGCGAATTATCCCTGCTTTGGTTAGGCACTCATTTCCTTTACGTAAAAAAAAAATAGCATTCCCAGATCGGTGATTTTACCGGCTTCTGGACAAATATATGATTTTCAAATCTAGGAACACAAATATTCAAAGATACTTTTCCAAGAAACTGGTGTTATGGGTAATATTTATGCGTTTTAATTGTTTAACGTTGGTCCTAGTATTTAATATAGAAAGCGATACCAATTGCCATTGCTAACATTTGTGGCTCCAATTATTTTTTTTTAGCTGTACCCGCGACTTCGTCTGCACAGAATTAATACGTTAAGTAGCCTATTTTTTCTCTAAATTTTCAATCTCCATACTAATTACATAAGTTTAAAAAAAAAAACTGAAGGGAAAGTACGCATACACACATGCGTGCACTTAAATATTTATGCTCGGCGGATTCAGAAAGGAAGAAAGAAAAAATAAAGAAAACGAAAAATAAATAATTTTTTATCATTCATCCACATAGCGCAATGTTGTTGTTTCCATTATAGTGTTCGTTATTTGGTTAGTTAAAGGGCCAATACACCACGCAAACATGTTTGCGTCAAACATGATTGTTAAAAAATGGGTAGCACACACATTACACATGCCGTTTGACAATCATTTGTAATCGAAATTTTGCGACCAATGGTAATGGATAGCACAAGAGAAAGCAAACTGAAAAATAACCTGTGGATAAAAACGTAATACAAAAACAGAGCTGATGTGAGCGACATTTTAATGCTAATGTTATTTTAAACAGGATGCCTGCAACGACCATTAAAAACTCAAGTAATCTTGGAAAGATTGTGCGAAATAAATTTTCTGAGTACTTTAATATTGTGGGAATCGTTTCATGGCAGCATCAAATTTGCAACAGATTTGTAAACAAAAGTGTTTAAGCGCCAGAAGCAGTCGAAATGGTTATTTTATTTTTTAATTAATAATAGAAACCTAATATATAAAATTCAATTCATTTTGTTTTTCATTTTGTCATTCAAAACATTTAATATAAAAAATTCCTTTCATTAATTTAAAACGAAAAGTAATGTGTTTCACCTACATACATAAGCACACTATTGAAATGGCTGCACAAAATAGTAGGAATCAAGTTTTAAAGTAATTACCATAGTTGTGTTCTATAATACCTATTATACATTTAATTCATTATTTTATAAGACAAACGTTGCGCGATATGTAGCTGACACAAACAACTCGACTTTCCACGCAATACACGCGCATTTCTTATCACAAGAGCCTGTGCGAACCGAACAACTTAGACGTACAAGAAATTTTAGTTGTGAAAGGATATTACATATAATTAATAATCTAAATAATTGGGGAAAATAACGTATTAAATTTATTATATGATACCAAACAAAACCAAACAGAAGCAACAACAACAACAGCAACAAACCAGCAACGACACAAGCAAATCGATCCAAAAAGTAGTTCACCTCGAAATTTACTGTAGATTAAAGAAATTAGCCCACACCACACAAACATAATTGTACAAGCACAAAAATATCAAAATGAGATAGATTTTCTTCAAACAGCGACTCAAACACGCAAACACAGCCACCCACTGGCAAGCCGCTTGACAAACACGGCGTTTTACAAACAAGTTTGCATGGTATGTGTGGCTTTTAGGCTTCCTACAGTTATCCAAAGAGCCGAAAATGTATATAAATAATATAAGTGCCGACGAGCGAAGCGACTTATTCGCATTGCCTCGCCGAATATTCGTGATAGCATGTCTTAAATTGTATTAATTAAATGTATATTTATAGCGTTATAAAAAATGTATATGGTTCAAAACGCTAAGCTAATAACTCTTAAAGGTCGTACAAACTTGCATTTTACTTTTTACTAACTGTAAAAACGGATTTGAATGGAGTAAACAAAAACAAGGAATCGACATAGATATTGCGAAAGCACAAAAGAATCAATAACAGGAAAGTAGTCGGAAATCAGTTCAAAAAAGTTCAGCCTGTCGATGCTGTAGCTGTCGACAATGTGGGCGTGAGCAGCACCTCCTGTTCGGGTATGATGGAAACAGCGTCCTTAACATAACCATAGATATGTTTACGTGTATCGTTAACAACATCGCGTACCATCGACTTGAAGAAGGCTGTGTGGCGTGGCGCTTCTGCGTAACGTTCATACTGGTCCAGGGAATCCTGCAGTTTCAGCGTGAGATCGTAATTCTTACGCACAACATCGAGTATCTGCTCCTCTGTGGGCGTGGATAAGCCCTGTTCGGCGAGCCACTCTTTGATTTTATTCTGAAAATGCTTGACGATGGCGAGTATGTTTACCAGAGCGTTCAGCAGTTTGATTACATCGTCCTTGTACTCACACTCTGGCATCGTTGTATATCGCAGCACTGCATGAAAATATGACCCACAATCATTAAGGAACCAGCAAAGGTCGATTTATTAGAGCATCTTACCCATTGCATGAATTTCGGTGAAAACTTTCTCCTCGCGATTCAACTCATAGTAGAGTTCATCGTAGCTATTAGTTGTTGCCAAAAATGTATCGCCGTATGTGATGAATAAGTTGAAAATGTTGACAACTTGCAACGATAGATGGAAAATGTTGCATTTCTTGACGAGCGTCTGTTCCTGATTGACAAGAAAACGCAGGAGGCCAATTAATGCCGACCACAGCTCCTTCCAGGGATAATTGAGACGCACGCGGCAGCGTTTCTGGTAGCAGAGAATGCGATGAATGACTCCGATACAGAGAAGATACAGTTCCATTGGAAATTTCTTCATTAAATGCGAGACAATAAATTCCACTAACAGATCCAGGAGAGTCGCAGCCAGTGGTTGAGACTTGCCAACACGATCAACGTTTAACTTGCGATGACGCATCTGGGCGCGATGCAGAAGAACCTTAAAAGTGAGATTGCTGTCGTGCATCATGGAATTGGCATACTGATCTTCCGATATACAGGTGAGTATAAGAAAGCAAAGCTTCAGATTCGCAATGCTTGACTCGTTTTTGTTGTCCTGCATGACAATGGAACTAATTTAAAGAGCAATTGAAAAATGCGAAGTAGTCAGATGGTGGATAAAGGTGGATAGTTTTAATCGTCAACTTGCCAGTACTGAAAAACTGCAACAAGCAAATTCGTGGGATACTGTGTCATATCGATTATTGGTGCGTTGGCCAAATCAGGCACTGGTTGTGTTAGGCTGAGTGTGTTGCTCGGCGAGGGTGGCGCGCTCGACTCGGCCTGAGTGTGCGCCAACGTTGTGATGAAATTTCGATTCAAATGCACCGCTTCGTAGAGCGCGAGCAACAAGCCGTTGTTGGCTTTGATTTGTTGGACCCGTTCGCAGCCCTCATCCGAGACAAACATGTTGCCAACAATATTCGAGAGCGATGAGAACCATGAGGACGATTGCACGTTGTTTAGGCTTTGCATGTACTGACGACAGAAATCGATCAACGATTGCGAAATCATTTGACCATAACTGAAATAAATATTTTGTAATAAATCGGTTGTGGAAAAAGCATTTCGAGTAACAATTACCGACAACATTTTCGAAACGGTGATCCTAGACTTGAGGTTATATGTAGCCCCACCTGTGACTCCTACAAATCATTACTGGTTCGAACTACGAATTAAATGGCTTGGGGGTCCTTTATTCCCCTTTACCTCACAAGAAAATTAAAGGGATACAGGATGTGCTAAGTTTGTTTAGTAAAATTGAATATGGTTTTGTTGAAAACCCGTCTTAGGCGTTTGTCATATTGGAATGGTATATGGTATGTATATTATGAATTCCTACTAACTATAAATATAAAATCGTTTGTGCATTTAATAGAAACGACTGTTCTCCGCATCCATGGGCTATTGAGTTCAATGTTTTTACTTTGGGCGCTGTTCAAACTCTTAACGGTTTATTTATCTTGGACCCGGTAAGTGACTTGGAGTGGAGTTATTCAAAATTTTCAGATTTACGTATATATAAGAAGCACAGAGGCACAAGGCACACATATATAGAATATGCGTAAAATAAAAATTCATGAACATTTTCAATAATAACACACAGTGGTTTAATTAATTTGTTACCTATCAATATTAACAAATGCACTAGCGTTCTTTGATCGCAAAGCAACGTTTGCCGGGTCTAGCTTGTACTTAAGTGGAATAGAATTAAGGATCCAATTGGCCTCTTAAAGCATTAGAGCAATTCACTATCAGCGATGTGATACAGTCAACTTGCTGGTACGTGGACTATTATTATTGAAGCTTTATAGGTGTTTAAGTTAGCGTATCAGTATTACTATCTCCCTTTTCACCCTGTACCTCCTTTTCTATTTTTGGGTCAGAATTTCAATACCTGTGTACACTAAACCGTCACAAATCTATTCTACTTTAAGCTCTAGACTCAGAATTTCCTTACCCATTGAGTGCCAGCTCATCAGCCAATATGGACAATTGTACAATGTATGGATTGGTCGCTTCGTGCTTCCGATAATTAACCAAAATAGTCAGCAAAATAACAATGTCGTGCCCGTGCTGAGCTCGGAACGTGGGTTCGCTTAGCAAACGCACGAAAGAGTCAAACAGAGTATGCATCATCAAATATTCGAGCAACACATTCTGGCTGACATTATCGGTGCCCGTGACTATAACCAGTAACAATTTGAGGCACATAAACCGAGAATTTTCAGTCACATCGCCAACTGGAAGAAAGGTATTAAAATAAAGGTGCTAATGCGGTGGTTGAGTGTCACTGACCTAGCAGTATCTGACTACAGTACTGCATAAGCTGCTTCATCCATTTGTCCAAGTCTTCATAGCCAAAGATCTCATTCAAGAGTTCAAAGGTGCCATCACCGCTCGACTTCTTGAAAACCGCGTAGAATAACGAACACAAAGTCTGCAAACTGTTGCAAAGACGCTTTGGATGCTCTGTAGTTATTATAAGGGTTATAAATCTTAAAGAATCTATAAGACACAACTAACTCACCCGTTTCGAGCATTTCCATGCACTTATGAAAAAGCGTATTCAAATTGGCCTTTACTACTTGCAATTGTTCATTATTCAACTTGCTTATCTCCGCCTCCAACGATTCCACATTCGGTTGCAGCAAAAAGAATTCGTTCCAAAACTCCGGATTGTCCGAAGTGTTGGGATCGTCGCCACGAAAAAAAAGCTCATAGAAATAAACAACTTTTTCTTTTGGCCTCTTCGAAACGCCGCTGCCGCTGCGCTTGCGGGAAGTCATTGCGGAGCTACAGTTTCTTTTGATTTGAGTTTCCACTTTGATTGTTGTTCTACAATGTGGACTGATGAATAATAATATTTCTTTGGAGCTTGCAGAAAAAATAAAAATATAAAAACTTGTCTTCTTCTTTTTTTTCGTTCTGTTTTTGTTGCAATTGCAGCTGGACGAGTGAGAACAGCTGTTTTCAGAAAATAAAATAGAGAAAAACAAATGTAGATATGTTTGTCTCATTCGCACAGCACTAAGTGTGTACAAAGAATTTATCGATACGTTGTGAATACTTTTATGGCATTGATATTTTTTTGTTTAATACTCAAGAACAGATCAATACATAAAAAAGTGAAACTTATCAACCAATATTAAAGTCAGATGTTGCTTTAAGTAAAGGCAAAACAATTTACTTTTGTGCTTTAACAACAAGAAAGTTATTATCCTACTTCAAGCAAGCTGTGTGTCCTATGTCAATCGTTTTTCTTTCTGTCTCAAACACAAGCTCGTGTACACTAACTTGAACAGCTGATTTATAATACGCAGTTCTCGAACGATTTCACAACAGTTCTTATTAGATAAATTATTTTTACAGAGTAAAACATAATAATGTCTTTGACACGGGTAACAGCACGTAGCACAACACGCTTGTTACAATCACAATTAAAGCGAGTACAAAGTGTTCCCGCAGCATTATATCATAAGAATGTGAGTTTTCAAAATGTTCAAATGCAAAAAAGAAGCATTTGGTATTTGGCCGGTTTTCAAGGTCTTTCGTAATAACTGCGCTTTGGGAGTGTCGTCTTTCAGTAGTCATACACGCTTATCACTCATTTTATTGTGATAAAATTAACTTTCTTTCTTCCCCTTCCTTTCGGTACCCAGGTTGTTGAGCACTATGAGAATCCACGCAATGTCGGTTCACTGGACAAGAAGGACGTCAGCGTCGGCACTGGTTTAGTGGGTGCTCCGGCATGCGGTGATGTTATGAAGCTGCAAATCAAAGTCGATGAAAATGGCAAAATCATCGACGCTAAATTCAAAACTTTTGGATGCGGTTCAGCGATTGCGAGCAGCTCATTGGCCACTGAATGGGTAAAGGGCAAATCAATCGACGAAGCTGGAAACTTGAAAAATACAGACATCGCAAAGGAGCTGCGATTGCCGCCCGTCAAGCTGCACTGCTCTATGTTGGCCGAGGATGCTATCAAAGCAGCGTTGGCCGATTACAAAATCAAGCAGAAGAAAATTTCTGCTAATTAAATTTTAATTTTCGTGTTCAAGAAAGTAAAAATACGAATATTTTGGTAGTTTTGTAGTATATAGGAATGTTTTTGAGTGCATTGGAAGGAAGTAGCCTGAAATGGGCGCGTCTGTCTGTAGCTGTGTGGTAAGTAGAGACTATATTTTTTAATATTCAAGTAGGAAATTCGTTTTTAACTTTTTCACTAGCAACACAGGCCACACCATGCTCAACTTATTTATATAAGTAAGGCATATTGAGAGGAGACGTTCAACAATATACTTGATATCAATTTTGGTGTCTATTTTTATCTATGGGTGCAAAGTTGTTGAGCTAGTGCCACACTTGAGAAAGTCAAGTTATTAGTTGGTCTTTGCATGCAAACTACAAATTCCCAGTATACCTTTACTGGTCTTAGCCCCATATAAATCCTTATCTTATAAAAAAAAAGAGGAAATTTTAGCAGAATCTCTTAGGCGTTATTGACGTAGACATTGAAATGTTTACAATGTTGAATACTCGTTTATTTTACATACAAACCCTTGGTTAACCTTTATGAACATAAGTAATTGCCATAAGCTAACATTCTCCATTCTCTTCTGCTTCCATTTCCAGGGGCAATTTTGGGGTTATCAGAAAGAAGGCAGCTGGTGGAACCAAGTTGTAAGGAGTTGTGCATAAAATTTCAGCGCTCCCAGCTTATAAAACAATAAAATTATGTGTCTATTAAAATATGATTAATTAATTAATAAAGTTTCTTCGAAAATGTAATTTTATTAATTGGATTTAAATTGCAAAAAATAATTTTAGTTTTGGTAGGTATTTATTTCAGTTATCTGGCGCTTGTGATAATTTTTCCCCCACCCAATCCGGCTGGCTTAGGATAAACGCACGCTAACGTTGCCGCCACATTCGCCCTTCGACTTTACCTCGAATTCTGGAAATTTGAATTTATAATTATTAGCCGACATTTGATGGGGATTCGTTCATTACTCACGATCGTCCTTGTGCTGACAATTGTAGTTGCCCAACACGCATTCACTACCGAATGTGAGCAGACGCTCCTTGCTGCTGTTCTTAGCCTTGGCACAGACCGGCTCATAGTCATCGCCACAAGTGCGTGCACAGGCGGGCGCTTCTTGCTTCTTGCTATCCTTAGCCGGACTAGCGTCGCTCAAAACGAAGAGGCCAATTGCTGCAAAAAGAAATTAGAGTGAATCTGAAAAGCCCATAAGGTCAATTCGTAATCTGTAAATGAACTTCTAATGTAGCCAAGGGAAACTTGCTTTTATATTTAAGCATAAGCATTAACTTAGTGCTGATTAATAACTTTGCTGAACTTGTTGCACTTTTTCCTGTTTAAATTCCGGAGGCCAAACCACTGCTCGATTATTTGTCAAATTGACAACTTTCTTGGCTTGTGTGTTGATTAAGCTCCAAACTCCTTAAAAATACAATATTTATGAAATAAATTTACCCAGCAAAGCGAAAACAGCAAAACGCATTTTGTTTCTTTTTTATAAAAAATCACAAACAGAATGCTGCAAAAGCGAACGAAGCTTGAGAACTTTCTAAAACCGGGTTTGCGAATGTAGCTTTGAAAATATACTGAATTCGATTCTCTCAGATTTATCTCTTATATAGTAGTAGAATGTGTATCGGGGTACAGGTGGTGGCGGAGACGACGCCATCATCGCAGACTAGCGATTAAGCAACATAGACGCGCATCGCACTCAAAAAACCCCGAAAGCTATACGTTCGTACACTCACACAGCTTTGCTCACCCACACACTCAGCTGCTAATTTGTGTCGCTGAGAAGGTAAAATAAAATTAAAAGATCGGGCAACTGGTGGCAACCGCGCGCGCAACGGTTGCTGATGCTACTGCGCTGCCCTGACAAATTAATAAATAATGGAAGAGTTTGTTTATGGAGGGGCGTGATCTGTGAGCGACACGCGTCGTTGGTTCGAAGCTGTTTCACTTAGTCACACAACTAATTCGCTGTGATCTACATTGTGTAGATTCTATGTCGCAACGGGAGTCAGTAGAACTATGACGTTATGATACTTTCTAAGTTACAGGGACTAGGAGTAGTAGTAGTCTAGTACATAGATGGCTTAGAAATGTAGTTCAAAAGTGTGAGGCTCGGATTGTCTTTAATATATTTCCACCCGAATTAGTGTAGCTACTTTCCAACTAAAAATTTTAACCGTTAAAAAGTTATATAATAGTGGCAGGACTAACTGGGCCTCTGCGTCCAAAAGGAGTTTGATACTGCGATTAAATGGTTCTTGAATAAAGTGTAGAAAAAAACTGCAATTAATTATGCTAAGCTATCCTTAACTATTGTATAAAATACTTTCCTAGAATAGAAATAATCAGGCATTAGATCTGCTAAATAAAAAGACAAGATTCTAACGGATATGCTCCACGCTTTCGCCGTCGATAACTGGACGATATTACAAGAGCAAAACATTAATTCTGTTGTATGGAAAACTTTCTCGGACAGAATGTTAGTCAAAATTGGTTTAAGGACATACCGAACCCTTGAATGCGTCAAACTAATCAGAGATCTTAGTGGTTCCAGATCAACTTTATAAAAATTATAATCATTTTCATAGTACAAAGCCCGACTTTTCATTGATGTAGAGTATCTTTCGACCATTCTTGAGGAATATTTCTCCAATTTAATGGTATTATTTACATATGTAGTAATAATGTTGAATGCTTAATAGAAACTCATACTTTTGATACTGCAATGACATTTTAGTCACGAGACTGTCGCCCTACACACAAAACTGAATTCCATAGTCAGACAAAAGTCTGTAAAATAATTGGGCACAAGTTCGCCCAGACAGTGTTTCGACTAAAATTGTTTAATTACTTGTAGAATAGTTAAGTTCAGGAGCAATGAATCAAATCATAACGAATCGTGAATCATTCTGGTGATTCAGACACCAAAAATAGTTTTAAGTTAAAAGAAGTTTTGTAACTGCATTGGGCGAGATCAGTTCCGAATTCATCTAGGTCAATCCAATCTTATGTAAAGAATGTAGTGTATTTAAATGGATCAACATGGTTTAAGAAGAGAAATGACCATTGAATTTATGTATGAGAACAATCAGTAAACCAGATCATCACTCATCCGCTATTACCATACATTATTTTGTTCCTGGTTTGCGTACAAAGCGTTTGATTTAGATAATAGATTTGTTTATTTGACAAATTTAACAATTAAATTGAGACGAAGTTAATTGAGACATTCCATTATAACTTGGTAAAGATAGCTTTTACAAGTATTTGATTAGTATCTTTGTTCTCCATCCACATCGGCGGCCGTTAAACACAGTATATGTAAGCCATTCGATTGCCGCTTCTATAAGAACTTTTCAGTTTCCATGAAAATATGAACTTTTGTGCAAAAATTATAATTCTCATTAGAAAAAACTGCTACCGAAGATTTAGAATACTAGTGGAAGCTTACAGCGAAGCAGGTCTTTCAAAAGAACATGTCTCCACCGATTAAAAAAAGTTGATTTCGATCGTGACAACAAAGAGCCCCCGACCAATTGCAATGAAAGAGACTTTTGCATAGAATCGTCATTGGCAATAAAAAATTGATTAACTTTGGCCTTCATAAACGCAAAAAATGTCGGTCCACATCGCAGGCGAAACGGAACATCCATGGTAAGAAAGGTTTGATCTGCCTCTGGTGGGCTTCTAAAGCCTGGGCAAACGGTTCCAGCTGATCACATGGGTGAAAGTGATAACCAGCTACGGCAATTATTTTTAAATAGTTGAATGTCACAAAAAACGACATTTTCATAGACCTAATATAAAAGCTATTGTGAACTCCTTTTGACTTTACAATTTCCTTCAGATGTTTCGGTCTTTGAATTTTGATATCTGCCAACACTTAATAATAAAGATTTAACGGAAATCATCGAATGCATATGTTGTATGCAGAATGGCGATACGAAAGAGAAAGCTTTTTAAATGAATACCAGGTCTGTTCCAAAAATATCCGACCTGCATTTATACCTTCTCGCCCCAGCACTCAGGCTATCTCTATAGGGTACAAACATCACCAGTAACTCCTCACGAACTCACCAGTTGGTCGCAGTTCTTAATAGGATAGTTAATTCATGCTCAGCGTGTATTTGTTTCACGTTCGTTGGATTTGTTCATTGTTAAAAATGACAGAAAGAACCGAGCAGCGAATTTGCATACAATTTTGTCTTAATCTTGGAAAGGGTTGTGCGGAAACTATTGAAATACTGCAAAAGGCCTTTGGAGACGAGTGCATGGCCAAAACACAAAAAAGAGTGGTGTAAGCGGTATAAATATAGCAGCACATCTGTTGACAGTGATTCTCGTTCTGGTCGACCCCCAACGGCAAAAACATCGGATGATAATTACACGCTCAAGTAAGAGTGGCAATTTAACAAGATCGTCGTTTGACTGTGAGGGAACTAGAAGATGACGTTGGAATATCAAAATTACTGTTTGCCGAATTTTAAGCGAGAATTTGGACATGACTCGTGTGTGTGCTAAATTCATCCCAAAACTGCTCTAACTCAAAAAACCCTTCGATTAGAAATCGCTCGGGATAATCTAGAAATGATCAATACCGATAAAAATGTGGTCAAAAAGGTTACTACTGGTGATGAGTCATGGGTTTATGGTTATGATCCTGAAACAAAACAACAGTCTTCGCAATGCAAGCTTCCATCCAAGCCTCGGCCGAAAAACGCCCGTCAAAGCCGAAGCAACGTTAAATCAATGTTGATTGTTTTTTTCGATTATGAAGGCCTCTCATCACGAATATGCTCCTGCAGGTCAGATGACCAACAGAGAGTACTACGTTGACAATTTGAAAAGGTTACGTGATGCAATCAGAAGAAAACGACCGCATTTTGGTAAACCGATGACTGGCTTTTTCACCACGACAATGCTCCAGAGCATGCATTAAACCTTGTGCAGCAGTATTTATTAAAACACAGCGTTATACAGCTTCGCCAGCCTCCATACAGTCCCGACATAGCTCCCTGCGAATTTTGGCTATTTCCTCGATTGAAAATGCCGCTTAAAGGACACCGATTCGACGACAAGAAGACTGTTGAAACCAATACGACGAACTGACTTTCAAGACTGCTTTACAAAATGGAAGCATCGATATGACTGTGTTGTTCAATCAAATGGTGAGGTAGGTCGGATACTTTTGGAACAGACATATTGTGGAGGTAAATAACTTTTGATTTACCCCACCTTAATTTACTAAGGAACAATTCCTGCAAATAAAATCGTTAGTGTCGCTTAATTAACGGTCTTAACGATTATGATTCATTTTTATGCTTACTTTTGGTAAATTATTGGGACATGACTATGCTTCAATACATCTCATCTTTCATGTCTATATTGTAGTTAGTTTTAAAAATAATTGTGTTTGTTCTGAGGTACTACTATAGCATGCATTGTTTGAAGTGCATTGACTAATTTATAACGTGCACAAGTCCTGAGTACTTTAAACATGACCACTCAAAAGTGCAAAGTGGTATTTAAATAAAACTGTAAAGCCTAACAGTGGTATTTTTTGTGATAAGGTCGGACTCTCACAAACGAGTGAAGGATCATGATGAACATGATTTGTAACAAAAATGTATGAAGTTCTTTATGCATGGCGAAATATGAAACCGGACGGCTAAAGGTGATCAAACGCAATTACATCGAATTCACGCCGAAAATATCGATTAGCCAACTGCCTATTAAAAATACATAGTTCAGTGTGATTCCAAATGTAATATAGCAACATAAGTAAAGTCCTTGGACCGATGTGAGTAGTTGTATTGTGAAGTAAGAACCTTTAACGCTAATGAATGATGTCAGGAATATACAATGTTGAAAAATTGTTCGTTTGATATGAGAATGTGCGATGTTCCAAATATAAATAACCCAAATATTTTTGGAAAAGTTGGAATAATAAAACTTATTATACGAGTAATAAGTATGTATGTGACGCCTCAGATGTGGAGAAAATGATTTAACTTACCGAATCAGAGACTATATCACTTTATAACGATAACTCTTATGTTGATCCGCTACTTCCTGCAATATTCTGGTATATCGAAATGCTCCCCCGGGTGAATAAACGCCGCCCCTAAAAAAAAAACAGAATTGTCATCCATGTTTGAAAATCCCCTCTGTTAGGTACATTTTAAGATTTTTTTATGTACCACAATCGCTAGAGATATAACTTACATCACATTCTGTGATTTTCCTAAAACAAGCTTGTAGACTATTAACATATGTTTCTTAGCCTATTCCTCGATTGGTCCAACATCTAATGTTATGCAATTACATATCTAACTCCAAATATAAACTTACCAGTTTCTATTCTACTCCAGAAAACTCCAGCTTCTACTACGTTATTCTTTTCTCTTCCTTCATCAAAATTATGAAAAATAAATTGTGATGGACCCCATGCTTGCACTCACATTTCAAATACCAGGAAAGTTGAAATCACAAGAATTTGAAGTAATTCGACCCCGGACAAATAAAACAGAAAATGTTAAATTAATGGGTGTGGTGAAATGATCCACATGTGTCAAGTCACAATTTCATTGTCTTAAAATATATATTCTACTAGTAAGGGCCCGGCGCTGCTCGGAATTTGTGCAGAATGAAGATGTGAACATTCCGTTGTTCCGGAGTCATAATGGATCGCACTTAAAAAGTTTTTATTCCATTTGCCTCCAAACGCTGAGTACGCTATTCTGCAGCTTCTGTACTGGATTGACATAATAGAACGAGCTGTCTTACTGATCATCACTGTCGTCGTCCATGAATCAGTGAGCCCGAACCTTCTGGGTGCTCAATTAATATTAGTTAACACAAAACAATTCCAAAGAACGACGATATTGCACCATGATTTAAATAGACTAAGTTGATTATAATATGTAAATGACTTGTTAGACCGCTTCAACGAAATTTTTAAGGATAAAATTTGCTGACGAAATTGGACGAAATGTAATGGTCTTAAGAAACACTAGCTTAAAAAACGAAAGTTAATAAAACTAACTTTCATTATAAAACCCACCCCAATATAAAAGCGGTAAATTAACTTCCCCTAAAACACGAAAACTCGTATTTTGGGAACCGATCTATGTACAGTGCCGAACTAAATTATTGGCACAGCAAGCAATTTTAATTTAAGGCCTGGTTTGGAACACCTACTTAGGTGATATTTGATAAAGAAAAAAATTTCTCAGGTAGAAGGATCAATTCCCAACAAACACACATCATTTCTATTAAATACTTATTTTAATTATTTTATTAAAATTAAAATAATAAGAAAATTGCTCAATTTCATTGAACAAAATTATTGGGGCACACTTCATTAAAAACGTAGAAAAAATGTAAAAAAAAACCTAAAAAAACGGCAAATTAGTATTTTGCCTTTTTGTTGAATGACGGCTTCCAGCCGCTTTGGCATTGAAGAAACTAATTTTTTGGTCACTTCTGGCTTAATCAGGCTCCACTCTTCGGTAAGTGCCGCTTTCAACTCGGCTTTTGTGGATATCGCCCTTTTGTTAATGCGTCTATCCAATTCTTCCCACAAATGTTCGATTGGATTTAGGTCTGGCGATTGTGGCGGATGAGGCAAAGTGTGTTTGACATGGCTAACGCACCACATACGGACATCATAAGCCGTGTGTTTAGGATCATTGTCGTGTTGAAAATTAAATTTAATTATTCGGCGCTTTTTTTAACATTTCTCTTGAGAATGTCCATGTACAACTTTTTGTCCATGATGCCGTCAATAAATTCCAACTCGCCAACACCCGCAGTTGACATGCAACCCCACACCATTACTCCTCCACCACCATGTTTAACTGTTAGTGCGAGGTTTTCTTTTTGCAGTTCAGTGTTTGATTTTCTCCACACCATTTGACCGGCCGTCAGAGCGAAATATATTAAATTTGCTTTCGTCAGAAAAGAGCACAGTGTCCAAAAAGTCTGTGGGTTTTTTAAAATATTCTTTAGCATATGCCAAACGCCTCCTTTGGTTCACTTTTGTTATAAGAGGTTTACGTCTCGCAACTCGACAATTAAAATCGGCCACATGCAGTACTCTCTGGATCGTTATTGGATGAATATCCTTCCTGAATTCTTCTTCCACCTCAGCAGCAATCTTTGTTGATGTCAATTTCGGATCCTTTTCCTGACGATTTTATTGCATTCACGCTCAGTTAAAGCACTAGGTCGTCCTGTGTGTTTTGCGCTTTTCAATGATGAAGCCCCCTTAAAGGGCTGCACAATGTCCCTAATTGTGTAACGGCTTCTGTCCATCATCTCACCAATATCAGCATATGATTTGCCTTGATGGTGGAGACATAAAATTATTTTACGCTGAGATTCAGTTGTTTCTTTTTGTTTCGGGCTCATTTTGCTCGGATATAATAAAATGTTATAAGTTAATCAAAATTATGCGATTTAAAGTTTTGCGTTGTAATTTGTATTGTTAACATAACGGTTTTACGTAAAAAAAGTTTCCAGATTGGTAAATTTTGGACAAAAAACACATGATTAGCTAAGTGTGCCAATAATTTTGTTCATTGAAATTGAGAAGTTTTGTTTGTTTTTTAAATTTAATAAATTAATTAAAATAAGTATTTAAATGAAATGATGTGCGCTTGGTTGGGAATTGCTTCTTCTACCTGAGAAATTTTTTTCTGTATCAAATATCATCTTACTAGGTATCCCAAACCAGGCCTGAAATTAAAATTGCTTGCTGTGCCAATAATTTAGTTCGGCACTGTATATACTGAAAATCTGCTTACAAATGAAATACGTACACATCCGGCATATCGTTTGTATCCCGTAGTATTGTTGTCGCTCCGGAGAGCAATGCCACACATCCATAGCCATAGAACGGATTCACGCCAATCATCTTTGCTATCAGCACTTTATTACTGTGTTTCTCCCTCGAACAACCTTGGTCGCAACTTGGGTTGGGGGTGTTACCTGCGCATTTTGTGATTGTTGATTTCGATTGCTTTGGATCAGCCCAGCCGGTGGCTTTCAGTGTCACTGTGAATACGAATTTCTCGAGCAACTCCTTTTGTAAACAATCTCTCGAGCACATGCCGAGCGAAATCAAATTCGGAAATTGTGACATCAAGTCCCGGGTGCTTGGCACTTGAGCAAGCACGAAAAGTATTGAGAACCAAAGCAATGCCAAGAATGCGGTCAAATAAGTACTAAAATTGGATTCAGAGTGGCTACTTATTCCGGTTTCATATGGATTTAAGCTTAGCTTACGGAAAAGTGAGGTAGTTATTGAACTGTGTTACGGGCTTCTGTTCGAAATCCTGCAGATATGCTTGTGTTTGCTGCACTGTTGGTGACACAAGGAATGGCATAGGAACGGCAATACCATCAATACCATCGATTGAGCGAATTGGAAATCTGGAATCGATCTAAAGTAATAAGTCATACGAATACTGATATTAAAAGGAATATTTTTACCCATAAGTCAGCTTAGGCAGATAATCCAAGGTTGGGGATTCGAAGTTAATTGATAGAACATCTTTTGCACTGGCAAAGGCACCGATTAAGTTTTGGAAGACCCCACAGCTCATTATGGGTGTATATTGCTTGGAATCGAGCTGATAGAATTGGGTGTAAGCCTCAACCGAATAAACCTCACCTGAGTGAAAACAAATAATGAAAAAGGACGTAAGAAACGATTTTTTTTTTAATTTACCATTGAAACGACTGTCCACGTAGTTAATACCAACATCGATAGCGAAATTTATAAACCCACATGAGTTCACGATGTAGACATTCCTTCGGCGTGCTTCGGTATCATACTTTGACCGAATAACTTTCAAGAAGCCCGGCTCGGCGCACGCATCGACATAATTCGTGCCCACTTCAATGCAACACTCAATTACAGCAGATGCGGTCTGTTCATACGGACCACAACAATTCACTACAACCTGCATGGTTGAGCAATGAGGCAAGAAGAAATAAACGATACCGGGTAATTGGAAGAACAATCACTCACGTGACACTCATTCGCCATAGCCAATAACGAACCTCTATCGTTAGCGTTCACAATGTAGATGGGTATGTCATTCATATTTTTATTGGTCATAGCTGAAACATTCCGCAGGACTTTCTGTAAATTGAAACTATCACGTCCAGCAATACCCCACTTGTAGCTTCTAAGCATAGTAGCTGCTCGCAGGACCGTAAAACTGCCTAGACTGCCGGTAGCTCCAAATATAATAATGTCTAGCTTCTGACCATCGTTATCTTGTTGCACTGTTATATTCTGAGGTGGTGGCGGTTGGTGACATTTATCTTCCGGTACGTATAAATACATTTCATCGCTTTTTTCGACTAGTTTTGTATTGAATAAATTTAAAAAAATTGAACTCAACGATTTTTTGCGTCGCTCTTTAGATTCATTTGCTTCACTAGAGCCCGGATCTCGATTACGACGATTTTTATGTGCATGATTATTGGAAAAAGCTCCGGGTGATCCGGAACTGTTGGACTCAAATTTTGTTAAAAATTCCTTGTTGGTTGCATTGTCATAGTCTACAATGGCAGATTTTCGTCTCAGACATTTACCTAAGAAAAAGAGGAATTTATATGTTATATAATTTAATTATTGTTGTCATATAATAAATTGGAAATAAACCGACTTATTAATTTTGATTTATGGGAACGAAATAAAATCATTTAAAGCCTCGTACAAGATCGCTTACTAAGTTGTACCTTACATATCTTTGACACTCATTTGCATATACATTTCACGTATTGTACCTAACGAAACGAATCCATAATTTTAGAATACTTACAATTTTAAATATTTATTTTTTTTTAATATCGTTTAACGGCCATCACTACAAAATATCACTCATAACGAATTCAATAATACGACGACAAAACAGCTGATGTCCAAACATATAAGACACGTTAACTTTAGCAAAAGTAAGAAGAAGTTGGTAAGCATTTAAATTCGCATGTTGTTTTATATTTTGATGAAACTGTGAAATATCATTGAAGGCATTCGTTAGTCATGAATTACATATTGTTAATAACAATCACAGTCATATTGGTCCATGGGAACTCTGGGGAAAAGAAGCTAGCTAGCAACAACAACACATTTGTTCCAACAAATGATTGGCAAGAAGTGGCGGAAGGTAGAGAAAAAGACATGAATGCAAGAAAATTTACAAGAAATGAAAATTTTAAAATATTTCTTTACAGGCCAAGCAATACCACCGGGACTACATGTGCGCATAAATATGCAAACGGGCAGACGAGAGGCAAAATTACTCGACGATTATGATAAGCGTGAGAAGACGCCAAGCGAAAAGGGGTTAGCATTAGAATATCACCCGGAGAAATTGGAAATTGTCCGAAGAAAGCACAGATCCTACGATGAGCTACGCGAAACCTTCAATGAAATGCGCAAGAACTTCAAGACAGACAGCGAACTTATTGTACAACTAATCGACGACCACCGTAATCTGAGCAAAGCAGAGCATGCGCCGGACGCACCTGAGCTGTCGCCAGAGGCTAGACTGAAAACACAACTAATTCTATTGGAAAACTTCGAGTATTTGCTGCATCAGATTGACAACGCACTGATGTTCATCGACAATGGTGGGCTAGACTATGTGCTACTTCCCTTAGTGGTCAATGAAACCAAGACCGAGCTGCGTGTATCCGCGCTGCGCGTTCTCGCTTCACTCACACAAAATAATCCAAATGCTCAAATTAAGGTTTTCGAGCGTAATTTCGGTTCCCATCTCGCACAAATACTCATGACTTCAACTCATAGAGAAGAATTGCACTCAGCTTTATACGCATTCGGCTGTTTGCTGCGCAAATTCCCGCACGCACAACTACGCATAATGTCCACGTCAGGCATGCAGGCTCTCATCGGTGTGCTGACCAAAGAGGACTGCGAACTGAGAACAAAAGCGAAAGCGGTTACTCTTATCAGCGATTTGGTTCTTGAGAAGCGCTTGGTGTTGGACGCTACACATAGTGACCAAGATCCTACAGCAGTGGCACAATATGCTCTGCTAGACTTCGACGAATGGTTGCAGGCGCACGACTACTGTGAAACAATCGACACGTTGTTAACTACACACTTTTTAACTCTTCTAGATCAGACAGAGTACATGGATAATTTTGTAGTTGCTATAGAAAACACGAAGTTGTTATGTAGGCCTCTCTGGTCTCAGAGCCCTCAACTGCGGCATGCGTTGCTCACGCTCAAAAACCGTTATGTACACAGTCAAGACGAGTATAGTACAGAAGTTGCGGAAGACATTGGAAGGCTCTGCGAGGATCTCTACAATAAAGATAGAGAAAAAGTGCATGACGAGTTTTAAGCGACCAGAACGCATGGGACATTGCCCATCGCAGCCACATTTCTCAGTTCCCACTGTTTAGTATGTATTTAGTTAAAATTCACAGACTCTTTGTTTTAAGTTAATGTAATACATAAATGTTCTCGATTATCGTGGCCAATGATTTGTTGCTAACATAACTTATGATTCCATTTGAACTGCTTTAATTCAATAAATCGTTATCACGAAATGTAAGGACAAAGTTGGTTCAGTGTTGCTTACCTTTGCTAACAGTGAAGCCATTGTAGGTTGTTGGAACCGATGCCATTTTTGATAATTTTACGACTAAATATCTTGTAAAAAGAATTCTAAATCGACCTAAATTTAAACTGCACCCGCATCACAGTTTTTAAGAAGAAATTTTGTGCTTGGGGGGAAATCGAAAATAATATTTTTTTTATTTAACCTGGATTACTAGATTGAATTAAATAGTAATTCATGATAGACTAGACTATCTAATCTTATTGAAACAACCCCTTGCCAGTGTCCTTTACGGAGCAACTGTTAGATATTTCTGCGTGGGTTCACTGTCACAACAACATTGAAATGTGCTTGATCCCTTCAAACTGGGATTTGATTGAATTAGAGATGGGCATGGGTCGTTTTTTTTTCATGACACGACGTGTGCGGTCGTGGGACCGCCGTCAAGAACGAAGTTCCTCCCGCCTCTTTACATATTATATACAATGATTTTTTTTTTGTAGCGTTAAACTTACGCTCATATCTCACTTCTTGATGTATAACATGAAGTTGCACTTCGGAGAACTGAGCGATTGTTCATTTTTGTGATCCTTTATTTTACTTATGTAAAGCTCTATAGTTATGTTACGGTTTCTACCTGTCAACTTCTACCGCAAACCAGTGAACTTTTTAAATCTCATCATATTGTACCATAGTAATTAATGGCTTATGGTAACTATAATAAGATGTATATGCTTGAGATTCAATTTTGTTTAAGAATCTTAAAAAACAGCGTCAATGGTAGTACAGTATTTTGTTGTAAATTGCGCTAGATCAATATTAATATGTAAATCAAATTATTAATTAAGTTTACGTTGAAGTCTCTAGCCAATATGAGTGGAAGTTTATGAAAATTTTGTTTAAGTAATTTAGCGCCTTCCTCAGTATATTCTAACAATGATCTATGAATGAATAATGTAATATCCTCAATTTTTTTATTTGGGGATATATAAATAGCTACATTAACTATTGCAATATCTTTTCCTATTTTACAAATAACTAAACAAATGTCGCCAACTGATGAGTGCTTAGTACTCAAATCACTAATGTTCGACAAAAGCGTTCCCATATTTTCTGTACAAATGTGAACCGCATCTTCAGTTTTACTATATATTGCGATTCCACCTGCACGAACATGGTCTCGTTTATAATGAGAAATGAAAATGAATAATGAAAGACCCCTTTTTCTACAAATAATATCCAGGATAATTTGAGTTCTGGTCTGCAATGTGTTTAACGATAATCTTTGAAATTCTTGCAGCAATTTTTCTGTTGATCTAGCTTGCTTCTGATTATCATAAAATTTAAATTTCGTTAGATAATCTTGGGATGTTACAATATACAAGTTTTTGATTTGTGTTACTCGAGATAGCGCAACGTAAACAAGTTCTTGCAAATGGTATTTTAGTACTCGTAAACTATTTCACTAAAAGTCCCACCCTGCGATTTATAGCGCAAGTTGAAATCAAAGGAAAATACTTCCGAGTAGCAATAATTTTATTATCTGATGTCAATGGAATGTTCGCAGATAGTAGTACCATTACATAAGCCATCTGATACATATAATTTTAAACCCGGTAGATGGCCATGGAGTGGAGTTATATGGATTATTCATATTTACATACATTTATAAAATAAACTTCATTGATGCCTTCTCAACCTATAATACTAAAAATCAATACGAACGCTTTCTTGAAGGCAAAATAATATTTACCGGTTCTTGGTAGTAATATATGTAGTAAATCGTATGTATATTATACGATTATGTGCCCGAAAAAAATTATCAGTTCAAAGTTTTGGATGAGTGGAAAGAGGTGAATAGAAATAAATAGATGCTGTTGCTATTGGCAACAAAAAAAAAAGTGAAGTGGTCAAGACTGGAACCATTAATTAACATTAACTTACTTTTATCAACTGGTATAATTTTATCATGAGTACAAAAGTTAAAGAAATCGTGCAAGTTATTACGTGAATATCAAAATGTAATACTTCATTGGCGTCAACCCCATGAATTAAAAGTAACTCGAACTCCCCTTCGACTGTGCATAAAAAAAATCAGAAAGTCACTTTAAGTATGCCCCAAATATGACTTCGATATTGTGCAATTACATTAAGAAGTGAAGTGCGGAAGTGAATGACGGAAGTGAATGAAAGGAGTTGGGCGAAGGAAGACTGTGCGCAATTATGAAGATTCGCCCACGTCCAGTAAAAATGCAGCAATTATTTGCATGCAAGAGCGATGCCACTGAATAAATTAACTGTGTGATTGAGCGAGTGAGTGAAGTTGGAACGAAAGTGCTATGCTGGTTTGTCGTTTGTTGACTGCAGAAACTGGTTTGCCGGTAAAAAGGACGATTTCCCGGTTACCAAGGAAAAGTAATCGCAAACAGAGAGTGACGATTCATGCTGAAGTCGCGTAAGGGTAAAAAAATGCACGCATTTTATGTGACTTTGGGCTTGGCGGTTAACAGGGCAGAAGAGCTAAGAACAGGTGAATCATCCAGATGATGATGACGTAGAAGGTGTTCGGGCGCCTACAGTCTGAATTTTGAAGATGTTTCGCTAGCGAAATGTACTCTAATCATAACAGGAACTGTTCTTAAGACAAGTCTAAAACTGCATTTACATCAAAATACTAATCACTATCAATATGCCATGCCCGTTTTTACTTAGACGCCGCCGCGGTCGAAGTTAACGTCGACGCAATTGTTAGAATGGGCGCGTGCGCACTTCTTTTTATCGTAGTCGTCAGAATATGTCGTAGTTGTTATTTTTGTTGCTGCTGTTGTTGAAGTCATTGTATCTGCTTTCAACTACGCTGGCTTTTCATTTAGTTTTAGTTACTGAAGAGTTATAAATGAAACGCATGACGAGTGATGTGGAAACACTTTCAACACAAAACCTTACAATGGCAGCAAGCAGCAACCACAACAACAACGGCTACAACATTGGCAGCGTTAACAGCAGCAACGGCAGCGCCACTCCAGAGAGTCTTCAGTAGTTTTTTGTAGTGTTTTGTGTAACAACGATATCTCCGCTGAATATGGACGCACTAACACATTCTTAATAACATGGCTACACCAAAAACAAAGCGCCTCGCTCAGTTAACAACAATCGAGCCTATCGTACACAGTAGCACAGTTCACTGCAGTGAACAATTTTCGAAAAAGTCTCCACTCCGCTATTTTCCAGTTGCAACTTAAATGGAATTTGGACAATGAAGTTGGTACAATCGAGAGACTAGACGCCATACATATATACGACCAGACTGCCATGGGCATATTAAATCGTCTTGTCGAGCTACTTAAGAATATATGTAGTTTGTGAGGCTTTCGATATGTTAAAAGCTCCATATAAATATTCACAGAATTTGAAGAATATAAAGAAACAAAAAGAGAACCAAAGAGCCACCGCAAGAAGTTCAAAAAATGACTCGCTACTACTATTAACATATTGGTCGGCTGGGGTTACTTGCCGGCTTTACGTGTAGCTTTGTTTCCCCGCAGGCTGTTGCAGCCGCTGCCACCGTCGATATCACTGTTGCTTGGTTGTTAAGCGGGTATTCCCTGCTCTGGCAACATTATGGAAAATCAGTTTATGTTTTGAGCGTGTCGTGGAAGTTTGTGGCAACGGTTGGAGCCATTTATAATTTCTTTGACGTTTTCCAACAACGAAAAACACCGAAAAGTGCATTATTCGTATTTATATTTTGTGGTTTCGACGACTGGTCATACTTTGAAATGATTTTTGTTGAAATTTGCAACAAGCATAAACTTTTAAAGTATTGTAATAGGTCTATAGGGAAGAAAAATTCCCTTTTAATGAACATCTAAAAACTGAATTAAAGTAAATAAAAGTACATATAAATTAAAGTAAAATAAAAACATTGTGTAAAGCTCTACTTAACCTCTTTGAGTTCCGAAAAAAATGAAAATTATCAAGGACAAATAAATGGAAGTGTTTTTAGTTTACAATTTAATAATCAAATATCTAAGGCCTAGGTGAATTTTTCAAGATTGGATTAAAATCTGATGTGCTCAAAACCTTTTTTAAGAGCTAACCTGAAAAATTTAAACATTTAAGATACATATAAAATACATGCTCCGTACCACCAGGCCTCGGTGGAATATGGGAAGATAAGTGTAGCTTGTTTTCCTGCAGACAGAATCAGGAAATTCCCAACATCATTGATTGATTTATGTCTTCTCTGTTATATTTTATCGGCTTGCTGACTGTTCATATCGAGCATTATTTTTTCACGGGAGTTCGTTTAAGAAAGGGTTTTCAGCAAAGTTATTTTTTTTTTTTCATTTATAAAAAATCTTAATATCGATTTAGTGTTAAAAAAATTAATAAGAAATTCTTTAAGCTTTCTGAGGGATGAGGGATATAATCAATGAATTTAATGTTACGTTCAATTTTTCTATTCATTTCTTGTGGACTGTTTGCCCTTAAGGTGCTACAGAAATCATTGCTACAATCTCTCCATATGTCTTCTATAAGTAAGTGTTTTTTATAAGTATTAAGCCTATAATGTGACGACGTTTCATAGTGCCCTTGGTCTGCACTTGCCCTACTTAGACAGATGAGTTTTATTATTTGCAAGGTCTAAAGTATCTGTTGATATCAGCCTCTGAGTATCAAAGAGTAACCTAACTTATGAAATCTTTGGGTTTGACAGTTCTAGCGACCTTATCGGCTATTTCGTAACCTTGGATATCCATGCGCTCTGAAATACATTAAACGTCAAAACGTTGCTCAGTCATCGTATTACGGGATCCAAAGATTTAACAATTTCTTGACTGTCGCGATAAATATAAACACGCTTTGCGTCTCAGAAAGTTGAATAATTTACCAATTTCCAACATATTTGTCTATGGCATCTGTCCTTCTCTCTTTATATTTTTCTTACACTCAATCCCTTGGCCACTATCTCTGCCTTTCCTTAACACTGTTTTGATGATTTAAAAAATCGGAAATACAAGAAGGAAATCGTCTAATGTAGGGTTTGCATGACCAACCCATCGTTCATAAAGCAAAATACACAAAACATGTAAATTGGAAATAGTGTTAGCCACCCCAAAATCCAAGTTGTAAATGTCCCCTTCCCATTTTACTAACTCTACTCGCACTAAGTGCTGGCGACGCGTACTACAAAAACATTCGTGGCAGCTCACCCGTCCGACTCGACGGTACGGAAAAATGCAAAATAGTTCCATACCTTACCATACCATACCATACCATACCTTACAGGTGAATGACTTTTTCGTGCACTTCCGCGACTTCCGGTCAAACGTTTTCGTTTTCATAGTTTATTAGTTGGTGGATAGGCATACATCACTTTTCCCGTTGCTGTCCATGCTTTCCATGTTTTCCATGTAAAAAAATCGTTAAGCTTTGTATAAGGCGGTAAACCAGCATTTGAAAAACACCAACATCGAGCATAAAAATGTGCAGCATTTGTTGCAGCTTTTGTTGTTGCTTTTTTTTTTTTTTGAGAAAAGTGGCGGCAAAATCAAATAGAGAAGTCGGCGTAAAACTATGTTAGACGAAAAAATGACAAGGAAACAATGCAATACAAAGGCTAAAATTGTTATGGACTACGCGCCAATAACAAACAGAACAGTAGCAACAGACAGGCATACTATAAGTTTGATCCACAGACAGGAAGACAGGCAGAAGACAAAGTGCAAACACATAAGTCTTACCACTTGTCGGGCTTAACAACACATTTTGCTGCATGCGAGTTCGGTTTGGGGTTGTAGTGTTATTCGTTGTCTGCATTGTTCCACTTGTTTCGTTTCTGTGTTAAAACATTTTTTTTTAATATTCCAGACTCGGTTCTGTGTTATCAAAATCATATTTATTACACTTTCGTACTTTTGACATACTTTGAGAGACGATGATACCGACGACAATGCAAACGATGATGCTAACGGTGGTGATGGCGACCTGAAGTGCGATGTGTAAAATAAGCGTTTATAAACTATTATCAAGATCAAGTGCTGTGTTGGTGAACAGCCATGGAAAAAAGTCAAAATTAAAATAATAAATGGTAAAAAGAAGAGTACTTTTCTGGAACATCACTGATATAAAAATAAATAGCTGGCCTGCGGTATAAAAACGAAAAACAAAAGTGAAAATAGGAAAGTGAGAAAATCGCATGCGATAAAAAAAGAGTAAAGTGTGAGTGGATACAAAAAACTACGATAGGAATAATAAAAACATTTAAAATAAAACGATAACAACAATAACAGCCGTAATAACGCGTAATAATAATAATAACAGCAACAATAAATGCATGGCGCTAACACTTTAGTGCGAAAAATCGTACGAATAATGTTCACATCTTAACGTAAACATTTCTTAATCGCAATTAAACATTTAATAGGCAAGCTTAATTTCAATTATGCAAAGAAGACAAACATCCGTCGGATTGAAGCACAACCAGTCTAAAGTGAAACAAAGACTGCAACCGTAGGTGCTCGTATCATTTTTGTGGTATTGGGTCGCCACTCCAATTTATATGTGATTAAAAATGTGGCTCAAACTTCATTGGATATTTGTTGCATACGCTATCTGCCTTATACTAAACAATCAGGGTGAGTGTATTACAACGTCTTAAGGAATAAGTTGGAGATGCCTTTTTTTCATAATAATAATACATGAAGTTAGAAAAAAAATAATGTTACGTCTAAAAAAATTTCGTCTCTACTTGTTATATTATTGGTATCTGTGTTATGGGACTATAATCATCACAATCGGCCGCTGGATTGCTGGATTGATTGGAATCGAAAGTATGTCAAAGAAAAATTATAAAAAAAAGTCTTTCAAATTCAAAGTTTAGTGCGTTATTGGTAGTGGTCATATGATTCGTGCATTAAAAACGATAAAATGAATTTGTTGTATTCCCAAAACAGCGCCCTTGCTAGTAATATTATATTTCAAAGTTTTAAGTTAAACAATCGCGACAGATTTTTCTCTATTTCAATGTGGCATAGCATTCCATAATTATAGGAAACAGTACATATTACTAGACTAAAGTCGTCTTGAAATGCATTAGAAAAATAAATACAATTAAAATATATGATGACTTCATGTGTGTGAATATAACATTTTGTTGCCTAAGTCATTCCGGTTTTACTGACAAACTAGCTTGACAATGAATGCAATCTTTGGCACTCACAACTCGAGAATAAAAAGGAAAGAAAACAGTTTAGAGCAACTTTAGCTTTATATGAACCGAATTGAGATTGTAAAGCAGACAATTCAGTGGAAATTCTGCAAGAACAGTTAACCCAACTTGACCCTCAGTTTATGATGTGCTCAACTCATATACAAAATAAAGTTATAAATTTTCTCTTTATGGAACAGAACCTCGATAAAGTTGAAGTTGAATAAATTTAAAAGAAGTGTGAAAAAATAATTTTGCTGAGATCAGACATAACAGATAAACTATGTGGAAGCTGAGTGAAATCTGCTTAGTTGTCGTACGTCGATTTCAAGATCTTTTTTGTAGGTTAATTGTTGTGACATTGGGTATACGTTGATACATGTACTAACATACTGCTTTTTGAATTAGTTTAATTACATCTTGGTTTTCTAAAGTGAACTTTATTAGCAATCTCCACTTTTTAACTTCACTTCACTCAAAAGTTTTAATAAAAGTCGTATAACCATTTAAAATTTCGAATTGAAATCCTCTGAAAATTTTGAAATCCATTATCAAAATAAATAAATAAATAAATAAAACTTATAAAAAAGCATTATAAAATGTTTATTTTCTTTTTGCAAACCAATAAGGCTCGTAAAGCCAGCGAATGAAAGTGCGTCGCTTTCGTAGGTGTACAAATTGGATTTATTACGACTATGTGAAAACCGTGTCGAAAAACAAGCCAAGCAAATACTATGGCCATGTAGACAGGGCGCTAGGGTTCAAAAAACACCAACTTTTTTCCTGTCTTTCTTTTTGGCGCAATAATTTGTTTTGGTTTTTTTTCATACCCGTTAAGCTTTGTGAGTTTTCAGCGTTTGATTTCAAAAAGAAAAGTCTTGAATAACATACACACTAAAGTAAACACATTAGACAATGACTTTGGATTTTTGTAGTAGAAAGAAAAATGTAAATTTACAATACTAAAGTCATCATTGCTCTTACCATTGCCCTATCGTCCTAAATGCCTTTTTTCTTTTCTTTTTTTTTTTTGCATATAGTCCATAAATGCAGCTTGGCATATTTGTTATTTATAATTTTTTGTAGTAAAAAAACTAGCTTAACCCGGCAAACGTTGTGTATTTTTAATATTAATAGGTACAAATCAATTAAATAGTTTTGTGTTATTATTGCAAATGTTCATGAATATTTATTTTATGCACAATCTTTACATATAAAAACGTTTGCATTTAAAACAGTGTGAGTGAATTGCAAATGGCAAAAAATATGATACCAATATGGTAAATAAAGATGACGGAAGTTTATTACAATTTGGCCACAAAACAGAGCCGACGACCTTTACTTTGACCCCAATGTCGAAGAATCTATAAAATTTTAATTTAAATTTAATTCTGTGTCTACTCTGTGTGCGTATCTGTGGGCTTTTTATACATACAAAAATCTTATCAATCAAAATAACTCCACAGAGTCACCTACCGGGTGCAAAATATAAAAAAACCGAGAAGAACTCGAACAGAACCCAAGGTAAAAATTTGACCACGATAGCTTTTATGGATTCGAAGAACACGCGTTTCTAACAAATGCACAAATGATTTTATATATATAGATGTTAAACATTTGGGACCGCTGGAACTACGCTTCCGCCCACCTCCCATACCAATTTTTTTATTTATATTGTTATTATTACAATTAATTTCATCATCAATCAACTCTGAAACCCTGGTTGGGTTTTGGCTTTCTCTACAATAGTTCTGTATTCCTCCTTGTTCTTTGACAGGGTTCTCCGCTTACGTGGCCTTCCCCTGCTTCTGCAGGCCATCGGCTTATATTGCATAATTAGTGTCTGTGCTCTCGTGTTATTCATTCTTAAGACATGCCCAATCCACCTGAGGCGCTGTGCTTGTACATATTTGACTATAAATTCGCCTTGCATAAGCAGTAGTATTATTATTTTATATAAGAATTTTATTAATTGGTTAATGAATTAATAAATAATTTTTTTATAATTTTATTATTTAATTTATGAATTTTGTACAAGTAGTTCAAATGAATAGTGTGTTTTTCTTATAGCTCATCGTTATCATATGACAGATAGGAATGGTTACAGTCTATTCTCTCAACTGCTGGTAACTCAAAAAATCCAACAGCATCTTGAGGAATTTATCTCTTTTTACATGCTTTATATACGTAAGCTTCAACCGTGTGATAGCAATTTGTAGTCAAATCTTTGAACGAGATTTTCACCCACTTCAAAACTTCAGATTAAACTGACACTTCGCACACCTATCAAGGACCGATGCCAATAAAATACGTTGACAACTTTGTCTCTATGACCTAAGCAGGATCATCAGGATTAAATTGATTGAAAGTGACTAATTTACTAGCGCTTAAACTAATTTTTTTTAGTTCGGTTTGCTATTAAAGCGTATTTTTTAGTTTTTTAAACTATATATTATTAGGATTTTAATAATAATAGGATTTTTAATAATTATTATTTTTTTAAGAAGGTGCTGAAAAGATGGGCATCTGAAGAACTCAAAGTCATATGAAGCACATCTGGCTTGTTACTCAACCGAATATTTGCCCTGGTATTAGATCCATCCCATTTACCCGCGCTATACAACAGACTTCCTTGATAACCCGGCAACAATATATAGACCTTGGTTAACTAGTTTTAACACATCCACCGTATAGTCCGTCATAAAATTTTTCCGATATCTTCAACACTATTTCGATTGTGTGAAATTGGCTTCAAGAGAGGTATGTAAAAATACCTTATCCCCGGGAAACCTCAGAAATTTTATACTGATGGAATAATGGTGTTAGACGAGAAATGGCAGAAGGTAGTCAACCAAAATGGACAATACATAATTTAACAAAACTTAATCGTATTCGTATCATCCCAAAAAAGGGTTAAACTACTACTGATGTGTTATTGTCCAGCAATTTATCAGACTACTGGTACTGTCCCGTAAAAGTTCTTAGATTCAAATGTGCATTGGCATTATATGACTTGATATTCTTGATAGTCACCATTAAAATGACATAAATGATGACAAATACCGAAATAGAATGAAAAAATGCAAAGCCACTTTTAATTTTTAATAAGTTTTTTGTCACTCATGATCGATGGATACTCTTCCGATGTTGGTGCGGGAGGTGTGTATGCTGTTGCAGGTTTCAAGAAATCTAATTGAGTCTGACTGCCATTTGATCCATTTTACTACACACGCCGCAAAGTAAAAAAATATAAGAAAAAATACGAAAATACAATGTTGGGAAACCAACTTAACGTCAAGCAAAATCCTGGCTCCAAAGTCCACATTTCCTTAAAGTTTTCAGAAAGTTTTTTTCACATTTTCCAAACAGTTGTCCAAATATTTACGGCCAATTACAACTTTCCTCTTCGAAAAACTTCATTTGAGATACTCTTATGAATGTCTGCTGTGCACGAGCTCTCGTTTGCTTTCCAACTACATTAGTAAAACAAAATAATTAAGTGAAAGAAGTCGTATGTATAGAGGTATGCCTGTAAAAAGTTATTTAGGAGCTGAATCTTACGATTTTTGTGTTTTGTATCTTTTTGGACGATAATAGAGAAATTCCGACGTCCTTCATGCATGCCCAATAAATATCTATAATATCATGAACACAGGGAGTGAAAAATGCCAAACCAACTCAAGAAAATATATAATAAAAAGACTACACCGTCAACATCGGCGTTCTGGTCCAACGATTTATGACGAATAAAAGTCTGTACGTGACTTATGTTTAAAAGTCAACGACTGCAGACAGCAAAATATAGAGTATATACACGACTACTGAAGTTGATACTTGATTTTCGACTAATTTAGGCATTGTTTTGTAAGTCATTTGAATTTGAATTCAGAAAAAATTGTTGAAGTGCACGCGGGTATGCTCAATTCAAGAACTTCAAGTTCTGTT
This sequence comes from Cacoxenus indagator, assembly GCA_035041755.1. NCBI lineage: Eukaryota > Metazoa > Arthropoda > Insecta > Diptera > Drosophilidae > Cacoxenus > Cacoxenus indagator. The sequence goes on from JAWNKX010000274.1 coordinate 958,637, forward strand.
TAGTTCATTAATTTATGTTCATTATCTTGTCACATTGTCATACATCACTGATTTCAGCCATAAAACGAGCCAAGAATCTGACGCATCTGGGCTGCGCTCCAGTCTACTCGAATTGTACGTTTGCGTACTTTAATGGCTTTGTCATAGTTAGGCACGGGTATCAATTTGTACCTTTGTGGGTTAAGTGCGACTAGACTCTCGAACGTGAGTTACATTTGATTAAGTTGCTTCTGCTAAGGCACTCTTTATTTGAGTGAAATTTTTATGCTTTACACTTTTTAATGGCCTTTTCTACAAAATATCTTAAACTTATTGATTTTCTATTTTAAATGTATATTTTGTACTTACGATGAAGCACTGAGTAGCACAGTGAGCGCAGAAGTCGGGGGTTCAATCTATTTTCATTGACCTATTATCACTAATTGGCCTAACTAACGTTAGTTAACCCCATTTCAAAATTAATCATATGTATGCCATTTTAATATTTATAAAGTTTGCTAAATGAAGATAGTTTCCTATTCCCATATAGTGTCTAATGGACTAACACAATCGTTAGGTTTAACCCTGCTATATTTGCTATATTGCTGTCTCGGTAGCCTAGAAGAAGTGCACTATGGCTCCGGTTTATGAACTCCACAGGAAGCAGGATTCATGGTCATGGTGATCAATACCTCCAAATTCCGGTAGGTGGCGTTCTTCCTTGACGGCGTTAGATCTCACTTCCATTACCAAGGTCTGGTAATGGCAGACTAATCACCCACCCTATCAAACAAAAACCAACACAAGTTTTGGATATTCCAAAAAATATAAGAGTATTGTGGAGGCATAAATGAGCTTAAATCTTCCGTTTTAATTATTTTTTTTTTTTTGATAATTCCGATTGGGAGGGAAGCGGAGTTCGCTGAAATTGGATGATCTATTCGTTTATGAATTTTTATGAAGTAACTATCTATATATGTAAAAATGGATATTTGTCTGCCTGTTTGTCTGTTTATATGTTTGTAGCATATGAATTCCGATATCGTTTGACCGAACATCATGCATATTGGTAAATATATCGATATGATCATGGAGAATTTTTGTATGTAAAATTTGATGTTAAATTCAACCGGGAAAGTCGGAATTTTCATCCAATTTTGTTGTATGAAATTACGTGACAGTATGAAAATTTCAATAGTGCCTCATCAGTTTGCCGTTGATAAGTATGATATATCAAATTCGATAGCGAAACTGAATAGAAAGATTGGTTTAAGATTTATTTTTAATAATTATACTTAGCTATTAACATTAAATGCACTAAAGTGCTGTTTACGCACTGCATAATAAAATTATTTTTGTATAATTAAATTTAAATTTGTATACTTAAAAGGATAATGAGTTGTGAAATTTCCTCTAAAATCATTTGATATATTAATATATCTTTACGTCAAATATGTGTTCGCCTTTGGTAGAAACTCCATATTTGAGTTGGAGTCCAAAACAATACAATTTGAACTGTGTCACCTTCGATCGAAATGTTTTATGGGCCAGCCTCCTAAGAAACTTCTCAATGACAACGACATTACTACTATAGGTAGGAAACTACCCCTCTTAGAAGAGTTGATGCAAAAGATTATAGGTTATAGCTACCTGCGATCTATGTGATTAACCGGTTAATACAATAGTTCTGGCAGATCGAAATATTATACATAAGTTAGTTACCTCTATATGACTATATTAAAATGCATATATCTGCTAAGAAAAGAGACCAACATGCCGAAGAGTCACGATTTAGATACTAACATAGACACGAACAAGCATGTACTATATGTACTGTAATACCTAATTCAAGGAGTAGCTTTAACTAAACTCACACCCTTAAATATACGAGTGTTAGAGAAATTTGGAACTATCGAGACAAATTTAAAAGACACCAAATGGCTGAAACGGTTTTTTCAACAGCAGTCTCAAATAAGAGAGGGTCAGTAAATAGAAGCCCAAGCTTGATCGCAGACTAGCGAGCCGAGGAAACAAAAAAAGCCCCGATTGAATGATGGCAAAGTATGGAAGTAGAAATGCCGAAAATTGGAGGGAAATAGAATGGAAGATAACAAAGAAAATGAAGATAATAAAGAAGAAGCAACTAATGTTAAACGTGTGCTTAGTAGAGCGTATCCGAAGCGCATAATGCACATTGTTTGTCTTTATATTAGGCTTCACTGACAATGCTATAAATGGTCAGTGGTATGTACTTGAAGAATTGGACTGAACTGATTCGGTTTGCTTCATAAACAAATAGAACACACCTGGCCAGACACAAATTGGTCTTTCGCTGATACGCAAAAATTTTCACTTTTTTTTCTATTTTGCATGTTCAGTTGTTCGAAGCGTCATACTCGATTCGCGGTGTTATCTGGAAGGCGGTGGATCAGCGGAGAGTTTTCTAGCTACAGAGGATCTAAAAGTTGGATCTATCATTGGAAAATTGCGCATTAATGGCAATCCAGATGTTGACACTGGCGATATAAATTTATCGTTGCGTGAAAAAGATGCACCCGTTGAGATCATAACTGGCACAAAGGATCTTGCCCTAGCGGTGGAATTGGATAAGGAAGGACTGCGAGGTCCATCGTCAATATACGTGAACGTTATTTGTATACGACGGCATTCAACAGATCCGGTGAGTACACTAAAATAATCCTTACTTCCAAGATAATACTTTCATACAAGCCTATAGGGATAAAAAATAGAGGTCAATCAATGAGAGTGAATTGAAATCAAGATAGACATAGCCAATTGCTCGTATTCAGAAGGAGAGGGCGAAAAGTAGAATTTAATAGAAGAGGACATATGGCGCCAAAATTTTAATATCGCAAAAGGTACAGAAAACTTTTCCATAGGCATAACAGCAATATAACACTCCAAGTACTAAGATATAACCTTCAAAGAAATGGATTTCAGGGGTCTTAAGAGTTGAGGCCGTCACAGTCGAATTAACGTAGTAGTTGTAAATAATACATACAGTCTAAGTTGAAATATTCCCAGTTATGTCTATGATCCTGAAATAAAGTTTTTTAAATTTCCACTCGTTACGTAAGAAACTAAAATTTGACAAAGAACTTGATTCGGCCCATGGCCGGATGAGCTCAACTTAAACAAGTTAAACAAATAAATACTAATAACGTCATTAAATGTTTAAGGCTTATGTGTATAGACCTGAAATTAGATGTGTTTCAAAACCTTTACTTATAAGGAGTACCGACTCAATTGGTACGGCCTGGCGGGTTCCGACAATTTTACAGCATATGTAAAATTCAATCCCACTACCTGAAAAACTGCTTGACCGACTAGTTTGAGAGCACACTGACGGATAGACATACTTACATGGTTATATCAACTCGTCTCCTCAAACTGAGCTGAGTCTCACCTATCTTCTAAACTTCTATCTTCTGTCTTTCGGATACAATTCAATGCAATTAATATATACTAAACCTTCGTTTGTCTTTGCGACCTTAAAAAGCGCAGTGCAGGTATTTCCCAAGTAATATTTTTGTCATAACATTTTTAAGAGCAAGCAAAACCATTTCGTATGAGGAATTAGTTTGACTGTGCGCAAATCGCAACACATTCACACACATATTAGCCATACACAATTCTTTATTTAGCCCAAGATTGATATTAAAACTTATTTTAGTCTGTAAGATTTTTTCACCTATCATGGAAATATCTGCACTTTCGTGTAGAAGAGAAGTGGAGTAGTAAAAAGGTAGGTTTAGGATCATATAATATATAAACTAAAAGTTAGTTTATTGTCGATGTTTAATCCGAGGTGTTTTATCCATCCAGGGTATGGATTCAGAACTAAGCTGTAGGTTTGAATTTGGTAGATGGAGGGCTTTCCATTTCCTGAAAAGATAAATGGCATTTGTTTTATGTGCGTTTAATTTAAAGTTAAAGGAAAGTCATTGGTGTAGATGTTGTAGAGGGTAGGTACAAAAACCGATCCCTGAGGGACCCCAACGACAATTCATTTTTTGTTAGACAACAACATCCAAGTCGACCCAGAAATATCTGTCGGAGAGAAGCTATTGATAATTTTTATAAGGTATAAGGTAGTACCAATGTTTTCTAGTTTGTGTGCCTTTATGCCATACGGTATCAAAAGCAGCTTGTACATCCAATGTAACCATGCATACGGATTTTTTGGAGTTAAGTTCGTTTTTCACGAAATTCTTGAGTTTTTGGGCGAATGAATACAGCTGGACTATGCCCTGAAACCGGATTTTGAAGGCAGAAGGATATTACTTTGTTCGATATGCGTGTTTAGTCTGAATTTGAGAATACGCTCGAAGAGTTTAGGAAAACCGCACAAAAGACTGCTCCATCAATAACATTCTGGTGAGTTGGCAGGCTTACCAGGGTTTGGAATCAGCACAATTTTAGCTAACTTCCACTTGCATGGAAAGTAGTGCTTATAGACTTAGTAAAAACAATGGTACGAAAAACCCGATTGTTATGAATAAAGCTTGGTATAAAATGTTTTTTGTTTTTTTATTAGTTAGATTAGTTCCCAAAATAGATTGGAGTTTGTTTCTAATAGGGAGAGTTTGCATTATGTTCGAAGAATTGTATTTCAATTTTATGGTTTAAGGAATTCATTCTAGCTTTAATGTTTGATTGCCTTGTTCTTTGCCAATGCCTTTGGGCAATATTTCTTATTTGCTATTAGAAGTTTTGAGGTTATTACAATGAGTGTTGAGCGAACATTGAGAGCTAAAATGCATCGGAAGTGCTGATTTGTGGTTTGCCTCAAGAGCTTCCAGTTTGCTTTGGAGAACTGTAAGGATTGGCCCTTTTAAGTTGTTCTGGTCGAAACGACGATGAAATTATTATATGGGTACCAAGCTATGACTCCTTCTTTGTAACCCTAATTCAGTACAGCGATTTCAAAATTGCCGAATTCCAGGATTCGTGAAATCAGAAAGAAACATTCGGTTTCAAGCACTCAAGCAGAGTGAAAACTCCGTAATGAAAACTGGCAACAATCAATTAACCTATATAAAAAGTGAGAGAAAGGTTTTATTCTATTTTATTCTAGCAAAATACTGTGCGTGTCACATTTAGTTTGGGAATTTTGATAAAACGGGTAAACACGATTTACAACATTAACACTTCGAAAGTCGCTAAGAAGAAGAAAGTTTGACGGGTTTGTGGGGTTGCGTAGAGGCGATACAATCGAGGAAGGGTGCTAGCATTTGTGCTACTGTATAAACAGTTCAAAAAGTTTTCAGACGACGCTGTAAACGTCTATTTCAGTTTAGCGAATTCTTCTTTGCGCACACTCGAAATGCCAATAAGGCTAAGGACGTGCGCGGCACCTCCCCAGGGAAGTGGCCATAAAGTAGCCATTAGTGTTTCCGGTAAGAAGGTGTAGCAGTGTACGGGGTAGTAATAGTTTGGTTGCGCGTCGTGGAAGAGGCTTCAGAGCAACTCCTTAAAAGCTATGAACTCCACTTGGAGGTCGTTGACCAGCATGTTTAGCGATTGTTTAATTTAGCTCTGTGTGTGTGAAATACGTCCGCAAACAAGAATGTTGCAATAAGGCGTAAACATTTTAGATCGCTTGATTTGTTTGCAGATGAAGGAAGATCAAACTCTAATAAAGTTCTAAATCTAAAACAAATATTTTTTCAGAGTTTTGTCGTACCTGTCAATGTACGTGTAACCGACGTCAATGATAATGCGCCGGAATGGATTGGCACGCCTTACACGTTGACGTTGTCAGAGGTTACTGTGCCCGGTACGCGTATATTGCAAGGTGCACGCGCCGAAGATGCCGACCAACCAGGTCCCTTTTCCACAGTTGAGTATCAAGTGCTTCCGGGTCCATATTCCGAGTTTGTGCAATTCTTGAATCCACTTGAAGGCACACTTGTCTTGAAGAAGGCTCTGGACTATGAGATTATGCAGAATTTCACCGTTAAGCTACGTGCACAGGATCAGGGTACACCGACTAAATACTCCGATACGCTTCTACGTGTTGTTATCACTGATGCTGACGATCAGAATCCGAAGTTCCAACGTGAAACGTATAACGCAGAGCTACCTACCGACGGACGACCGGGTGATTTGCGAATACGGCCGGAACCAATTAAAGCTGTTGACCAGGACGAAAGTATCTGTTCGCCAATCCAGTATTCTATTGTGCAATCACCTTATGCGAAATATTTTCGCATACATCCGCACAGTGGTACCATTGCGCTCCTCACTCCCATTAGTTATGCTGATGTACCACACGGTGCGACATTGGTTGTAAAGGCGACACAGATCGACAATATGGATCGTTATGCACTGACCACTGTACAACTAACACGTCCGGGTTCGCATAATGACATTACAATATTATCCTTTATACAAAAGAAATTTTTTATGCGTATTCGTGAGGACACGTCCGTGGGTAATCGCATCTTGGCTTTGCCTACGAATAAGCCCGGAAAACATTTGAAGTACGTGATACCCGATCCTGTCAATTCTCAGTTCTTCAGTGTAGGTTCATTGGGTGAAGTAACCTTGGCGAAACCGTTGGACTACGAAAAAATGACCAAACATGAGTTCCAAGTATTCGCAACGGATGGTATGATAAACACGACAGCGGAGTTGACATTGGAGGTGATCGATGTGAACGATTGGGAGCCACGCTTTCGGGAGACTCACTACGAGTTTGTTGTGCCGAAAAGTGTAAGTCTTAAGAAAGTATATACCGAATTATATTATTTCCTAACCATATATCTCGTTATATTAGTCACTTCAACCACGCACAGATTCGTTTGAGGGTGTCATGATCGGCAAAGTTGAGGCAGCCGATGGAGATCGTAATGACAAACTAGAGTTATCACTACGTGGTCAACATGCTGGACTCTTTGAAATCGACTCCACGGGCAAAATTTACATGCGGCCTGAGCAAATGCAGAGTCTCAATGATTCAACTGTGCACTTAATCGCCATTGCCACAGATACCGGTGTACCACCACGCAGCACCTCCGTACCGGTAACGGTAACAATGGAAGGCCTTACGTTAGCACAAGCTTCGTGGAACAACAGTCTACTCGGAATGTTTGGCATGATTGTCGTTGTCTTTATAATGATCATTATGGTGATGAGTTGTTACATTGTGCGATCCAAAAAGAAGCGGAAAACGAGTCCAACACTTGGCCGGAATCGTGTTCATAGCCATGCGCACAGCACAGTGTCCTCGGCTAATCTAGTGACAAACGATAAACCGGCAGGCAAGGGCAATGGTCATGGCACAGCAAGTGTCACAAGCGGTGGAGTCTCAGTGCTACACATGAAGCACGGCGGCAACATCACGATGTCCAATCCTATTAGCAATGGTCTGCATCACGTGGGAGCAACTGGTGCAAGCAGCAGTATTGCGTTGCACAACTCGAATCTAGAGCGTGAACGTGAACGTGAGCGTCAACGTGAGAACTACGCGGCCACTGTGCGAAGTAAGTTGGAGTCTAGGCGACGCCATGTCCGTGTCCATATACCTTGATATAAATAGTTTTTCTTACAGGCATTGTTTCACGTGCTTCCGCCAATGGCCACCTCTATGAAGAGGATGAAATTGAGCACGACTCGCTGTCGCAACGGGAACGCACAACGCCGGAGAACAATAATAAGACGAGCGCTTGGAACACTTCGGCTAATTGCCAGCAGTCTTGCGTGACCACTATAACAAGTAACGGAACCACTGGTATGACGGCAGGCAGCCCTGGCGGTGCAGCTGGTATTGCAATAAGTGTGCCCACAAGATCTAATCTTCAAACAGCAGCCGATGCTATGGGTTCATCTGAAAATAATCTTACAGTTTACTTTTAGAAAGTTATGAAAAAAATATTCCACGTCTGTAAATAAAAGGTTTTTTTAATTTTAGAATAGACTACTGTTAGTTCATATGATGCAGGTTAGATAACCACTATCTAAAATGTACGTGCAGTTTTGAAACAAATTTGACACTGTACTCTGGACACATACATCAATATGTTCTGTTAAGACTTTGAGTAACCGTAATAACTGACAATTCTCCAATGTATAATTGCTTCCTTTTTACAGTTGCATTGTTGATGAATAGATTAATTAAGCTAGTTCTAAAAATAATGATATTATAACATAATAATAAAAAAGTACGTATAGAAAAGAAGAAGAAAAGTCCACTAACACGACCTAGTAAATCATCCCTAACAATTTTTTTTCGAAAGTCGTCAGATTCATACGATTTGGATGCCGCAAGTAATAGCCAGTGATGCAACTAGGGGGCTTGTGTCACAGAAATTTGTGTGCGGAAATTTTAAGTGATTGGTATTCCAGCTGAATACTTGTTGGCTGTGAACTATGAACGGTAAGCTCCTGGTACAACAAGAATTTTCTTTTCGCAAAAACAGCTGATGATGACGATTTATGATGACGTGTCATTATTTTAACAGCATAGTTTTACCAGTATTGTCACCTATTCCTTGCTGTATGATACTCTCACTTTCTTAGCGGGAGATCGTGCGGGTGCAGCCTTTTCAGTCTACGCCTTGTTTGGTAGAGGATGAGGCTGGACGCCAGGTGGTTGGGATGCGTCAGAAGCTTTTCAATGTAGCGATTGATGTAGGAGGTAATTACCGCCAGAACCATGGCATCTTAAGGTCACTGTGCAGTGTGGTTTTACGGACGTACCATAGGGCGACCGTGAGTCTCCTGAGTGCCTTGTTTTGGCACGCCTTCAATCTTCTGACGTTGTATGCGGCAGTGGTGCCACATATTTGTATGGCGTAACGCCCTACTTCCAAATTCCTCAGCTTCTGACAGCACCGCGCTGTAACCATCTTTGTATGTGCATGCCATGTAAGACGCTTGTCCAGGATCAGACCGAGATACCGGACTTGCTCCATCTGCGGAATGATGCTTGTGTTGGTAGTTACAACTGGACAAATGCCTTGTCTTAGGGTGAAAGTCCAGTGAGCTGACTTGGCGGCATTACTGGCTATTTTCCAGCGTTGGGCACAGGTGTGGAATTTATCCATGTTTGGACGTTTTCTCCGCCGTTTCGTTTGGTGATCCGGCGTTGCAGATAATTGCCGCATCGTCTGCATACGTGACGATGATCGACTGCTCGTCTCTGATTATTGGCATATCAGGCGTATATAAGGAGTACAGGACCGGAGCCAAAACACTCCCTTGGGGGTCACCGGATCTCATTCGCCTGATGGTCGATGTTTTGTCCCTCACCGCTACGAAGAAGGGTCGTCCTTGCAGAAAACTTTGCAAGAGTTGGAACTGCTTGCCAGGCAGGAGTGCTTTCATTTTTTGCAACAGCCCATAAATCCAAACCCTATCAAAGGCTTTTTTTATGTCCAAGAAGACTGCGGATATGTTAAATGACCCGATGCATTTGCTCTGGCGTGCCATGCTGCGACCTAAAACCGAATTGGTGATCAGAAATGGCTTCCTGAACGCCCCGTACTGCTAACAATCTGCTCAAAAATATTCTTTCGAATATTTTGGAGAACGTCGGGAGCAGGCTTATCGGTCGATATGACGCGACAAGGTTCTGTCATGTCAGAAGCGTTAGAATCGCTACTAAGTGGTGCGAATCGATTAGCATCAAAGAGTTGTTGTTTTGGGTGGCATTTAGTACTCTTACTCTTAATTTTTTTGATTTTTATTTTCATCCGAATATTTGAACATTTCAACTTTGTACAGTTTGAGCAGCACTGCCGGCAAACTCAATTCTCTGAGGCTCCTTTGTTTTTGTGTTTTATCGAATCAGAAACAGACGCGGAGCCGACATAAATAGAGACCAAGAGTTCATCCTCGGAACATTAGAATCAAGCTAGCACACAAGAAGAAAACCGACAAAAAACGTAGACACAAGCGACTCAATACCCACCTGTGGCGCAACACCAGCACCAAAAAAGAATTAGCAAGCACCTTTCTCGAGAATATGCTCACTACTCAAGTACATATGGATTTTCGTGCAGCAAAAATATCCAATTGCAAACTCTGGATCTCGGACACGACCTCAAAAAGCAAATCAGTGATACTAAAGTGACAGCTAGAGGCAGCTGTACCGCAAAATTGACCGCCTCACCAGCAAATGGAGCAGTAATAGCCAGCCAGTTAGGCTGGATATCTCCCTAATCGTGGTTGTCTCAACCAAGCTTTGCATAATAGTCGAGCAATCGAGTTGCGCTCCCTGCGGTACATGATCTTCGTCGATTTCAGGAAAGCTTTCGACACAACAAAACACAGTGCAATCTGCCACCTGGCACATAAATTCATCGACATGCAAGCAAAAATTGATCACGCTAGTACCTGCTGTCGAACTGGAGATCAGTACCAAGAAGACCAAGGAAATGGGAGAAAACCACTCTAGCAACGGTCACATTACTCTCGATGGATGCGCGGTGCGATTCGTAAATAGTGGTGGAACCGAACAGGGTACAACAGATTGAATAAGGCTAGGACAGCGTTGGGTCGGTTGGAATCAGTATAGGCAAGCTGCGAATATTCAGCGCAATATGAAGCCAACTCTGTTGTAGGGATGTGAAACGTGGCTAGTTTCCAAGTCCATCACCCAGAGACTGCAGATCTTCATCAACAAATGCTTGACTATCATCTGCAGAATATTCTGTCAAAACAAAAGTAAATAAATAAATCGTCTAATAGATGTGTTTTTTTATAGCTCTAAACACTTATTTTATATTAAGGAATCCTCATATACATAAGGCTTAAATTAGGGGCCAGGACGTATCATCGTGGACTTCGTTTACAACTTTGGCTTACAGAAAGGAATAGTCAACTTTCCACTCATTATAAAATTACTACTTTGGTTACTAAATCAAATTTTAAAACTAATTTCTCGTTGTCTGTGATTTTTCATGGGTCATCACCGTTTCAAAATAAAATGAAACTAAAAACATACAAGTGTAAAATCCATTAGACGACTAATTTCACGGTAGTATTTTGGACTGTTACTCCGACCTTGCCTCACTACACTAACGTCCTAACTGTAGGCCTTTAATTTCCGACGTTTCAATAAGTTAAAGTTGCCGTAAGTCGTGTGGTTGTCGGTAAGGAATGGCACGTAAAAGGCGCGCAACAGTTTGTGCGACTTTTCCTGAATGAGAAATGGCAAACTCTTCATTAATATCCAATCTTTCGTGCGCTTTGTATAGTTTGGCTCTAGATCGGTGTATTTTCCCTCATCAAAGTCGATCAGAAAATGGCAGAGCTCATAATCAAAATACATGCGTTCATCTTCTTGATTCATGTCATTGAAATAGGGGTGCACGATTTGTGTTGCATTCGGCCCATCGGAATAGTAAGCTGGCAACTGACCACGGAATTCCGATTTCAAAAAGCGTAAACCGAAGTTCTGCGCAGGCATAAAGAAACTACCCGGATAACGATACCAATCCTTGCCGACGCAAACATTATAGTTGTGATCTGGATTATACTGCGGAGTCGTCATAAATTGATTTAACTCCAACATTAAATCCATAGGTGCATGATAGTTGCGATAGAGCGCAAAGACACGTGACAGACCCAGTATGGTGCTGACGACCATTACTACAATGGCGATGAACATGCTGTGATCGAGATAATGGGCGCCGGATTTGATTTTAAAGAGCAATGATTTGATGCGGAAAAATACGCGTTGACACACATCGACAGTGATGGCACCACAGAGCGAGATAAGCGGATATATTGGAAAGAGGAAACGCTCCTCTTTGTGTGGCTGCACAAAAAAGACCAGAAGCCATAGATAAAACGGCGCCAGTGAAAAATAATGCGGGAAATTCAGTGTTGACTTTGACTTGGATGGCACTACCACATAATCGATGACCAGCATCACGGGCGTAACCAAAGCACAAATCTGCGTATTAGAAAAAGGTATAAAAATATATGGAATAAGCCTAAATTATACACACCCAAATAATGTTAAAATTGAGGAAGCCATTGATGAAGTAGTAACTTAACGGCTCTGTACCAAAGATGTTTGGCCCATGACTCGTGAAAACATTGTACCAGACAATGTTCAATGGTGCAAAGACAATTTTACCAAAGTAACTTGAATCGATAGCAATCATTGGTATGGCAATAGTTGCAGCCGATATCAGGGTCCATCGCGTGAATGTGCCCCACATACGCCTACACACAAGCATATTGAGAGCAATGGGTACACCCACGAGAGCAGCAAATGGCCAACCTAACAGCGCTGATATGGCTACCAAAAATATAGCCAAATTATAACGTTGTTGCCACCAAGCGGCGAGCGCAGCACAGCCAAAGTACATTGAAAACGAGGACGGTAACAAAGCAGTGCTGGAGATGAACATGCCTACGCTGAAGAGTTGAAATATCAGCCAGAGGCGACCAATGTGTATGCCAAATTCTTGGCAAATAGATCTGTGAAGTGGACAATGAATGATTATGAAAAAGTAGAACTTCTTCCTTAACATCTACACCCACTTGTACATAAAACGCTCCATAACCGCACAACCAAAGCCGAGCATGCAACGCACCATGTAGAAAATGAGAATTGGACTTGGATTGAATAACTTCTGATAGATCCAACCAGGCACACCTTGCAGCAAAAGATACGTGTAAGACCGTAAAGCGAATTGTGGACTGTATTCCCAAGTCTGCATGCCGCGCCCATTGATGAGGTAGTGCAGGGGCTCCCAGTAATTAAAAGTCTCATCGCAGTCGGAAATATACGCCCAAATAGCACTGCAAAGACGGGCGCTGACAAATGTCTTGAAAGCCGTATGAATGCTTGGCATTATGGCGTTCGATTGCTCGGCAAGTATTGGTTGGCAATTACTACCATTCGCACTGCTAGAAAAGGTAGTTAGTAAAATGTTTGCTCAATTTGATTCTGAGGGCTTACCGCTTTTTGTCTGCCTTCTCACGTTTCACATTATTTGTGCCATTTAGTCTCTTGGGCGGCTTTTTGGTGAGTATATTACTGTCAGATTTATTGGCATTATATCGGTGACGCGCTGCCGGTGGGGCCATTATTACTTAAAGTTTTTATTTATTTATTTCTTCAATTGCAACATTCCCGAAGTGTATTACAAACAGCTGACTGCGGCAAAAAGTACCAAGGCTGAAACAGGCTCGAACAGAATGGTGTTACTTGTTACTCTGGTTGTTTCTCGTCGAAAAATCAAATACAGCTGGTTCTATCTGAACGAACAGATATGAAGTTGTGACTCTGTTTGTTACTCTTAATGATGAGAACAATGTACTAATAGTCTTAATATTTAAAGGCATATATACACGACTTTTGGGAAATAAAAAAAAAGTCGAGCTATAGCAGCTGCTGTGAGAATTAATCACCACCTCTCACAAGGTACCACCAGCGTAACAAGCAGAGTCAAAACTTCACATTCTGGTCGTTCACATACATCCAAGCTGTATTTGATATTTGACCTGTAACAACCAGGTTAACAAGTAACACCATTCTGTTTGGGCCTTAATACCATTTTTGGTTTTTTTAATGGAAAATATGGAATTAATGAAATTTGTTTTTGCAGCCCTGACGAACAGGTGATTCAGTGAACTATAAGTGGAACCACAAAGAAGAATGGGAAGTTGTGACTGCGGTCCCCTTCTTCCCCTACCATTTGTTGTTTTGTAGCTATTTTTCGGTATTTTATAAAATTGATTAACGCTTGGTTTTTAAAAAGTGATATTTTTACTTTAAAACAAACGACCGTATTAGACAGTTTGAAAATGTCTAAAGACGAAAAGGAAACAAAAACCCAAGCGATCGACAAAGAGTTGGATCTTTCCAATGCCGGACGTGGCGTTTGGCTTGTAAAAGTGCCGAAATACATTGCCCAAAAATGGGAGAAGGCACCCTCGAATATGGATGTGGGAAAGCTGCGTATCACCAAGACACCCGGTCAAAAGGCACAAGTTTCACTGTCATTGACACCCACTGTGCTGGCGATTAATCCTGAAGAGAAGATACCTACAGAGCACGTCCTGGACGTGTCGCAGGTGACGAAACAGACACTTGGCGTGTTCTCACACAATGTGCCATCGGAGCAAAGTGCTAACGGCAAGGATAACAATGTCAATGCGTCAGACAACGAAAAACTCTATATGGAAGGACGCATCGTGCAGAAGTTGGAGTGTCGTCCAGTTGCTGATAATTGCTATATGAAATTGAAGCTTGAATCGATTCGTAAAGCTTCGGAGCCCCAGCGTCGCGTACAGCCGATCGACAAAATAGTGCAGAACTACAAACCCGTCAAGGATCATGCGCACAATGTAAGTCTTTCCCATTTAGGAATATCACTCCCTCTAATTTCATCCCTTCACAGATTGAATATCGGGAGCGCAAGAAAGCAGAAGGTAAAAAGGCACGCGATGACAAGAACTTTGTCATGGATATGCTTTTCAATGCTTTCGAAAAACATCAGTACTATAATATCAAAGATCTTGTTAAGATCACCAATCAACCGATCAGCTATTTGAAGGAAATTCTCAAAGAAGTCTGTGATTACAACATGAAAAATCCACACAAGAATATGTGGGAACTCAAGAAGGAATATCGCCATTATAAGACTGCGGAGAAAAAGGAAGAGGAAGAGAAAGGAGGGGCAACTGATACTGAATAAAAGCTTCGATAGATAGGCAAAGAAGCAATATTCTAGTTTAGACATATATAAATATGGAACTGACCGTTCAAATACACTCAGACAAGACAAAACAGCCATAGATGTTTTTTGTTTTCAACTTCTATAATACCAATAAAGATAATAGTAATGTTGCATTATAAAATAAATAATAAATAAACAGTACAAAATAATCAAGATATTCAGATGGACTTGCAAAAAAGACCTAGCGCTGCAAAATTTATGTCACGCACTTTTAAACCAGGATATCAACGTCATGTGAGAAGATACCTTAATAATCCGAATACTCTGTTTTCCTTATTTGTTTATTACAGTCATTAGGTCAAAGCGAGATTCGTTGCCTTAAAATCCTGCACCAGTGGCTTGTGATACTAATACCACTTTTGAACAGATATAAACCGACTTAAAAAAAAAATACCAAATGAAAAGTATTCTTCGCTAGATGTCCATAATTAAATTTTAACCAAATGGTTAAATGGGCCAGTGGTTTAGGTTTGAGTTCATCATGGGTGCGTGAACAAAAACAAATGCTTTTTTTTAGAATGCGGTCGGTTTGGTTCTTTCGTATATCTTAATAGCTGAAGTGGCTTGGTTTTTACCGGTATTTGTTCCCAGACCAATAAACTGGTGTTATAGAAGGGCGCCTGGTGTTCCATACTGCCATAAACCCACAGTTGCTGGCATCACATAATTACGCGGTGTTAAGGGCGTATCTCTACTGAAAAACCTTCTATGCGTGATGCGACAAAATTGAGTCCGAAATAAAATTTGTGAGTCGGAGACCCATAGGGCACTGTGTTGGTTCCCTTCCCATACACGCTCGATTCAGGAGACCTCCCCACTTTAAGTGCGGATATAATGTATTAGTTATTGTTGCAAAGTACTAAATGCCAATGAAGGAACTTTGAGTGATTGGTATTCCGACGAGACCAATGTATCCGACTGCTGGCAATTTCTCTGGGTTAGTTTCGACATGAAGCCAACTGCTTGATGCAGTTGAAACTTTAACCGTAGTCAGGTAAAAAAATTGAGCTGGCTAAAAGCTATTTAAGTAGTAAACGACTTATTGAATCATGTTCGAATTGACTTTAACTTCGTCAAAGTGTAAAGATCAAATTGTTCAAACAAGGTAGAGGGCTATATATCGTTCTTACAAAACTGGTGAGTTTTCTAACACTTCATTTTTTAAAAATAATCATAAAGCCCAGTTCAACAAAAAGGAATCATTTACAAAAATATTTTTTCATTTTATTTTATTGTTTCACATCTCATTATAAAAAGAAAAAAATTGTGGTTTTAAAAATATTCTTCGTATTTACAATAAATCTATACATATAATTTTTATTTTATTCGTCTAAGATATTTGAATGCGTTTATTACTGTTTATGTGTACACATTGTGTTTTCTTTAAATATATTGTTTTGTACAGTTATTAAGGAGATCAGGTACAAGCGTTCGTAATAAAAGAGCTCACAGATTTCCCTTCACAGTCACATGTCGAAAAAAACTAGAGCACCATATAGCTCAAAATGCATTTTTGTTTTTTTCTTCTCGTTGGTAAATGTTTTTACAAATTTCTTTTAGACTTAAGATTCTGAAAATTATAGAAAATTTATTGGATATAAAAACGGAATCAAATAAAGAATGAATGAGCGGCTATAAGCAATAAAGCAATAAAAAAAAAGTTGCTCGGAAACTCAATAAAAAAAGTATAAGAAAACTAAAACATAAAAATGTGATTTCGAAAATATAATTCCTAATTATTTTAATTAATATATTTTTTTTTTCAAAAATGAAAACTAAATAAAGAAAAATTAACTCAAAACAAAATATTTTCCAATAAATGAAAGCAATAATTAAGCCATTGAATGCAAACCAAAGCAAATTAAAAGCTAAACAGAAAGAAAAAATTGTACTGAAAATTAAATCCAAAGATATTGTATTAAAGGAAATCGCAATTGAGCGCAGTTAATACTGTAAAATTACACTAACTTATATCGATGAAACATGCCATGTTCCATGGCAGTAAAAGAAATTAAACTAGAAAAAAAATTGAATTCTTTAAATTGCACAAATTAATTCTAAAAATTATTCCATTATAGAATTGGTAGCTAGATGGTGGCCATTTAATATGACCACTAAAAAGCTGAGTTTATGACTGACTATGAATACTTCACATAAAATTAGATTTTTGCTGGGACCAATGACGTCACGCACCTCATGCGCAAACAGGCAAAACCGCCGGCAGCCTTTTAATTTTACGATAAAATTGTGAGATATCGCGAACTCTCACTATGCACTGTAAAAATAGTAAAATAAATTCTTCATTTTAAAATTTTTGCTGTCTTTGTTTTGACGTGATAACACAGACTGAAATGACACTTTAAGATATTACAAACATAACATAATGACAACAAAGTCAAAACAGACAGTCATCTAGCTAAGCTACACACTGGACGATATGCCGATCTATAACTGGCTACCCACGTTACATTGGCTTAGACAAATGACATGACATTAAACTTTGAGTTTCGTTCGAGCCAAAGCCTGAATCGTTATCTTCGGGCGATGTGGCCTTTGGTATAGGCTTTAGGGTTCGCACCATTTCAACATTAATGTTGATATTTTTCAACGCAGCCTTCTGCTTTGCTTTCCCGCTCGTTGTTGGTGACGCCTCTTCAAACTCGACGCATTTGCCGATGTCATCCTCCTTCGCTATTTTACGCCGTTTAGTTGACAATATATTTATTTCGATGTCTTCCAAACGAGTAGGCTCGTCGACATTAAGCGGCACGCCACGAGACAGGGTTACGTTTCCCTGATTTGTCTGAGCAAGTAAATGAAAATTTTAAGATTAAACAAAATTTACGTAAAAAATATACAATAAAACATGAATAAAATCAAGAAAGAAGGTCAACATCGGATATACCAAACTTGAGTACTCTACTATCAAATGAATCACGGGAATGGAGAAAGTTCTTACGCGAGACCCTTTGCAAAGATTTTTAATTTGTCTAATACGGACTCAAAACTTGTCTAAGGTGTGTGCGTTCCGTAATATTAAGGTCTTGAAAATTTCAGATCGATGTATTAAAAATAATAACGCTTGATAAAAACTGGCTCCACATTCCAGTAATTCTAGGTTATATGAATGAATATGAGGCGTTCTTTATTGACTTCAGAAAAAGCCATTATACATATATTTTACATCTCTAAGGCAACGAACAAGACGATCAAGAACCTAAATACTTTGGATCTCCGATGTGTCTTCTTATATATATGTTACAAAAATTAAAAAATTTTAATAATATAACTGTATGAAAATAAAATACGATAAAACTCACAAGCATTAGTAATGATAAGAAATTTTTTGATGTATCAGTGGGATCCTCGCTTTCCATTACGTCTTTTAAAGTTCTTGCTCCATTTATTAACTTTGTCATTATATGGGTGCCAATGTCATACACGCTGAAGTGTTGCCTTTGGTGCGCAGCAGCCAGCGATGGAGCAATTGAACGATGCCATTGTCGTATCTTTTTGAGACACATAAACGTTAGTTTTAGATAATTACAGTTGTACTATGTCATCAATACCTTTTCACCCTCTTTGTCTAGTAGCTCATCACCGTATTCGTGTTCAGATATGGCATCCTCATCAGCTGCCATGGTCACATGCAGTCTTTCTTCGGAACCTTCATTTACGTCCATTGATTGGACCAGTGTACACTCTTCCGACCGGGGATTCCCTTCAGCCTCTTCATCATTCATTTCATTTTGTGATGACGAAATCTGATGGCCATCAAACGGTGATGGATCGCTATAAAATCTATACATCTCTTCCGTGAAACCCATGAAATCTGGAGATGTTACCATTATACCATTATCATTATACAAAATTGAATATATAATAGTATAAGCAACCCCCATACTTACCGGTGTCGTAGATCAAACTAGAA
This sequence comes from Cacoxenus indagator, assembly GCA_035041755.1. Lineage (NCBI taxonomy): Eukaryota > Metazoa > Arthropoda > Insecta > Diptera > Drosophilidae > Cacoxenus > Cacoxenus indagator. The sequence continues at coordinate 977,273 of JAWNKX010000274.1, forward strand.
CACGACTCTTCGTCATCATCCGGGACTGTATTTGTACGATTTTTCATTATCTCAAAGAACGAGTCGGGGATTCCCATGGCTTTGTATTTATTTAATGGAATTGTGATCTCCTTTACGTCTTTCTTTACTTCAGGTACTTTCTTCCGCGTCTTCGTCTTTTCGCTTTGCTAATGACACATCACGAATAAAAATCACAAAAGTAAAGAAAAATGTTTTCAATTTCATGATCGAAATATTTTATCGTACATCTCAATCGCCATCTACCAATACGTCTTGAATGCAAACATTTGTCATCATCATCTTTGCTCACCTTCAGCAGTACGATATTCAAATCTACCGGCAACTTGAATAATACACAGCGAAACAGGACCTTCTCTTTGAGCTTTAGCACGTTCTTCACCAATGGATATTTTATGAGAAGGATTTCTTCATCTCGAATCTGGCTTAGCATTTCGTTTTGTACATTTGAAGTTCCTGCCTCATTAGCTTCTAGTGTCAAATGGTTTGGATTAATATCTGTTTCTTCTTGATCTGAAAGAACAATGCCTTCGTCATCAGACTGGTGCAATTTTTCTACGTTTTCTACATCAGGCAAGACTACTGGGTGGTTGTTGTTGTTGTAAGGTGTTCAGATCAAGTTGTTAAAATACATAAAAAAATCATGTAAAAGAAAATAAAAACTATTAGATAATAAAACCAATGCTAGGCATAAATTAAATTAAATAAGCAACATTACAAAGCGTAGGTCGGAAGTCCAACCACTACAAATTTAGCAAGCCTTTTTTAAAAGCAATACAACGATATTACACTCAAGGTTGTAATTATAATTACTAAAAGCTTATATAAGAAAAAAAAATTTAAATTTAAAACACTTACGGCTCCCCCGAATAATTATCTGGCTACGGTTATGTCTGTTTCAAGGAGGACGGTTACCTAAAATATCGTGGATTGGCCGAAAAAATGAACTGCGATCACAAAATTCTCAATCATCTTCATTTTTATGAGATTTGCCGAAAAATTGGGAGCCTGGTGCCTCACTAGCTCAACGAAAACAACAAGGAAAATCACTCTCAAATTGCTCCTCAACTTCTCGCCCGCTATCGACCAACACGCGGTCATAAAAACAACGCTTTTCGTACCAAATCGTCACGGCAGATGATAAATGGTACCTATCATAAATATGAAGCAAAGAAAGGAGTGGGTGGCTCCAGGGGATACGCCAAAGCCGAAAGTCAAGCCTAACACCTCCATACAAATAAGACCGTGATATGCGTTTTTGGGATGCACTGGAAAATATACGAAAGGAATGCCAAGGTTAACAAGGAGCTCTACATAGCCCATCTACACCACGTGAAAGAAGCTATTCGACTGAAAAGACCCCATCGACAAGGCCAAGAGAAGTCATCAAAGCCGTGTAGCAAAATGAGAACACGGTGAATACACTGAATAAAGTTTGCTCTTATGCACCCACTTATTCAAACCGAACGTTACACTCAAAATCACTCATTTCACTTTAAATGTAGAAATCGGAAATCTTTCACATAGCGCTCAACAAAAATTAGTTTACTCAATATTCACCATTTGTTGTGCTCAAACTTTTGAGTGACATCAATGAGAACACTGAGTGTCGCATAATTTAAATGTATTTACATGTTTTTTTTTTTATTTAAATGTTTTCACACAAAACGTGTAGTTCATAATTCTTATTCTTGCTTCCTCCGAATATTACTTTAATAGCTGTACGAATCATTTTCCACTCTTAAGTTAAAATCTGCCGGCAATTTTGCGTAAGTAAAGCAGTTCAATGGAGCCTGCTATATGAGCCGGTAATTCTAGAGTCTTGAAATGTGCAGAACTTATGTAAATGGAATCTGTCCAAATAACCGCTAAGTACGTCACAAAAATCACAAAGACCCCTCTTACCCATGGAGTCTTCAAATACCTTCTCAATTGCCTCCGCAAAAATATAATGAGATTGTCAATTGCGCGAACAATCACATTTATTGGATCTTTTGTACTAAGTAAGGAACCGAAAAATTCAATTACTAACTTAACAAATCTAAAAACAAATTAAGAAAATCTCAGGCTCTCCACTTACCGTTCTGAGTGGTTGAATTATGTACAGTGGCATCGGCAAAACCTTGGTCTACGCTGTTTCCAATTGTTTCACTCTCGTCTACCTTTGTGCTTTCCAACACACTAGACTGGTTAAATGCCGTATCTTCTAAACTATTAAGAGTCTGTCCATTAGACTTGCAGGTTTGTTCTATCGTGCAGTTACCACTATCATCGCTGGTACCATTCGCCGTAGTTATATTTAAGCTGGATTCACTGGTGTTAGTAACAGGCTCTACACGTGCTGTTTGGATGCTGTCCCCATCGAGTGTATTGGACGATGTCCTGTTTTGATTTAATAGGCTGTCATCGAATCCTGAATCTTGTACCTGCGATATTTTGTGCGGTGTACTAGAATTTTGACCCTGTATCGTACTAAAAGTCACATCGGAAAAACGAAGCATTTTATCAAGCGGTACATCCGTGGCTTGATCGGTCGACCGTTTCCGTGATTGTCGTTTAAATGCATGATTCTCAAGTATTATCGCTTTCTGCAGATACTTTTGCGGTTGCCACTGGCATTCAATGCCTTCCATTTCAACATCCTCAACGTGGGGTGCATCTCCAAACTCCACATCGTCATCCCACTGCTCTTCATCAATGAAATCTTTGATGGTGAAGTGCCACCGAAAGTTATGGTCGGGGACCGGCGTATTGTAGCGATGTTCAATGTGGTATTGAAAAACGCTATAATTTCGCTTTGAGTCTCTGGATTCCGGATTCTCAGTGTCAAAAACATATGAATGCTTCCACAGCGCTGGGTCCGTATGCTCCTCGGCAAAATAATTTGGTATTTTAAGTGGATTTTGCACTGGTGGTGGCGCAAACAGCTTCTCTTTGGGCATTAAACGTACTGATTTTATCTCCATTTTTATTTGGCATGGATCCTGTTCACAATGTCTCAACTTTCGACGTTTCGGTTTCGGTGGATTCTGTTCATCAACCGGTCTGGAAGAATATACTCGAAGTATTAATACACGTGTTTATCGATAATAAAGAAGGACCAAAAGGGTAAATGAAGTTGATTTATGTCTTTAAATGGCCCAACCAACAAAGTTATCCCAGGGTCTTTCTATGTCTGGACATAAGGCTTTTTTATGTCGTTAAAGCATTGTTTTTTTAATCCAAAAACTATTTTTCATATATACAGACGGACATGGACTAATTGAATGTAGTCTCCAAAGTCGATTTCACCTTGGTTCATACTTCATATAAAAAATTTATATATCCAATTGACTGGGTACAGAGTATAAAAGAGCATACGAATTTAAAGCACAAAGTAAAGCACAGATTGATAAGTTAACAAAAATGCACAGCATCCGGAAAATTAGATAATTTAATTATTCGTCAGGCTTACATTTCCGCGGCACACGCCTCTGCCAGGGCTTTTTCCGCATCTTGACAACTCAACGTGAGCGAGTGTGATTGCTCTGCTGCGCGATCGTAAACATCTTCGACGCGTCGAGACCATACGAGTGCAATCGCCTCCATCATGCGTGCGCACTCATTGAATGTGCCGTCTTTGCTTCTAATAATGTTTAAGAGATGATTTATGTGCTAAAGGAGAAGAAGGGAAAAGTGAATTATAAAATTATCACAATTTTCTATAAACATTCGTTAACTCACGTGTTCCAACACTATCGAGTAATCCGTCGCAAACTCCGAATTTTGTCCCAAGATTTCGAGCAATAAAACAGGGGAGATCTGACGGCCGTCATTTTGGTACTCACGAACAAGCTTCGCGGCATTTGAATTTGGATGCCGATTTATCACGGCTAATATCTGATTTAATGCTTCCTTTTCTTTTTCTTCCATTTTAATGGGAGACTAAATACAACAAAAGCGAAGTAAAATAACATAGTACAGTTCCAAACTAAAATAGCTCTGACATAACTGACAACTACTAAGCCCGGTAGAGTCAGCTTTGTTCTAAATAAACGCCGCTCAGCGAAGCACCTCCGGCGTTTGTATGTGTTTGTTTATGTATGGGACTCTGATCAAAAAAAGCTGACTTGTACAGCACACGCAGAGTAACAAAAAACAAAAAATAAATGGAATAAAAACTGCTACGGTTCTTTCATATAGTTCGCTCTTTATATTTTATAAATTGGCGCTTACCGAGTTTATTCATTTTGTTGTCACTAAACTAAAATAAAAGTATATACACATATATTCTTCTAGCAACATAAAATATACACAGATTTTTCATTCCTCTCCCCTCCTTATGAAAAAACTGTTTACACGTTTTTCCCGCGATTTTTTGATGCATTTATGCTTTAAGAGCTTCACTGATAATTCACAAATTGCACACAACACAGTTAACACTAAGTCATAGTCAATATCTACTGTACTTCTAGAATTTGTATTAATTTGTTTAAAAACTTTAAATGTCGTGCACATTTATTTTGGTTTAGTTGCTTGTTGGCCGGATGGTGGGTGAACAAGGGGAACAAACATGCTTCGAACAGCGTGTACGAAGTGAGTGCGAGTGGTAGGATGATACGAATGTAATCAGGGCTGCAAACAGACACTCAGTGTGGACTAGATTATTTATTTATCATATGACATTAAAGTAACACACACACCTTCCGACCGCGAGCACAGCTGATTTTACAATACATTGGGCGTTTGTCCACAAACTTTGCAACCGTTTCAAGCTAATTTTGTCTTTATTTGCGTGGATAGTATTGCGCGCTAATAAAAAAATCTGTGCAAAAATTAGCAAGATCGATATAATTTACAAAATTTTTAAAATACAAAATACAAAGTTATTGTGAAATACTTTGTTCTGTTATGTTTCCTGAATACCAGCGAACAAATAGTTATTTTGCAACCATTCGCCCACCCAAAGTAATACCAAATATATTAATTTAACTAAAACTCTAAGCTTGTAAAGGATAATATAATGTAATATTAAAATATATAGTTTTAAGCATTTGGTTTAACAGTTTTTACATTGTTTCGTGCTAATTGACTCTAGATGTTGCCAAATGTTTTTCAAATGAGAATGAAATTCATTATGAGATTATTCCACTTCCTCCCCATTGCCTATGGAACCTATCACACAACTTCGACAAAAACCAAAAATTGTTCGGTTTTTCATACAACTACCTATACAACGGCGTGCTACTTGTTAATGTTTTATCGACTGACAGCTGGAGTATATAAGAACAAGAATAATATATCATATATATTTTATTAAAAAGGGCTCACGATATTTATACGATATACTAAATGAGAGTTTCAAAGAAATTTGTTTTTCCAGAAGTCGAAGGTGAGTACTATTAAGTAAATTCATTGCTAGAAAGTTGAAGGACAACATCGTTCTTAATACTTTGAGATCCATTTATGATGACAGGAGCACACTGCTCTGGTTCTACCGAGATAGACAGTTACACCAACTTTAATTGGATAAAAGTCCTATTTTAAAAAGATATAGAAGAAACAAAGAAGAAACAATTAATACTATATGCAGATTTGTATTTGTTCTCACATATTGCAATGTATGTCAATGCAATGTCAAATGACAACAAAATATCGTTGTTGCAGCCCTTTCACAAACGGAACCATTTTTCGGCGTCAGTATACATCAAGTGTGGCAACACGTCAAATTGCGAACTAAGCGAAAGCAAAGAAAATAAAAAAAAGAGGAAACAGAACTAAAGCCGCTACATATGTAAAGCGGTGGTGCGAGTGTGGATTGTAATTAAAATAAGGAATTCACCTTTCAACATGTCGAATAATGAAACGCAAGTGTCTAGCTTGCCTTTGCCACCTACACAGTACATAAATCTGTATTCCGATGAAAATATACGTCGGAATCGTGCACCGCGTCCTCCTCCACCCCCGGGTCCACATGACTCCTACAACATGTTTGGTGTGCAATACAATAACGACGAAATGATACGCTCACTGGAGTCGCAGAACATTAAACGGCTCATTCCGCTGCACTTTGACAGGCGTAAGGAGTTGAAGAAACTCAATCATTCGCTCTTTGTCAATTTTCTCGACCTCATTGATATGCTCATATTGAATCCGGACAGCCCAAGACGTACGGAAAAAGTGAGTTCCTAAAATATACATTACAGTGACTATCGTTTATCCTTCTTCTGCGCCTCTCCTAGGTCGATGATCTCAATTTACTTTTCGTGAATATGCACCATCTGGTTAATGAATTCCGACCGCATCAGGCACGTGAAACTTTGCGTGTCATGATGGAAATGCAGAAACGGCAACGCGCCGAGACGTCCACACGTTTCCAAAAGCATTCGGAGCGAGCCCGCGATATCGTCAATAGCGCCTTTACAGCACTACCGACGATTGAGGATACAACTGCTGAAGGTTCTAGTCCCCTTAAACTAGAGGTCGATCCTTTAGAAGAAAATCCAGTGGCTCGGTGTGATGCCGGGTATCGAAACGATCGATTACATTGCAGACTTGTCGATGAGCTTGTCTAGAGTGCATCTATGCAGGGCTAGTTGCTATTGTTATATTTAAGTAGAGATGATGAAATTAACCAAATTTTACATTTTTGAAATTATTCTAGCACTACTGAAACCCATGGGTGATAAGGTGGCGCAAACCGTGTGAATTTCAAAGTTGTCACTATTGCGAATTTATCATGAATCTGCCTAATCATGGTAAAAGTGAAATAAAAATGAGAAATAAACCAGAGTTATGTACATATACGGTCAAACCTGTTTAGGTGCGGTGTATGAAAATATAATATGATTCACTAAATTATTGGCCATTTAGTTATTTCATTTGCCGAACCAATAATTGAAATATATATGAAATAGATACATCCTTTAAGCTTCCCCTAGACGCACAATATTTTACTCAATATATTGGCCCATAATGGATATTGAGCAATGTCCAGATTACAGTAACAGAAAAAAAAATTAAAATGAGAAATTGATTCAAAAATATCGCGTTTGGGCAAAAAGTTTAATTCTTTGCGCACAAATTTCCGAAAGGAAATAAAGTGCATAAAATACTTAGAGAGGAGTTGTGCTGGGTCAGACGACATAGTTGAATCAAGCCAATGGTATTTTGAGGAAATTAAGTACCTCATCGGGCAGGATGAACCGAGTACATCACAAAACACCATTGAGGGTGTTATTGAAAATTCTGTGGATGATATCGACAATGGAATAATAAACACTTGTACAATTACTGTAAGTACAGTTGGGAGCAAAAAGCAAATTTTAAAATTTGGTAGTTTTACTTTATTCTTTATTCAATTTTTTTTAATTTCAAGTGTAACCATTCTCAGTAGTTCATCAAATAATGCACTATCTACTCGCAAGAAATTTCGAAAATCACTTGGTTCATTACTTCTATAAAAATATATTAAGTAAAATATTGTGCATCTAGGGGCAGCTTTAGGCTAAACCATATACAGTTTAGCTGAATCAGTTACTTTGCGAAGCTGGCAATGTAGCTATCCTAAAAATGCAGCTAACTCCAACACGCTTCATACTAAATTTTACAAAATCAATGGTAATTATTTAATTTTATAAGAAGGAAACGCAATAATCATTCATATTTAAACAAATTTGGAGTCAAATTTCTACATATTAAATACATTTAATTTCCATGTTATTTGAAATAGTTATTTCCTTTTGTGCCGTTTTCGGCATTTAATTTAAAAATTTGTCTTCATTTATATCCAGATATTTTAAAAATGCCTCACATTTATGGTCAACAGATAATTTCTTTAATATTTAAATGGCCCAGAAACCTTCTTTGAAAGTAGGAATCTCAGTCTCGAAATCATAACGTTTTCACGTTAAGAAACATCTTCATCATTAGTTTTGGCTAAGCTAGAAAGGATTTCTTCTTCTGTCTTAGACCCATAAGATGGAAGACTTGAATCCCGATTTACGAAATCATCTTAGTTAGATTCCAGTCAGCAATACCAAAAGATTCAGGAATTAGCTCTTTCTCCACTTCTTCCTGTAGTGTGTGCGGAATGAATTCTGCCTGAAACATAGTGTAAAATAATATGTGAAATTAACTTTAAATTAATATTAAAGCTTTAAGTATGGGTAAATTACTTTTCCAAAGCAATTGTAAATCGTTGATGATTTTACCAATGCCCATTCTTTGACAAATTCTTCCATCACTTCAAGGCCATCAGTTGTTTCTAATTAAGTGTACTCTACTTTGTAAGTAAGCAGTAATGCAGGTAAGATATCACGTGTGAAGACACAAGCTGCTGCATTATAACTTTCTGCTGATTCGCCATGTATCTTCCCAAATTTAATGTTATGGCGAATACACTAATGCCCCAGCCATTTGGTATCCGGATCGTAGTCGATATTGAGCTTATTAAAAAAGTCTTTTGCTATGGCACAGTTAATTGTTGATCTATCCGCTCTACACTTCTTGACAGTTTATTTTTATCAGTCCCCTTCTTAACAGCGTCAATTTTCCCCAATTTTAGTTTGTTTGTTTGTGTTAAACCCTGAACGCGCTTAATTTTGTCCAAAACAAACACATAAAATCACTGATTTTTTTTTTTAATTGACATTCACTAGAAACGATCACGAGTAAAAATGTGACGAACAGATAGCGCAGCTAAAGAAACTTTGTGGCGACATCGCGAACGAATTGACAACGATACACTTTCTGCCACAATTACATTACTTTATTTTTATCTATTAAGATCTAATGAAAGTTCATACCGAATTAAATATTGAAGTGGTAGTATAATACATTCCCACAACTTTTGCATTGCTGAAGATGAACTAAGAAGCGAAACAGAGAAACCAAATATTGCTTTTTGTCAAAATCTCATCTCTATAGCAAAATACTGAAAGATTTCTGCTTGTGCCCCTTGTATAACAGTGAAACATAAATTCATAAATTTCAAATTAGTTCTGTTTCCGGGGGATATTTTTTTCATCTTTCACTTGACTTTCTTTGTTGACGTTTTCATCTTATAGGTGACTAATTTATAAATTTATATTAAAAAATTATATATATATTATTATATAAATTTTCGGCTCTTTTGATAACTATAGGAACAAAGCGTAACTAACCAACCAACGAACACTATAAATTACGCTTGGCGCATAGTCTTCCACCACGACACCGCTAGGCTGGGTACTTCTGTTATGGCAGGCAAAAAGTTGAAGGACTTCGGCTGGGCAGTGTTAATGCAACCAGCATGTTGACCGGACCGCATCTGAGTTCCATTTAATTCATTCCATGCAGATCGTCTTGGTGGCGGAATAGTTAACTTCTAAGACGAAGCCCCTGAATTTCTACAAAGACGCAATATTTACCCGAATTATAGTCGTAATTTCATTAATTTCCTTCAAATTTTACAATATATAGGTTGTTGCAATACACTAGAAAACAGTCCTCCATAAAATGGCTTGGTTGTAGAATCATATTTAATCAATAAAAAAGCTATATTTAGTCCACTTCATCTGCTAAGGGGTGCCTTATTATATCCATTGTCTACAATGATAATGAAATGTCATTTACTGCCAATACGAGGCGCATAAGCTAGAAATGCAACTATCCGAATGCTGCTGAAACAAAATCTTACATACAAAATTTCGATTCTTTGCCGGGTTCCACATATTTATTGCACTTATCTCATCGATGCAGCTAAGTAGCTATGCAGCTAAAGGCATTATACTGTACATCAAATAAATTCCACCTAAAGCTCTCAAGCCACTGGACCAGCAAAGGCAGATCAAGAATCCCCTTGGACCAATTTGAACAATCTTCTTTGCAGCCTCCCGCTTCTACCAGGTCAAGCTCCAGTCTTCAGCTTCAAAGATTGGACGATCAGTCCCTGCTCGGGCGCCAAAATGTTAATTACCAACCGTGGCGTGTTCAGCGGCCGTACTCCACTTTCCTTGCGCTTCCACTTTAATCGCCGCACCAACCAATAATTACGAACGCGCTCGCTGGCCTTACTAATTGACAATGATTTATTAAATTCTTCCTTACATCATCCGACTTACTACTACTAGTTTAACATAATGATCCTCCCATTAAGCTTAAAGCTCTTAAAAGCTTAAAGGTTTTAAACCTGATATTAGGTTCTCTCGATGATTTGCTGATCTTTTGCGATGATTCTGATTCTGAAATATTCAAAGGTCTTCCTGTTCTAACTATCCAAAACTTTCTGCTGTCTCTAGTACTTTCTTTAGTAACCCTAAGTAAACCTAGAGTCCTCATTACTCTTGTTAAAGCTAGTATCGTGAGTTCGTATTCGTAAATAATAGCATCATAAGTACCTCCATGTGATTTGTGAATAGGCATTGCCAATGCAGAAACAACTGGAATATGTCTTCGTTTCGCTTTTATAGTTTTATGGTTATTAAGTGGTATGGATGATGTCTGAGTAGTGATTGTCACAGCATTATTGTCAAGATTGAGCCGCAAACTAAATTTGGTGATTTTCTAAATGATACAATTTTCCTACAATGCCATTGGATAATACATCCGCAACGTCTATGGTATACTATTAATTATCATGTAAGGTCGGTCAGGAACTACAATTAATTCGTAAGGCAATCCACCAATATCACCAGTTTCCATTTTATGCAACTACAACTGCTGCCTAGTCTCGTGTCTGCATTCAACAGTGAAGGTTGTCTTTCGTGCACAGTGTTTAGTCAAATTCTTCTTGTGAGTGCATAATTTGTTTTCTGCAAAGGCGTTGCCCCTTTTCTTGCCCACCGTGTGACGGTTTAAGCGCACGATATATTTTTAGACATCGTGTTACTGTTATCTTGCCCTTTGGGCAAGACTAAGGCCCTCGTGGCACCAGCGACGGTTATCCAGGGTTCACAAACTGTTTATCAAAAAAATTGTATTTGTTGATTGACGAAGACTATTGTTTTGAGCGTCAGACAATTGCAATATTTAGTTATAACTATTGTTTGTTTTTTGCTATGGTATGAATGAGAACAGGCTTTATCACTCACACCTTAGACATAAGCTGCCGAACTTTGAGAAAATTAGGCAAATAGCCGGTGCTTCGCCTGAACTTCGCGCAACTCTTGCCGGCGAGTTGCAGAAATCCAGTACAAATTATTCTGGTCTGTTAAGCAGTTGTATGGCAACTTCGACCACTACAAATACCATATTAACATTTTCAACTGTAGGTTGCACGTCAACACATACTACAGCAACTACTACTTCGGACTATAAATGCTCGGCTCTAACCTCGGGTGAAGCTATTTCCAAAATAAGCGTAGCAACAGTTGTAGCTTTAGCTAAAGACTGGACATTCCAATTTCCACAAATTCGTAGGAAGCAGAAAGGCGCAGTTAAAGCTTCGAACACGATTTTCAAAAATAAACTACAAACAAAAACCGTATTTGGTAGCCGAAAAACTCAAAGCACTGATTCCACATCAGTGGAGACATCTTCCAGTAATCGCTTTTCAGCTTTATCCGAGGAAGCTGATGCCTTAATGGAGTTAAACGACTTAAATATTCGCCAAGATTCTGCGCAAGATAGTGTCCCGTTGTGATCTGGCAACTTGCAGCATGGAAGCGCAAGTCAACAAGTTGGATGAACTTGAACGAGTCCTTAACTCAACTCGAGTTTTTGCATCACCAACTGAGGGAAAACAAGCCCTTCAGATTGGTGTTGAAAGATATTCACCCTCATGTTCCCAAGGATTTAATTGAGCGTACCTTCTCCGACAGAGGGTTGGAGGTGCTCAATATGTATTGCCCAAGAAAACCTGATTGGCGTAATATCCCTACCAAAGAGGAAGATGGTGATGTAATAAACAATGCCAAAACCGGGCCAAATATGTTCTACGTAAATATTAAACAATCTCCCAATTCGGTGGAGGCACTAAAAATTAATCAAATTTGTAGACACAGGGTTACCATTATAAGGGAAAACCGTAACAAAAAGCTGGTGCAGTGCTACAAATGGCAAGATTTTGGACTCGTAACTACTGCCTTAAAAGGCCAGTTTGCGGTAAATGTTCAGGCGAGCACCCTACTGGCTCAGATTCTTGTGAGTTACGTTCGAGTGACAGCAACATGTGTGCCAACTTTGGTGAAGATCATATATCTACGTTTAAGGGCTGCAAAGTAAGAATTGACAAGGTATCGCCAAGAACAAGGAAGATCTTTTACTTTTCCTCAATGCGAACTCTATCGACATTATGCTGTTAACAGAAACACATTTATGCCCTGGAAATAAGATATACATACCTGGCTACGACATTTATTATGCAAATCATCCTAGTGGCAGCGGTAGAGGCGGTACTGCTATTATTATTCGAGCCAGCGTTATGCACTTTCAAAGTGAGCCAATCACGTGCATGAATGTACAAATAGCGAGCGTGAATGTGCAGATGAATGGTGGAAACGTTACAGTTGCTGCCTTGTATCTTCCTCCCAATGTTCCGTGGACAAAGGTTGAACTTGAACAATTAATAAATTCCTTAGGAGGCCGTTTCATCGCCGGAGGTGATTTTAACGCGAAGCATTCATGGTGAAGCAATCTAAGATCTTGCGTTCGAGGAAGGCGACTGCAAGATGCCATAGTAAACAGTTCATGTCAGATTCCAGCAACTGGTGAACCAACTTTCTATTCGTACAACTCTCAGTTAACCCCAACTGCCTTGGACTTCTTTATTACAAACGGAATTGCAAGAAATACGCTTACTGTTGAATTAAGCTTTGAACGTTCCTCAAACCATTTACCAGTCGTAGCTACGTTGCATCGAACAGCACAAATCAAGCATAAAAGACAACAACTGCTTCCATCCGGCTCTTCTATACATACTTTAAAAACTGAGTTGAACAGAAATTTAACCCTGAATATGGAAATAAACAATCCAGAAGATATATATATATATCTTTATGTGCAACATCAATCAAGCCGCTGCTTGCGCCGCTTCAAAAATTTCGCAGTCAACAAACCAACGACATACAACTCATCTGACTTCAACAGCTGCTACCCTACTCCATTTAAAAAGGAGAGTCAGAAAAGAATATGCCAGGACGGGAGACGATCGTGTGCTCCAAATTTTTAAGAGACTGTCTAATCGACTGCAAAAGGTGCTTGCTAGGGATCGGCAAGTACAAACTAACATCATGCTGAATAACGTAAGCCCAGACGAAACCACCAACTATGCCCTGTGGAAGTTAACAAGCCGATTCAAGAGGCAAGTTATCCCAAAGGCCCCCAATAAGGATTCAAGAGGTGGCTGGTGCTTCTCCAGTCAGCAGAAGGCCGAGGCCTTTGCGGATAGTTTGGAGGAGAGGTTTACTGCGCTAAATCTGACGTCGAACTTAATGAAAAGACACACAGAATTATCCCTAGAGACACCATTCCAAATGTCCATGCCTGTAAATCTAGTGACGTTGCAAGAGATCAGGCTACAAATCAAGCAGTTAAATGGTAAAGAATCACCTGGAGAGGACTTCCTTGATAACAAAGCCATTAAATCGCTTCCAACCAGGACGGTACTTTTCATTGTATTGTTGTTCTATAGCATTTTGAGGATAGGTCATTTCCCAGAGGTTTGGAAATCGGCTCTAATTACGATGATCCCGAAACCTAACAAGCAGCCATCTGAAGTGGACGCATATAGACCCATCAGTCTCTTACCTGCCCTCGGCAAGATGTTGGAAAGGTTATTATTAAATCGTATCCTGCAGCTTTCTACCATGCCACAACTGATTCCTAAATGGCAGTTTGGATTCCGTAAGAGTCACGGTCTTCCAGAGCAGCTCCACCGTGTTGTCAACTTCGCACTTGAAGCTATGGAACACAAAGAGTACGCGGTTGCAATATTCATGGATATCCAACAAGCTTTCGACAGGGTGTGGCACTGTGGTCTAAAATACAAGCTGAAACAGTCTCTTACTCCTCAGCTGTTTCAGGTTGTAAGGAGTTACCTGAACAATAGATCCTTCTGTGTGGTTGTTGATGGCACCAAATCATCTAAAATACAAATCTGCGCTGGTGTCCCACAAGGAAGCGTACTAGGACCCACTCTCTATACCTTATATACATCAGACAAGCCAACACAACAACGGAACAGGAACAACGTTCTCATAGCCACATACGCCGATGACACCGCTGTATTGACTAGAAGCCGTCTTATTTGTGATGTGGGCCAAAAGGTGGAATATTGGCATAAATTTAAACAAATGTGCAACTGTCACATTTACTAACAGATCAGCGACTTGTCCAGCCATTTCTATGCTGGGTTCTCCAATCAAACACGAACCAGCACACAAATATTTGGGAGTCTTATTAGACAGACGGCTCACTTTTGGAAGACATACTACTATGGTAAAACAACAGTTTTGTCAAAAGCAAAGAAAATGGCTTGACTACTTTCCCCCAAAAACAAGCTTTCTCTACCCAACAAAGTAGCTATTGTAGTAATGAAACACGTCTGTTCGATTTGACCGCCATATTCAGAATGCCACTCTTTTATTTCTTTTCTTATAGCTTCACCTAACATTGCTGTAACATAACATAACATAGCCTTAACTTAACTTAACATTGCACTAACATCAGATATACTTAATATTACATTATTTACAAAATTATATTGAGTCCGATCTGGAAGTATGCGATGCAGGTGTACGGAATTGCGTCCAAAACCCAGCTAAACAAAATACGAGTGGTTTAAAGTAAAATATTAAGGAGAATTTGTAATGCTCCATGGTATATGCGTACATGGGATATTGAAAGGGATTTAGGAGTCCCTAAAGTCGGTGGCGTTCTTCAAATACAAGCCAAGAAATATTTGGAACGGCTTAGTTCTCAACCGAATGCACTAGCCAGGCGTCTTACGGGAGAAAGGCTAAGAGCTAGGATAAGAAAATTAAAACGATGCCACCCAGAGGATCTTCCTGACAGAGTCCTCTCTTAACATATATTTTTAAGTTAAAATGTAAATTTAAATGCATGTTAACAATGCTGTCAATTTTTTAATTTACTACTTTGGTATAGTCATTAGTTTTTTGTTAGTTTTTTACATATAATTAGTTTAAGCTGCCATTAAAATAGGTAGTAGTTCACTAGTTCACAAAAAAAGAAGCGCCAAAAGTATGCACTAAAAACTGTCTTTAGGTGGGTTTCTACCAACAAAAACGATATGTACATTCACTTTATGCCGATAATTTTTTTATTGAACTTCATATGTTTCTACTAACAATAGTGACAAATAATGCATTTTAATTTTAAACAGGCAAAGAGATTTAAAGATTAGCATTTTGATCTACCAAAAATCGCTTAACTTAAAAACTTAAAAAATCGCTTAAATTAAAAAGGGGGCAGCGAAACAGAACACAACAATAACAACAAACAGCAAATGTCCCTTGGGGAAAACCTATGGATAGCTATTGAGAAGATATACGTTACCTATGTTTACAACCCACGTGTCTTAAGTCAATTCTGAAAATGCGTGCTAGGGATGTTTCAAAAGACATGCCAGGCGACTTTCAAATACATTGACATGGTAACTATTCAACGTTCGAAACGCTCTCCACGCGAGATCAATTCGTCATATCATCCGAAATGCTTTTCACGTATGTCACAACCTACGAAGAAAAAGGATCCTGGATCCTAATACATAATATCGCTTAACAAAAGACGCAATAACCCTAAAGTATGCTAACAACTTTCCAGTGGATGTTGGAACGCAAACAACTCTAATTACGATTTATTTAAAAGAAAAACACACAACTAAATATAGATGAATGATGTTTACAACATTATTTTGTTTGTGCTCTTCTCAAACTCAAATTAATTATCTCTATAACTGAATTTATTTTAAAACATCATATAAAATCATCTGATGTAGCCATAAGCTCTTAGCTATATGCCCTTAATGGAAGCTTATGTGAAACCTAATGGAAAACTAGCAATGCCAAAAACTAGGAGCCAGAATCGGAAACAAATCGTTACTTCATACCTCATTCTTGATATGCTCTTCAAAGGGTAATTACGAGGTTTGAAAGCCTGTAATTAACTTCATTTCATAGTCAGGTAAGCAAACTGGATTTGCTTCCTGGAACTTCCATAATTAAGAACGCATACGTTTTTCCGGTTGGTTTAACATTTTCAAGCTTGGACAATAGATTTTATATATTACATGCAATAATCGCAATTGGCGCGTCTAATACCGCTTTAAATATAACAAACCAAAAATAAACTAATCAAAATATTTTTTATTCCTTTTTAATACAAATTATAATTAAAGTATATCTTATGTACCACGGCTACTGGGTCTTTTGTTGCAATAAGCATAATACAAATAAATCACTCGTCGATATGGCGGAAGGAAAAACAAATAGGATCGTAGCTGTTAATGGAAGTCAGAGGTGGTAACGGATCGTGTGACATTAAATTGTTCGCTCCCAGCATGTCTATAAATTCGGCAAGCGGTACTTTCTTCTTGTAGTCGCAGAGCACTACGTGCCCTAAGATCGGATTTGTTGGCTCCATATAACAGAAGGCGCGTTGATTTCTGTAATAGTCAACTTCTTCATCGTTTAGGTGAATGTGATCCAAAACAGCATTGACGTTGGCCTCCAACCACTGCAGAACATTATTCTGACGCCAGATGACCTTTGCACGGCAGATGTAGAGACAAACCAGCTGATGCAATGCCGGTGATTGGCAGCTAGACGCTTCAGAGTTGAAGTATGCTGATGACAGAACCCGTTTGCCAGTCTGCGCTGATAGCTCATCCTGCAACGGTGTCAACACACATGGAAACAACATAAGCGCATGCTGCAGAGCCTCATTCGATTTCTTACATGCGCCATACAGCGAGTGGAGTGCGAGCGCATACGAATACGTCATATTGGTAAGCTTTAAAAGGCTTCGGGTTAATGCGTATTTTTCGTAGAAATCCACCAACCATTGAGCCTGTTTGCTGCGAAAGGCGTAGTAGTCAAGTACCAGAACCATAGCCAATGGATCCATTTCCGGCTCTAGTCTCAACACCAGTTTAGCGAGTTCAAACGCAGTACGACAGCAAGCGCGCTCTTCCAAAGCCTGGGCATGTTTGAATAGCACTATGAAGAAGTCGCGATTTTCTGGCCTGTGGTAATCTGAACGGCTCTTACTCGAAGAGAGGAAGTTGGGGTGCAATGCGGATTGCAGAACGAGCAATGCACGTTCAATGAGCTCTGAGGCCAAGTTCAAATCTCCGTTCATTTTACCTTAAAAGTGGAAACGGAAAGTGTTAGATTAAAAGAATAAAAATGGTGTACCAATACCCTTACATATGTCACTTAGATGTATTAAGCAGTCTACGTGGTACGGATACTCTTCAATTATATTTTTAAGACAATAGAAATCAGCCCGTTTTGTGGACGCTATTAATATGTGCTGAATTGTCTGATAGAGCCGACTATGCTCGAATCGGTAAAACTGTACGAAATCGAGGCGGCATCCGTGGCATGGTGATGCTCTTCTTTGTTAGTGACATTGTCCAAGAGTGGGTCACTTTTTTAAAAATTTTTGTCCGTTTGATCATTGTCCCCGCTGACTATGCGATTACTACCGTCCCACTGAACCTTCTTCTTCCGCTTATTCTTTTTTTTCTTTAATGCACCACTTGATTTAGGTATATTTGCCAATGCCGTAGGGTGTTCGAGTTTCATGTCATCTTCTTCCATCTCAGTCTCTTAAAGGTTCTGTTGATGGCAGAAGTAGAACATTTTGAGTAACATTTCACATTTGAATAACTCACCAATAAATCAAAAGGATTAAAGTGTTTTGTACACTCATTTTGTGACTCCTCTTCCTTCTCAAATTTAGCAACTTCTTCACTGCCATTGCGGATATCCTTACGACTTGACTCCAAGAGTTTTCTCATCGTGCGCGTCGACATTTTGTATCGACAAAATGTATTTTACTCTCTTTAAAGTCGAGGTAGAAAAGTTCAGGTGGTGTAAATCGAAACGAAAACTGATCTGGATCTTCTTTTTTGTGGTGGTATTGTATTTAAATATAAAATTAACACGTCAATGGAAGTGTATACTGTCGTATACTTTAAATTTGAGGGTTGTTGGAAAGCAAATATGAATATTTCTCAAGTTGAATGTATAAAGTTGTTTGCATGCACTCTCAAGCCTACAACGATGCTTGTGTCTTTATGTTTTTCTGATAACTAATGCTTGTTCGGGGCAAGCGTTCTATTTATATTAATTTAACTTATTAAAGTATCATTACGAGGTTCGGGCGTCTGTTTTGCGTAATCAGGTAGGCGAACGAGGAGATGCGCTATTTCAGGAACTTCCATAATTAAGAACGGATGCATCATCACTAAATAGACTTAAGGGTTGTGGTACATGCAATTATCGTTGGATTTATAACTCACACAAATGCAAGTAAATTGTGACTTTGTGCTAGCAACTGGGTGTTACATATAATGGGATTAGACGTTATTGTATAACGGTTGACGGTAGTATCCTGCCCACAGTGGTTTCTGCCATAGGCCAAAACTCAAAAAATGAGTGTCCACACTTTTAAACCATAACTGCTCTTATAAACAGCTATTTGTTCAAGCTTCACATGTCATATGGGCATTTCCACAAGAATTTCGTGATCGAAATTTTAAATGTTAAGAAACAAACTTTTTTTAATATTGTCTGGAAACTGAAAATTGTTTTTGTTCCTCTTGATTACTTTTAATGGCATTTTTCCTTGAATTTTTTTTTTTTGTCCACATATAGCATAAAGTTTATGGTTTCACACATCCAATAATCTTTGACTAAGAAGAAACAAATAACGGATCAAACTTATCGCGATGAACGGTAAATTTTCATTCTTCTTTCACTGGTGTTCGTTTGTGTTGATTACTTCGAGACCGCTCTAAGGGAGTGTCTGCCAAAAATTATTTAAACTGAATTTAGTTATTCCTGAATTTCGTTATTCCTTACAAAAATGAATTTTTTTTAATTTCAAAAAGTGTCGCGTTCGCCATTGTAATTGTATATTTTTTCAAAAAGAATTTTTTTTTATTTTTATTTTTATTTTAACATTCATATGTTTATGTAGATGGGTAAAACACTTACCGAAAATAGAAAAAAAGCAACAAAACGGTACTTGGAAAAAACAACAAAGATTCAGAAAAGTATAGAGAATACTATAATAAAGCAGCAGAGACGACTGTAGACTGTCGTGTACAGCTAACAAAATTGGCAAAAAATAACAAGTTGCTGGAGAAAGATTGCATAAGGAAGAATAGAAAGAAAAGTGGGACAAAAGAAAATGTGATCTCTGAGCCTCTCTTGCCTCCTGGTAGCAAGCAAGCATTTGAAAAAGCAGTGAACGCAAAATATATGTTATCAGTCGACTTAGAGAAAAAAATTAAAGTTATTTCAGCTTTATATGAAAAGTATATCGAAGCAGTAAATAATACAGCTTTTCCTTTTTTGAATGTGCACAAGAACACATTAAAGACACGAAAATAATGTATACAAGTATCACCCAGTGGTCGAAACTCGACCGATCGCCTGAATACAGGGTACAAAAGGTACTACAAAAGTCTAGTCTCCGTATTAACATATACATATATACTTCTTGTACATATTATATGCAATACAAACATATTATGTCTAATAGATTCGGTTTCTAAGACTTCAGTTCTTGCCGTCTACACATTAGAGTTTGAGTCGGACGTGAACCCATGCAATACAGAATGTGCCATTGCCTGTATTTGCGCTTTCCCAAGAACCCGATTAACGTCGCAATCACAAATCTCAAGTTATATGATAACACAGTTCGCAGTAAAGCAAGAGAGAGACAAGTCGTCGAAAAAGATAATACAAAAATGGAAGGATATATCAAATATACCCTTGGATCGGTTGCGACAAAAATCTAAAGATAAAACAAATTTACTGTTAGCTCTAAGAACATATTTATAATCTTCTGGGAATAAAGTCAAATCTAAATCTTCAAAAAAAAAAGATAAAAGTAGCTCAAACGGCATATTCTTTAAAAATAAATTCACATAATTTTCTTTTTTGTTGTCGATCATGTATTTTCTTAGCAATAATTAATATTTTGGCAGTTTATGCTATCTTGAGTTGAAATTACTTGAACTAAGCCATGTTGAAATTGTGATGGAAAAATTTATCGCGTGCTAAATGTCGCGTTCTATATAATTCTTAAGCTTATAAAAAAAACCCATGGATTTTAAAATCGTTTTAAAGTTTTTATTTAAGAAAATAGATGAAAATTTTGATGTTTGGCGATCTTTAACAAGAATAAGACTGAGCTCATGCGCCGATTCATGACCATGAAACATCTGTCCATCACTTCACTCGTAAGTCAAAAGAGCAATCAAAGGACTGGTCCCAGAGGGGAGATCCGGCGCCAAAGAAGGCAACGACAGTTCCATCTGCAGGGAAGTTTATTGTCCGTTTTCTGGGATTATCTTGAAAAAGGAAATACATCCAACGGAGAATACTAGGGTAGTTTAATACAGCGTTTGATTGATGCAATTAAGGAAAAACGACCGCATGTATTATTTTGTTCACTAAGACAATGCGCCTGCTCACACTTCAGTTGTTACGATTGAAAAAATCAATTGACTAAAGTTCAAATTGCTTCCTCATTAAGCCCCTCTGACTATTTTCTGTTCCCGTAGCGGAAGAAATGTCGCTAATCCGCCCTCACAAAATCCCAGCACCGGCGGATTACTATAGACAGCGGATTATAGTGTATAGGAACAATAAATTGAATGAAAAACGGTATCTCAGGCAAATTCTGTATTTGTATTTAATGATCAACAAACCTGTAACTAAAATTACTCAGCTTTCGAAAAAAGTATTTTAGTTTGGCTTGTTTTTTACCGAAATATATATTCTCAATAACTTGATCAAGTATTTTACGTAAATTTGTATCGCATGACATTCTAAGTGATTGACTTATGACCGTGTGGCGAAGTATAGAACTGTGTACGACATACCCTTGAAAGAGAAGTAGGACAGCGGGTTGTCGAACTGAATATATTCAATGACGGCGGAATACAGTTTGATCCAGATTAGTTTTGACTACAAAAACCGCGGATTATCGTCGTTGTCGGATTAGCGTGGTAGTATTGTATTTGCTAATTATAATCGGAGTTTACATACATAAGTCACACAGTCATGTTTACTAATTACAAATTCTGTGATTTCACAACCACTTTGCAATCATGGAAAAACAAATCCAATAGCTACTTTATCATTCATCAACCTACAGCAATAATTCTGTGTCATCGCACATCATTATACTTTATATACATATAAATGGTGAAACTAAAAGACTTAAAATTTTATCTATTGCCAACAGCATTTACTTACTCTAACCAAATCTAGCACCCCAGCCTTCTTAGCTGATTAGCTATTCGAGCCGCTGGAAATTTTTCCACTTTGCATGTCAAGAAAATTAACAATTAAGATTTAAACACCGCACCTTACAATATTGGGTCTAATTTTTATTAAGAGACATTTTTGAAATGAACATATTAATACACTAATAAAATCATTAAACACTAGATTAAATATTTTGACGACACAAAAGCAATAATACTATTAAAAATAGATTACGGCTTCTGTGTATACGGCAAAACAAACAAAACCAACAAAACCAGACAGTGGGAGGTATTGAGGACATGACTATGACCCATGAGTTTAAATCCTGCCTTCAGTGGGAATCGAACTCCGACCTCTGCAGTCGGCAGCCAGAGTGCCCTTCCACTATGCGAGCTAACTTATCTTCCCAAAATACTGGAGGTATTAACCATGACCATGACCATGACGATGACTATGACCATGATGCCACCTCCAGTGGGGTTCGAGGCATCCATAGTGGACTCCCACTATACTACCGAGGCACTCAAATCTATAATATATTACTATATTCGTATTTAAAAATAACAAAAAACGTATTTGCTAGGTTATAGAGATAATGTATGTACATTTGGCTACAACAATTTAGATAAATTTAATTGGCTATAATCAAGTCACGTTTCTACATAAATATTAACAACGCAAGTCATAGTGGTTCAAGTAGCGCAGAGATTCCCTTAATATTGGCTGCGAATCTCGGGAAAAAATGTCATCATGTAAAGTTGGCTTTTTTTGGATTCGACAACATGACTGATAACCCGGAGGCACCTTAATTGACATAGCATATTAATAAAAAGATTAAGGGAATTAGTTTCCAACAAATAACTTACACATCATCACAAAGCACACCATCAAGAATGGCGGTATGCATCCGATCTCCACGAAAACTGGAAAGAGCATATTGCCAGAGAGGGCGCCCAGACGACCGAACATCATTGTAATGGCGACAATGAGTGTGCTATAATTGGTAGAATGTTATAGTGACGCAAAATTTTCAAATATGTTTGAGTCTACTAACCGTAATTGTGTTGGGAAAAGGGCGACAACTACGCCCAGAAGTGACGAAGTCGAAATACTGGCAACCGTTACAAAGGTCGATGATATAATAACCGTCGTTAGACCACTCGTTGACCAGTAGAGTCCCAAACCAAAACAGCCCGAAACGAACAGACCTAGGGCTATTGAGTTTTTAGTAAAAATTAAGTTGATTGAAAATTATGGGAAAACTTACTCAACATGCGCTTAGCACCGACGGCGCGCACAATCGCACCTGCAAAGAAGTAACCAACGAGGCCACTAAGCGATACGATTATGTTATTTGTGTACATGTCAGCTGAGATACTTTTAGACTGAAAGTGTGAAAAGGGAAATTGGCATGAGTAAGCATGGTTTAAAACAAGCAGAACTCGAAACTCCGGCATGACAAGTCGACACGCTAATAGGATACTATATTTATCTTAAAAGCAAACAGATGAGATTACATTATTAACAGAAACTTACCGCTAAGCAATTTGTATCCGAATCGTAGTTATAATCTGCTTTGGTCGTTCTATTACGAGTGAACTCAAGAATTGTGCATAGATTAGCCGATGCATCTTCTTCACCCTTGTGAAGGGTTTCGTACTCCGCAATAGAAGCGAAGAGTTGAGGCAGCCAAAGGCGTATTGTATTCAAACCGAGTAATATACAGAACTGCATGGTATAGCAGTGTATGGAACGTCCCAAGAGGGGCTTCCGGAACATGGGCTTGATTTGCTGCATGCCAGCATGCAGTGACTCAATGAAGGAGCGTGGCGCAGGCTTAGGCTTAATGGGGCCGACCGTGGTGGTGCCGGAGTTAAGTTTCGGTTCAATTGTGTAAATGGCTTCATTTTTATTACTCTCACGATTCGGCACCTCCTCTACAAGCACTTTGATCTAAAGTTAAGGCAGAATTTGGAAAATGGTTTTGTCTCAGTCTCGTTCAACTCACTGGATATGTATCTGTTGGCTTTCGTGTGTTTATCGCATAAATCTTTTGAAATGCACGTAATGCCTCTGCATTGCGTCCTTGCGACATTAGAAATTTGGGGCTTTCGGGCAGTATAAGGAAGAGGATGCCGCTAATAAGCGAGGGAAGTGCGCAAACAAAGATAAAGATTTGCCAGGCGTGCACTGTAGAAAATTTAAAACTTCATATATACCATTAACTCACAAAATAATTTAAAATTTCTGACAAACCCTTTAAGCCACCGAAAATCACAAAATCCCAGTATTGTGGGAAAATGCCCCAGGCTAATATTGGTAACACTAATAAACCCGTTGAAGTCACAATGCCGAGTATCATCAGGACTCGTTGTCTGTGCTTGAGGCCATGCAGTTCGGAGAGGTAAGTAAAGAGGACCGCACCGGGACCATTAACACTGTGGAGAAGCAGATATGAAAACATATGAATTAAACTTAATAACGATTAACTCATATGAACTCACATAAAGCCACCAAAAAACTTAAAAATGACTAACATCTTGAAGTTTTGACTCAGTGCACTGCCGACC
This sequence comes from Cacoxenus indagator, assembly GCA_035041755.1. Taxonomy (NCBI): domain Eukaryota; kingdom Metazoa; phylum Arthropoda; class Insecta; order Diptera; family Drosophilidae; genus Cacoxenus; species Cacoxenus indagator. The sequence goes on from JAWNKX010000274.1 coordinate 1,001,292, forward strand.
ACGCAAACAGCATCCGCAAGATAACCATAAGCGAGTATTTTTTGTCTACCTTTCGTGTCTGCTAAGTAGCCCCAAATAATCGCCGAGACAATCATGCCAGCGTAGGTTATGGCATTCAATACGCCCTTGTCGAAGAGCGTCAACTTCAGATCGCATTCTGCAATGGGCAGTATATAGGACATCGTTGATGACTCAGACATACTGCCGAATTGGGCTGGTATTGCGACAAAGAGTAGAAGCAAATTGAATGGGCCGAATCCGGCGGCATCTATTGCCTGTTCAAAGTCCGCGGGTGCATCTTCCGTAGATTCTGTTGTTTCTATATGATAATAAAAATTAACGAAATATAATTTATTTACAAATTATCTAACTTTAATATCTCGTCCATATGAAGATCAGGTGGTAGTGTATTTACTCATTTCTTCTATTTTTATGAGCTATGTTTGTGCACCTATGTTGGAAGCTAGTATTCAATGCACCATGTCTGACAAAAAGAAGGCCCACCAGTAACTTATGGTCGTGAGTGGTATCAAAAATATAAATGTATGAAGACGCGAAATCGAAATCATTATTGAAGGAAGATCCAAAACAAACAAAAAAAAAAACCCTAAAAGACATTCGACTTTCTTTTAATAAAATATAATATAACAATTTGTAACAATAAATGTCAAATTTTTTATTGCAATGCTCCCTGGTACATGAGTACAAGGGATATCGAAAAGGATCTTAGGGTTCCTAAAGTCGGCGATGTTATACAGGCATAAGCGGGGAAATATCTAGAGCGCCTTGGTTCTCACCCAAATGCACTCGCGAGACGGCTAACTTCGAGAGCCAGAAAGAGAAGACTCAAAAGGTGTCACCCACAGGATCTTCCTACGAGGGTCCTTTCATAAGTTTCTTCTGTCAAATTTAGTAAATTTTCTTTATATAAATAAGTAATTGTAAATATGTAAATAGGTATTATTCTTTATAAGTTCTTTGTAAGTCATAGGTTTACATTTTTTTTCTTTTTCATTTACATGCAATTAGGTTAGGCTGCCACTGAAGGTAGTATAAAACTAGTTACTAATTATTTTAAATAAATACAATAAGTATTATATTAAAATAAAAATAAAATAAAAAAATTTTTTATTAATCATTTATTATTATTATTTATTATTTTTGAGGTGAAACTTCTAAGGGCGCATTGGTAGTAAAAATTTGAAATATGTCGACGCCGGGCAGCAGTGTTCTATGACAGAAATGTTAGAAAAATATGTAAGAGAAAGAGAGACGGAATACCCCGCAGTAGTACAAATTTTGTGTTTGTATTTGTGAGTTGCTTGAAAATATAAAAACGTTCCTCTCTCTTGAGCACGCACAAAAGTATTGCGCTCTTCGTTGTGTTCTTTTTCTAAAATGGTGTTCATCAGTATGACGCGTCATAGTGTCATCGCGACATCGCATTATCGTTCTTCGTGTCGCATTCGAGCGTTGAGCCGAAGTTGTAAAATAACAAAGTCGTGAGCAGTGCATGTAATGAAAAAAACAACAAGAGGCACGCGCTGCTGTTTTTTAAGAAGTTTCACTTCTACCATGCGTGAACTGCACACATGACCTTTGTTTTATTTATCAATTCTTATATACATATGTATATTAAGTATTAAGTGACAGAGAAGCACGGTGCAAAACAAATGTGACGTCTTTGCTAGATTCAGTGGTTTGAGATACGATGTCAATTGGATAAACCTCCATAACAGTTGGCACGGCAAGATCCCTATGCAGCGTGGTGTTGCGGACGTACCAAGGGGCGCCCGTAAATCTTCTGAGAGCCTTGCTCTGACACGCCTGCACTCTTCTGATGTTGTAGGTAGCAGTAGTGCCCCAAATTTGTATGGCGTAGCCTTTTATTAGTTAAAGATAACTTATTCGATGGGCGGAGGAGCCACTCCAGTTTCTTAAGCTTTTGGTAGCAGCGCGCAGTAACTACCTTAATGTGCTCCATTGCGGAATGATGCTTGTGTTGTAAGTCACAACCGGACAGACGCCTTGCCTTAATGTGAAGGTGCAGTGAGCTGATTTCTCAGAGTTTATGGGTATATTCCAGCGCCTGGCCCATGAGTGGAATCTATCCAGGTAGCTGGACAATTTCTCCGCAGCTTCGTTCAGAGAGGCAGAGTTGAATATAACTGCCGTATCGTCCGCGTAAGTAACAATAATCGAATTCTCATCTCTAGTTGTAGGCATATCAGTCGTATATAAGGAGTAGAGGACCGGAGCTAAGACAATCCCCTGCGGGACACCGGCTCTCATGTGACTGATTTTGGAAATTTTGTCTCTTACCGCCACAGAGAAGGTTCGTCGTTGAAGAAGCGTCGTAATAACTGTTTGCCAGGCAGGAGTATTTTTAATTTATGCAGAAGTCCATCGATCCATACCCTATCGAATGTTTGTTTGAAATATATCTCCAATCAAAAATGAGATCGATTTTACTAGTGTCGCAAATACATTTTTAACAATAAAGTTTTTCATGTGTTGTTTTGTCAACATAAGGAATTTTGAAGCAATTTTGCGGACCTGTTGATATGAATAAAAGGGCTCCGATCGGGTGTACATCTAAGAGCACTAAAGGTCTTCTAAAAATAGTTGATTAACGCAAAAATAAAATTCCAAAATTGACATCCTCTAAGTAAATGTGTCCTTTAGGAGAATTTTCTTAAACTACTATTTACTATTTTTATATACACTATGGCGTATCGAATTTCAGAAGAATAATTTCCACTGAAGCACACTTGAAATTTAAGGGATTGTACGAAGTTGTTTTTAACTAAGCCATGCCTTATAATTATGATATTATTATTGCTATTGTTACAAAATATTGACACCATTGATTAAAAGTGATGGCTGTCATGTACAATGTTTTCTGGTGAATCTCAATGGGTATAGTAACTATCTAACTAGCTAATTAATTACCTTCAAACACATTTTTTGCTAGACTTCGGATAAATATTGTAAATATTCTCACTTAGATTCATAAACCCAACATGTTCTTTCAATAGTATTATAATATATTATATATTTGTGGCGGAGATACCGGAAACTATAATATCCCTGGTTTACTGAGTGAAGTGTCCTTATACGAAGTCGTGTACAATTTTAGCATAACGTTAGTTAATGGCAATTCTTATTTCATGTGTTCTCCAGGTTTTGAGTTGCAGAAGTTCACACTACTTGTAGGATTAGCCAATAAAACTTTTCGTATGAAGTTAAAGCAAGAAGAAGTATTTGAATAGTAATTCATTTCTTTGTGACATCGGTGCATAATTTGGTTTATTTTTGTTGGTCAGTTTTGTTAATAATTTGATTGGTTTGGTTTCATGTTTTCTTTACACATAAATTCTCTTGATTTCGCATACGAATCTCGATGGTGATATAAATTCAAATCTAATTTTTATTGCACTCACAACCAATATTTTTTTTTAATATTCAAAAACAATACCATTTGATAAATTATATTCGTTTGGTATTAAAAATACCACTTTTAATTTTTTATGTTTTTGGAATCTTTGTCTTCGACCTTACCTTTTGGTTCATCATCGCTTTCATTTTCTTGTGCCATTATAAGCACAGTTTTGTAATTTTATTTTTTATTTTCTTTACTTTTTTAGTCTAAGACAAGTAAAGGAGCACGTTCAGTTATTTGTTTAGATCACTTAATGAAAATGCGCGTCCTATTTCAATGCTATTTCAATGCAATGCAATACTCTCTTAATTGACTCTTGAACTTGTTTAATTGAGATGGGCTATCATGTATAGATGATTCGTATTGATTTAAATATCACAGTTCGTATTTCTAGTTCACTTTATTCCGATTTGTTGATTTTAGATCCGCACGCCACGACGGAGGGTCTTGAAATGACGGGTTTCTATTAAAGCGCATCACGGTAAGTGGGGCATTTTATATCGCTCACACACATACTCATATTTGTACCACATGTTGTTATATGTTATAAAAATTGTTATTAAAACAGTTAAATGGTACAAAATTTTGAGTGTTTGTGTAGTGTAAATATTCACACTCGTACTCGTACTATGTGCTGCGTGTACACCGAGGTTTTAAAGTCTCATAATCACTCTGGTAATAGGCCAAAATAGGTGGCAGCAGCCTATAACCGAGGCTGACGAGCAACGCAGTTAGAGATAGATGAGAATGATACAACGATAAGAAGTCGAAATGATTTATTTACCAAAAAGAAATAAAAATTCATGCTCGTGATGACGTGGTATCCACTTTGTCCGATGAAAAGTTACTTGCAATATTATCGTCGAGAGTGTCAAACAAACAAATTTCTGGCTGACATAAGACCCAAAGGTCTCCAACTTCTCGCCTATCTAAGTGATAATTTGTGAACACATTAGAAATCCTCCGTAAGAGTCTAACTCTTTAAATAGTGAATAGTATTAGAACTTTCTAGTGATCTTTTGTAATATAACACGTTGTCTACATTTTCAATTATCTATAATCTTTGAATAGACCGGCCTGTAAGCCTAAAAAGCATTTCTTAAAGAAAATGGATTAATTTAATCTTCCAAATAAATTTAGTCACCTTCAAAAGAATTCCCACCTCTTGTAATTCACTTTTATTTCCTCGACCGAGTCAAAAGCCGGAGTCACTCGGTGCTAAATCATTCGATGGTTGCGGAATGATATGAGTTGAACTTTTGAAGAATTTGTCTCCAATTGTTATTACTGTGTGAGTCGGTAAAATCACTGTCAAGTAATGGTATGTTTCGCCTTGAAACTCTACATAGATATGAAGAACAGTGCAGCCAGTCAAAAAAAAATAAATAAAAAGTGAAATAGTAATAATAATAATAATAATAATAATAATAATAATAATAATAATAATAATAATAATAATAATAATAATAATAATAATAATAATAATAATAATAATAATAATAATAATAATAATAATAATAATAATAATAATAATAATAATAATAATAATAATAATAATAATAATATTAATAATAATAATAATAATAATAATAATTAATAATAACAAGAATAATAATATTAATAATAATAATAATAATAATAATAATAATAATAATAATAATAATAATAATAATAATAATAATAATAATAATAATAATAATAATAATAATAATAATAATAATAATAATAATAATAATAATAATAATAATAATAATAATAATAATAATAATAATAATAATAATAATAATAATAATAATAATATCGATTGATTGTGAAATTTTAATTACCGTACTTTTTAGATACGTTTGGAGATCTTGGATTTCATTTATACCACGGCCTAATATTAGAACGTTCAATTTGATGGCAGTGTCTCTCGATTGGTTCAGGTTCGAATCTAAATCCAGGTCTATTACAGCCTCGAAAACGGCTTTAATTCTGAGGAGATCATTGCCAGCACACGCTCGATATGATTGTATCCTTCCGATTAAAGATTCCAAACAATGTCTTCTTTCATAGAGAGATGCACCCATTCGATATATTGGTTATTGCTTTCGCATCTGTTGATATCAAGAGCTGTACTCGGAAGAGTCGATGTCTCAGACTTATTGTTTACTTGTCCATTAGCGGGGCATATTTCAATAGCTTCAGTCAGTGCATACTCTTTTTGCGAGAGTCGCTTTTTAAAACATTGGAGACCAGACATCGATAAGTTTATTTTTGAAATTAGTACGCTATATTTCTTCTTTTTGCTTCTCCAAGACGCCATTTTGCCACTTGGTTTTGTAGTCGCCTTCTTCGGGTATTAATGAATGATATTAATGTCTTTCAAAGTTAGTATTACTTGCTGACAACAAATATTTATTGGGCGTCACGACAAGAAATTCGTATAGATCTACACTAACATCCACCTTTTTGTGTTCCACTAGTGCTCCGGGGAAACCGTACACTACTTCCTAGTTGTGTTCCATCCAAATACAGAAATTTATTTGATTCTTTACCTCTGTAATTCCTTGTGCATCCTGATAGAGTGGGGAGCAAAACCGTTAACATATTTGCTGAAAATTATGTTTTACTGCTGTAGCTTCTGTTCTATTTCAATAACTATAACAATTATGTAGCTAAATAAAATGTAGACGTTTCCCTTCTTCAAATGAATAAATGAAACAATTTCATTCAAATTCAAAAGAAAATTAGAACCAAAAATTCATTTGTACCCCTGTTTAAGCCGAGCTTTTTCGACTTGTTTAATTTGCATGTATTTAAATTGAACTTGTAGGAAACAAACAAATGTTAATTTTGTATAGCTAGTGGTTAAGCCAATATTCAATAGGGTTAAGATTCGGGCAGGCTATTGAAAAATTATTTACAAAATCCCACAAATTACCTTGCAATTTGTCCAAATACACCTCCTTCTTCATTATTCCCCTTGTAGAGGAATTTGACTGTCTGTTTTACTTGCCCGCGCTCAAGTCTTTCATTGTTTCGACGGATTATGTTAAGCATTCCCGATGAGTTTCTCCCAGAATAAACTTTCTCAATCAAAACTGTCACGCGATATTCAAGGTAAATATAACGGCACTTTTCCGGTATTTAACACACAATTCCAAAACTGTCAAAATGAGTTAAAACAAGTTTTTTAGTTCTAATTTTTTTTTTTGGTTATTGAATAAAATGGTATTGGTAAATAATTTAGTGTTCTTTCATTCTCACAATGAAATGCACCACAACTCACACGATTTGTCTTTTTATACTTCCTTTATGTTCCATTGCAAATTTACTCCAGTCGACAATGTAATAACTCAATCGAACAACCCAAACATCAATATTAATTTTGCATTTACATATTTATATTAATTTATTACTGCTTTTTACCTACAAACTATAACACGTTCAATGATTTTCCCATGTGTTGCAACTTAAGTCATCATCCAGAACCATACCAACATCAGGTCAGCTTCATTGTCCCATCGACAACTAAATAGAAATCTACACGATATTTATTAATGAATATTTTTAATAGTAATGTATCAAGTTCATACACAGCCTATATATCTACTAGCGTTCCCGGCCGCGCTCTCTATTCGCAATAATACTATCAAACTTTTACTCTCAATACGCCACGCAACACGCCAGGTCCCTGCTAGTAGATATACATAATTATAGGTTCACACATATTTCAATACCTTAGGATTACTAGATCATAAAGCTTCATATAAGCCTCATTGAAATTCGTATACGAAGCGTTATTTTACTTTACCGGCCAATAATAATTTCATACCTATTTTCCTTCCTAACAAGTTCAAGCCCACTAGATTACTAGATCGTATAATACTCAATCTTATTATTCTTGTCGTCTTGAATTTTCAGCAGAAATTTATTGTTTAATACATTTTAAAGAAGCATAGACACAAACTCGACTTTTGAGTGTGAAGAGTATTACAATTTCACCATGGGCATGATCTTATTTTAAATCTGAATTATTATTATAATTATTTTTTATTGTAGCTTAGAAGCAATCTTGAATTGGAATGCTTTTATAGCCAGAGCACCGAACACCTTCAGGCTGACTTTTTACATGTGTATTTAGAGACTCTGCGAGGAGTTGGGTCGGACTGGGAATTTTTAAGGAGATGAATTGGTTGCGGATAAGTTTGCAGTTATTCGTGCAATGTTCAATAGTGAGAGTATGTCTATTGCAGTATGGACAGATCGGCGGTGATGTTTTGTTGAATAAGTGAATGTGTATACTTTGTATGTCCTAGCTTGAATCTAGTATAGATAATTCCGTGTTTCCTGTTTACAGTTATTGGTATACATGTTGGCTTCCGATATGGATTTGTTTTACAGATATTTTTCAAAGCTGCTTTGCTTGTCATTTTGACGAGGTTGTTAATGTTTTTCTTGCCAAAAGTGTTATGAAGAATTAGTGTGGCTGTTGTGGCGGCTTTTGCTGTTGTATACGCCAGGTGATTTTCTTTTATTCCTGCACGTCTTGGTGTCCACATTAGTTCAGTTTCCCTTATTCTGTCGTTATTGTTGTATTGCCGGCCATTTTTGTAGAGTTCACGAGCTAGAAGACTCTAAACATTCACGATTATGTTCGTATATGGTGATTTGGACGGCCAATTATTCAAAACGGGAATTCCGTGTTCATGAAAAACTCTGCTGTTGACCTGGCCTCATGAATTGGTGCATTATCTTGCCGAAATTTCCAGGTCACATCAGCACACGCAAAGCCATATAATGGCAAATACCAACGAATCATCTGCTGATATTTTTCCGCATTCATTCTGCTGGAAATGGATGACAATGACATCTTTTTGAGGTATCCAACGCACCCCAAACCATGGCAGAAACACTGCCAGAATGTCGCAAGCTGAAAGTCGCGCCATGACATGCCATGATTTGGTTCGGTGCGTAAATCATGTTAGTAGTTATCGAATCCATCTGGACCATCCAAGTTGAACTTGTTTTCATTCGGAAAATATAATTTTTTGCCATTTGTCTGTCCAACGTAAGTAGTCTAATGCGAAGTACAGCCGGCCTGTAATATTAACTTTTGATAGATAGCATTGTCTTCGGGCCAATTTTTTTAAGTTTTAAGAGCTGTAGAATGCGTCGCACATGAACGGATAAATTAATTTCATTCATTAATTGACAAGCTGACTTAAAACCGTTGCCAGCCCTACGAAACAATAGGCGTTTTTCGACACTGGTAACCGTCGATGGCCGGCCAGTAACTTAATTTTTGCCATATTTTTCACGATTTATGAAAAAATTTCTAACAACATTTTTTCTTTGACTGATTTCTTTCGCTATCTGGTGATTTCTCATTTAATTATAATCTTTCAGTGTAGAAATATTAGTTTTTTTTGCGTCATTTAATGGGATAACCATCTTCCACAAACCATATCATCGAATTTCAGATGATGACATCGTAATAAATATTTTAAAATACCACCGATTGACTCGACTTTTTCTTGTGTTGAAAACAGAGAAACACAAACCAAAGAAAGAAGAGTAAAGAAACCCCGTTTTTTACAGAAAAAGTCAAGTGGCCATACCCTTATTTTCCACTTAAAAGATGCACAAAATCAAAAGAAACGCAATTTTTGAAATTATTATTTTTTTTTTTTGAAAAATCGAAGTGGTTCCAACCTTATTTCGCGCACTGTATATGTATATCTCATTGGGAGTTGAGTCCTTTTTACAATATGCGAGTTGGAGTATAATTAAGTGTTCACTGAATTGCCATAATGGAATCATATGTTTGTATTTTATTATATTAAGTTCTGCAGCCTTTTTGATGATGAGCTGAAGGCTTGATGGTGCTTGAAGACCTCTTTTCCGCTTCATTTCATTGATTAAAGTTGTATGTAGTGTTGTGCCGGATGTTTCGGTTAGTCTGTTTATTTGTCTGCCAATGCTCCAATCGAATGTGGTACTTAGGTCGGGGAAACCAGCTTCTGCCAGGATGTTAGCGATGTGAGTCGTCCGGAAAGCACCTAGAGAGAGTCTGGTGGTGTGTATTGTAGAGTATTGTAAGGTGTGGTGTTTAAATCTTAATTGTTAATTCTCTTGACATGCAAAGTGTGAAAATTTCCAGCGGCTCGAATATCTAATCAGCTAAGAAGGCTGGGGTGCTATAGTTGGTTAGAGTAAGAAAATGCTATAATAAAATTTTAAGTCTATATATATATATATAATGATGTGCGATGACACAGAATTATTGCTGTAGGTTGATGAATGATAAAGTAGCTATGTGATTTGCTTTTTCATGATTGCAAAGTGGTTGTGAAATCACAGAATTTGTAGTTCGTAAACATGACTGTGTGACTTATGTATGTAAACTCCGATTATAATTAGCAAATACAATACTACCACGCTAATCCGACAACGACGATAATCCGCGGTTTTTGTAGTCAAAACTAATCTGGATCAAACTGTATTCCGCCGTCATTGAATATATTCAGTTCGACAACCCGCTGTCCTACTTCTCTTTCAAGGGTATGTCGTACACAGTTCTATACTTCGCCACACGGTCATAAGTCAATCACTTAGAATGTCATGCGATACAAATTTACGTAAAATACTTGATCAAGTTATTGAGAATATATATTTCGGTAAAAAACAAGCCAAACTAAAATACTTTTTTCGAAAGCTGAGTAATTTTAGTTACAGGTTTGTTGATCATTAAATACAAATACAGAATTTGCCTGAGATACCGTTTTTCATTCAATTTATTTTTCCTATACACTATAATCCGCTGTCTATAGTAATCCGTCGGTGTCGGGATTTTGTGAGGGCGGATTAGCGACATTTCTTCCGCTACGGGAACAGAAAATAGTCAGAGGGGCTTAATGAGGAAGCAATTTGAACTTTAGTCAATTGATTTTTTCAATCGTAACAACTGAAGTGTGAGCAGACGCATTGTCTTAGTGAACAAAAACCTTCTTGTTCAATAAATGCGGTCGTTTTTCCTTAATTGCATCAATCAAACGCTGTATTAAACTACCCTAGTATTCTCCGTTGGATGTATTTCCTTTTTCAAGATAATCCCAGAAAACGGACAATAAACTTCCCTGCAGATGGAACTGTCGTTGCCTTCTTTGGCGCCGGATCTCCCCTCTGGGACTGCTGCTTTGATTGCTCTTTTTCCTAACTAGTGAAGTGATGGACAGATGTTTCATGGTCATGAATCGGCGTATGAGCTCAGTCTTATTCTTGTTAAAGATGTTAAAGATGTTAAAGATTAAAAAGAAAAATTTTCATCTATTTTCTTAAATAAAAACATTAAAACGATTTTAAAATCCATGGGTTTTTTTATAAGCTTGAGAATTATTTAGAACGCGACATTTAGCACGCGATAAATATTTCCATCACAATTTCAACATGGCTTAGTTCGAGTAATTTCAACTCAAGATAGCATAAACTGCCAAAATATTAATTATTGGTAAGAAAATACATGATCGACAACAAAAAAGAAAATTATGTTAATTTATATTTAAAGAATATGCCGTTTGAGCTACTTTTATCTTTTTTTTGAAGATTTAGATTTGACTTTATTCCCAGAAGATTATTAATATGTTCTTAGAGCTAACAGTAAATTTGTTTTATCTTTAGATTTTTGTCGCAACCGATCCAAGGGTATATTTGATATATCCTTCCATTTTTGTATTATCTTTTTCGACGACTTGTCTCTCTCTTGCTTTACTGCGAACTGTGTTATCACATCACTTGAGATTTGTGATTGCGACGTTAATCGGGTTCTTGGGAAAGCGCAAATACAGGCAATGGCACATTCTGTATTGCATGGGTTCACGTCCGACTCAAACTCTAATGTGTAGACGGCAAGAACTGAAGTCTTAGAAACCGAATCTATTGTACATAATATGTTTGTATTGCATATAATATGTACAACAAGTATATATGTATATGTTAATACGGAGACTAGACTTTTGTAGTACCTTTTGTATCCTGTATTCAGGCGATTGGTCGAGTTTCGACCACTGGGCGATACTTGTATACATTATTTTCGTGTCTTTAATGTGTTCTTGTGCACATTCAAAAAAGGAAAAGCTGTATTATTTACTGCTTCGATATACTTTTCATATAAAGCTGCAATAACTTTAATTTTTTTCTCTAAGTCGACTGATAACACATATTTTGCGTTCACTGCTTTTCCAAATGCTTGCTTGCTACCAGGAGGCAAGAGAGGCTCAGAGATCACTTTTTCTTTTGTCCCACTTTTCTTTCTATCGCGCAACGATTTCTGCCTTATGCGATCTTTCTCCTATTCCAGCAACTTGTTATTTTTTGCCAATTTTGTTAGCTGTACAAGACGTCTTCTCCTCGTCTCTGCTGCTTTATTATAGTATTCTCTATACTTTTCTGAATCTTTGTTGTTTTTTTTCGGTAAGTGTTTTACCCATCTACATAAACATATGAATGTTAAAATAAAAAAAATTTAAAAAAATTCTTTTTGAAAAAATATACAATTAGGATGGCGAACGCGACACTTTTTGAAATTAAAAAAATTCTTTTTTGTAAGGAATAACGAAATTCAGGAATAACTAAATTCAGCTTAAATAATTTTTGGCAGACACTCCCTTAGAGCGGTCTCGAAGTAATCAACACAAACGAACACCAGTAAAAGAAGAATGAAAATTTACCGTTCATCGAGATCAGTTTGATCCGTTATTTGTTTCTTCTTAGTCAAAGATTATTGGATGTCTGAAACCATAAACTTTATGCTATATGTGGACAAAAAAAAATTCAAGGAAAAATGCCATTAAAAGTAATCAAGAGGAACAAAAGCAATTTTTCAGTTTCCAGACAATATTTCTCTGAATAACTCCATAGATAAACTGTAAATTCATTATATTATTAAAACTTAGACATTTTTAATAAACTATTTTAAAATGTCTAGTCTTTGTTCTGGGAGATGAATTCCCCAATTCCTTTTTGTTTGGTTGTTGGTTTAGCTGTTTTTTTTATTTACTCGTTTGTTATACATAATACTATATTAAAAAAATTTTGTTTCTTAACATTTAAAATTTCGATCACGGTTGACCTTCTTGTGGAAATGCCCATATGACATGTGAAGCTTGAACAAATAGCTGTTTATAAAAGCAGTTATGGTTTAAAAGTGTGGACACTCGTTTTTTGAGTTTTGGCCTATGGCAGAAACCACTGTGGGCAGGATACTACCGTCAACCGTTATACAATAACGTCTAATCCCATTATATGTAACACACAGTTGCTAGCACAAAGTCACAATTTACTTGCATTTGTGTGAGTTATAAATCCAACGATATTTGCATGTACCACAACCCTTAAGTCTATTTAGTGGTGATGCATCTGTTCTTAATTATGGAAGATCCTGAAATAGTGCATCTCCTCGTTCGCCTACCTGATTACGCAAAACAGACGCCCGAACCTCGTAATGATACTTTAATAAGTTAAATTAATATAAATAGAACGCTTGCCCCGAACAAGCATTAGTTATCAGAAAAACATAAAGACACAAGCATCGTTGTAGGCTTGAGAGTGCTTGCAAACAACTTTATACATTCAACTTGAGAAATATTCATATTTGCTTATACACTTCCATTGACGTGTACGCTAAATTTTGCATTTTATATTTCGAGTTATATTTAAATACAATACCACCACAAACAAGAAGATCCAGATCAGTTTTCGTTTCGATTTACACCACCTGAACTTTTCTAAATACATTTTGTCGATACAAAATGTCGACGCGCACGATGAGAAAACTCTTGGAGTCAAGTCGTAAGGATATACGCAATGACAGTGAAGAAGTTGCTAAATTCGAGAAGGAAGAGGAGTCACAAAATGAGTGTACAAAACACTTTAATCATTTTGATTTGTTGGTGAGTTATTCAAATGTGAATCAGTTATGTGAAAAATTACTCAAAATGTTCTACTTCTGCCATCAACAGAACCTTTCGGAGACCGAGATGGAAGAAGATGACATGAAAGTCGAACACCCCACGACATTGGCAAATATACCTAAATCAAGTGGTGCATTAAAGAAAAAAAAGAATAAGCGGAAGAAGAAGATTCAGTGCGACGGTAGTAATCGCATAGTCAGCGGGCACAATGAATAAACGGACAAAAACTTTGAAAAAAGTGAGCCACTCTTGGACAATGTCACTAACAAAGAAGAGCATCACCATGACACGGATGCCGCCTCGATTTCGTACTGTTTTACCGATTCGAGCATAGTCGGCTCTATCAGACAATTCAGCACATATTCATAGCGTCCACAAAACGGGCTGATTTCGATTGCCTTAAAAATATAATTGACGAGTATCCGTACCATGTAGACTGCTTAATACATCTAAGTGACATATGTAAGTGTATTGGTACACCATTTTTATTCTTTTAATCAAACACTTTCCGTTTCCACTTTTAAGGCAAAATGAACGGAGATTTGAACTTGGCCTCAGAGCTCATTGAACGTGCATTGCTCGTTCTGCAATCCGCATTGCACCCCAACTTCCTCTCTTCGAGTAAGAGCCGTTTAGATTACGACAGGCCGGAAAATCGCGCCTTCTTCATAGTGCTATTCAAACATGCCCAGGCTTTGGATGAGCGCGCTTGCTGTGGTACTGCATTTGAACTCGCTAAACTGGTGTTGAGACTAGAGCCGGAAATGGATCCATTCAACTCTGAAGCGTCTAACTGCCTACTTTAATGTCACACGATCCGTTACCACCTCTGACTTCCATTAACAGCTATGATCCTATTTGTTTTTCCTTCCGCCATATCGACGATTACAGGATCTTAAGCCTCGTAATTACCCTTTGAAGAGCATATCAAGAATGAGGTATGAAGTACAGATTTGTTTTCGATTCTGGCTCCTAGTTTTTGGCATTAAGCATTGCTAGTTTTCCATTAGGTTTCACATAAGCTTCCATTAAGGGCATATAGCTAAGAGCTTATTGCTACATCAGATGATTTTCTATGATGTTTTAAAACAAATTCAGTTATAGAGATAATTAATTTGAGTTTGAGAAGAGCACAAACAAAATAATGTTGTAAACATCATTTATCTATATTTAGTTGTGTGTTTTTCTTTTAAATAAATCGTAATTAGAGTTGTTTGCGTTGCAACATCCACTGGAAAGTTGTTAGCATACTTTAGGGTTATTGCGTCTTTTGTTAAGCGATATAGGGGTATTAATTTCCACGAAAACAGGATCCTTTTTCTTTGTAGGTTGTGACATACGTGAAAGGCATTTCGGATGATATAAGTCCAACAACAAATGTATGTGTTAAAAACTTACAGCCAAGTGTTAGATTTATCTTCAGACCATACTCCGATCCAACTTGACTACCAAAACAACGTATTAACTTAACGTAAAATCACCGAGATATACAATCATCGCACTGACTGGAAAACTTACAGAGATTATATTAAGCGATCGCTGCCGCTCAACATTTCAATTACAACTAATAACGACATAGAATCAGTAGTGATTCTCTTCAATGTTGCAATCGAGAAAGCTGCCCTACAGTCGACTCCTACACATACGAGCACAGATCCGCCTTCTCTGCGACGGCTTATCAACAGAAAAAGAAAACTTAAGACAATTTGGCAAATAATTAGAGCCCCATCTGCTAAAAAAAAAAAACTACAACAAGGCGACCGAGGAACTGAAAAAATATTTAATCGAACAAAAACACGAACTACTAGAAATGTATCTCCAAAACTGAGACCCGAAAAGATGATCGGTTGATAAAAGCTATAAAAAAAATGACAAACAAGACAATTCATCAACCAACACTGATAATGGACAATGGGACATGGGCTAGAACAGACCTTGAGAAAGCTACAACATTAGCCAATTATTACGAGAGTTCATCTGCGGAGAATGATACTACCACTGATGACTCACTACCTCCTCTGAACGGAGGTCGTTCAACTGTAGCACTAAAAAAGATCTCTACGAAAAAAATAATTGGAACTATAAAATTAGTTATTAAACATAAAAATCCCCAGGCTCCGAACAAACGAACTATTACTAAAAGAATGTCCCGTGGAGGCACTAGACTACATACAACATTTATTTAACGTGGTATTAAGATTAATACATTTCCCCAGTGAATGGAAAGTTGCCGAGATAATAGGTATTCGTAAACTTGGGAAAGACTACAAAGAAGCTTCCTCCTACAGACCCATAAACTTGCTACCCGGGCAGATACTTTTATGTTAAGTATAAAAACGAATACTCAACACCACGCCCGGTAAGCACGGGAGTTCCTCAAGGAAGCGTTCTTCGGCCACTCCTTTACACTATTTTCACCGCAGACATACCTCAAGCAACACAGGACTCTACAATGAGAGCTACGTTTGCAGACGACACTATTCTTCTATCCGGCCATAAAAGCATAAGTGCAGCAACATCAACTCTACAAAAAAACCTAAATAAAACCCTAAAAATAAACGAAACTTAAAATAAATGAATTGCATTGATTGTTAAACAAAAAATCGAAAGTCTCACTGCATAACAAACTATTAATATATAAAACACTCAACAAACCTATTTGGACGTACGGAGCGCAAATATGGGGGTCTGCGAAAATATCAAATCTATTATTAATACAAAGACAACAATCGAAAATTCTACGTATAATTACAAACACTGACTGGTATATCACAAACTTCGATATACACAGAGACTTGCAGATTTCCACAGTGGCTGAAGAAATAACTAGTTTAAGTCGGAGATACCAAACAAAAATAAGCCAACATATCAACATCGAGGTGAATACACTGCCTCTGCGCGAGCTACAGCACAGACGTAGACTTCGCCGGTCAAGGCCTGTCGACCTTGTCGACATTATTCTAAAGGCACCTATATTTTATCTCCGCTTATATGGAGTAACGTTACTGTCACCCCAATAAAATAAAAAGATATATGTATCCATGTCAATGTATTTTAAAGTCGCTTGGCGTTTGAAACATCCCTAGCACGCATTGTCAGAATTGACTTAAGGCACGTGGTTTGTAAACATAGGTAACGTACATCTTGTCAATAACTATCAAAACGCCTTGCATAAGGGACATTTGCTGTTTGTTGTTGTTGTTGTGTTCTGTTTCGCTGCCCCTTTTTTTTCAAGTGAAATCTTCTTTGGGTGAGTTCAGCGATTTTTGGTAGAGTAAAATCTTATAAGATCGCGTCACCGATCTCTTTGCCTTTTAAAAATTGAAGTGCATCATTTGGCGCTTTATTAGTAGAAACATATGAATTGTAATAAAAAAATTACCGGCATAAACTGATTCGACTATCGTTAATATTGATAGAAACCCACCTAAAGAAGGCACGGCCTAAAGTGAATGCAAGAATGTTTAATTTTTTAGTGCATACTTTTGGCGTAAATAAAAAGATTCTAAAACAAAATTCAAATGCTTTGAAAATGGTAATACAGGGGCAACAAAGAGAAGCGAATCCAAATATAAATAAATGAATAAATAAACAAATAGATTATCACTATAGAACTTAATCAAATTTGTTAAAGTTATTATTATTGTTGAAGTAAGCATGGTTTCCGCTGAATTATTGGAACACATGGATGCTTGCCTGAGGCAAATTTCTGCCTTTTTTTAAAAGATGTTTGAAGATTAGATGTTATACTCATAGGGGATTTGCGACAATTACCTCCAGTAAAGGCCACCCCAACCTTTAGTAAAATTAAAAACAGAATAATTGTCAAAACACCTTGGAGAAAATTAAAAAAATAAAATAAAAATGAATTAACACAAGTAATGAGACAAGAGAAGACAGTTTGACAAAATCTTAACGTCGATTGGAAATGGAAATATTCTATCGGCAGATGTAACACAGGTAATGAAATCAAATTTAGCAAAAAAGAAGAAGCTCAATTAGTATATCCCGAAGGAATTAGACTTATATTTGGAAACGCCGCAGTAAATGAGTACAACCATTCCATTTTAAATAATATATTTGGCATCGAACGTTTTCGTTGGTTTTCATAAGGCTGAGCAAGACCATTTCGTAGGCAGCAGTTGTAGTTGCATAAAATGGAAACTGATGATATTGGTGGATTGTCTTACGAATTAATTGTAGTTCCTAACCGACCTTACATGATAATTAATAGTATACCATAGACGTTGCGGATGTATTATCCAATGGCATTGTAGGAAAATTGTATCATTTAGAGAAAGAACAGGTGGGCGCAAGTCGACAAAATTAAGAAATCCAGTCCGCGGCTCAATCTTGACAATGATACAGTGCCAATCAGTACTCAGACATCTACAATGCCACTTAATAACCATAAAACTAGAATTGCGAAACGAAGACATTTTCCACTTATTTCTGCATTGGAAATGCCTATTCCCAAATCACATGGCGGTACTTCTGCCATTATTTACAAATACGAACTCAAACATCCTAGCTTTAAGAAGAGTTTTTTAAATATTTTTTTCCTCATATGTTGTGTACATATGTCTTTACTTTTAATTAAGACTATTAGTACATTGTTTAAACGCCATCTAATGGTTGTAGCTAACTTATGTGAGCAGATCACAAAAGTTTTCCATTTTTGCAAAGATGTAGGGGGAAAAACCAAAATAGTAACAAAATTGAATAATTTAAAATAAAATTAATACAATTATAGAACAAAATAAAGTAAACGATTTTTTTTTTTTTAAATTAAATTATAACATTAAACGCAGTAAACTGCATAACACATTTGTCAGATTTAAAGAATAATGACGTGACAATAAAAATAAAAAATTAGACTTATACTAACTTAATTAATTATAGAAGGCTGTATCCTTCTTAGAGGGAGATCATGTGGGTGCAGCCTCTTCAGTCTACGCCTTGTTGAGATACGGGTGAGGGAGAAAGCTAGAGGATTTGGGTGCGACAAAAGTCTGTAGTGATAGCGGCAGCTGTGAGAATTAATCACCTCCATAACAGTTGGCACGGCAAGATCCCTATGCAGCGTGGAGTTGCGGACGTACCAAGGGGCGCCCATAAATCTTCTGAGAGCCTTGCTCTGACACGCCTGCACTCTTCTGATGTTGTAGGCAGCAGTAGTGCCCCAAATTTGTATGGCCTAGCGCCAAGCAGGTGCCACTACTTGCAGATAGATGAGCCTTTTATTAGTTAAAGATAACTTATTCGATGGGCGGAGGAGCCACTCCAGTTTCTTGAGCTTTTGATAGCAGCGCGCTGTAACTACCTTAATGTGTGCACGCCAGGTAAGACGCTTATCCAGGATCAAACCGAGATACCGGATTTGCTCCATTTGCGGAATGATTCTTGTGTTGTAAGTCACAACCGGACAGACGCCTTGCCTTAATGTGAAGGTACAGTGAGCTGATTTCTCAGAGTTTATGGCTATATTCCAACGCCTGGCCCATGAGTGGAATCTATCCAGGTAGCTGGACAAATTTCTCCGCAGCTTCGTTCAGAGAGGCAGAGTTGAAAATAACTGCCGTATCGTCCGCGTAAGTAGCAATAATCGAATGCTCATCTCTAGTTGTAGGCATATCAGAGGTATATAAGGAGTAGAGGACCGGAGCTAAGACACTCCCCTGCGGGACACCGGCTCTCATGTGCCTGAAGGTGGAAATTTTGTCTCTTACCGCCACAGAGAAGGTTCGTCGTTGAAGAAAGCTTCGAATTAGTAAAAACTGTTTGCCAGGCAGGAGTAATTTTAATTTATGCAGAAGTCCATCGATCCATACCCTATCGAATGCTTGTTTGACATCTAGGAAGACTGCAGAGGAATACTATTTCAACTCAAATGCAGTAAGTATGTGATTAACGACTCGATGCAGTTGTTCGGGAGTGCCATGCTGTGATCTAAATCCAAATTGGTGATCAGGAATGGCTTCTTGAACACCCCGTACTGCCAACAATCTACTCAAAAACAATCTTTCAAAAATCTTTGAAAACGTTGGAAGCAGGCTTATGGGCCTATATGATGTGACACAGTTCTCCGGAGTACCAGGTTTAGGTATCATGGATATCGTTGCACACTTCCACTGTGTGGGAAAATGGCAGATCCGCAGCATGCTGTTGAACAGCAACGTCAGGAACAACACTCCCTTCCAAGGGAGTGCTTTCACCACCCTGTTGTCAATATGGTCATGTCCGGGGCTCTTCTTAGATTTCAGTCTCTGAATTTGAGTCACAACCTCTTCAGGGGTGACATGTTTAGTTGGACTGTGATCTAATATACATCTCGATAGGACTTCATTTGTTTCCTCAACGTCACCAGGGTCAGCCAGGCTAAAAGTCGTGAACCGGCTCTCCAACTCATTAGCAAATGCTTCTGCTTTCTCGGTCTCCGTACGCAGCCACTTATTTAGAGGCCCACGGATTGGAGCATGCCTGTGAGGCTGTTGTTTGATGCACTTGGTGGCACGCCATAGATTGAAGCCAGACTTTTTCATTAGATCCGCATTAGCCAACAGATTGTTGAAATGCTCCGATCGCACAGCTTGCATTACATTTTTCAGTTCTCGGGCAGCTCTCCTCCATGCAGCCTTGTCAAATTCGTTCCGTGATCTCATATAGCGACGTCGTAGCCTGCGTTTACATCTCACCAACTCCAGAACCTCAGGTTTTAAGAGAGCCTGAGGAGGGTTGGGTGAACAAGGGAATTGGTATGAAGAGGCTAATTCGGCGGACTCATGAATGTTCTTGGTGAACAAGTCAACCGAATCATCTATATCCTTGTCCGAATTTATTTCCATATTGAGGTTGATCCTTTCGGTTAGACACTGATGAAAGACCGTTATGTTAGCGTGGGGAGGGAGCAGTCTGGACCGGCTTACGATGTTATCTGGAGTCAATCCAAGTTTAATAAATAGTGGGATGTGGTCTGAGCTAAGGTCAGATGACTCCGCAATGTCCAGAGCTGTTGGATGAATGCCATTGTATATAGCAAAGTCTACTGCGTCGGGCGACCTTGAGGAATCGTATGGGTATGGGTTGAATTGAGTCAGACCGAATGGTTTCCAGCGGATGGTGGCGTAAAGATGACCGGATGAGTAAAGCGGCGCCCCCTCGCATACGGTTATCATCCGGATGATTAGCAGAATAGATTTCATATCCCTGAATTTTGAAGTATGTTCTAGTGCAGAAATGCGTTTCGGAAATGAGCATGACATCAATCAAGTTGACCGCCATGAACACTTCTAACTCATTTCTGTGATTAAGGACGCCGTCAGCGTTCCATATGGCGAGGTTCATGTGTGGTCTGCTCATTTTTTAGACAATAAGGCGGCGAGCATCTCCATCATCTTGGCCTGCATCTCAATCAGGTGACCAAATTTCTCGTTAAGACTGTCCAGGCGGGAGACCACAACCGATAATTGGTCGACCTGATCAGGAGATGAGAGTGATTGGGTATTATCTATGCTGAGCGAGGGATAATTATGACAATTCGATACATTATTTCCAACAGGGTGAGGGAATGCGATTTGACGTTGACTTGATAACGGAAGAGACTTTTGACGACTCTTAGGTAGAGATGTCTTGCTTGGTAACTGTTGTGGCTCGGATTGAGGTTGAATAGGTAGTTGTACTGATTTTTGCTGTTGCTGACGTAGCTTCTGCTGCTCACGTAGGAGTTTCTGTTGAGCCGGTTGGTGATACACCGATTTCTTAAATACATCAGCGTACGACACCCCGTCAACAATATTGTTAGGCACAGAATTGTGGCCAGGTATCTGATGGTGATGAGAGGCACTTGGTGCAGGGCGTCTTGCCGGGACTCTCCTGGCAATGGCTTCCTTGTATTTAATGCAACCTTTATAATTCGCAGTGTGCTCCTCGCCGCAAAGTGCGCATTTAGGTAGCTTATCAGGTGTTTTGGTGCAAGAAGTTGTGGCCTGAGCTTCGCCACATTTGACGCACTTAAATTGTTTGCGACAGTACCTCTTAGTATGCGAGAACTCCTGGCAGCGATGGCATTGAGGTACATCTTTGAACGGATGAGGCGGCTCGATTTTAACTATTTGACGGCAAAGCCTTGTTATATCAAAAGCCCCTTTGTTGCTGGCGTTGGGCTCAAGGTCCACAAAAAACAGGTTGAGCGGATGACCATCAGTTCTGCTTTTTGGGTTGTGCACGTTGCGTACAGAATGACCTTTGTCAGCAAGTTCTCGTTTAATGTTCTCGACGAGGGTTGAGTGGTGGAGGCCGCGAATAACAATTCTGTATGCTCTTTCATCTTTTAACTGATACGAATGGAACGTAATGTTTTGCAGCTCAAGATGGCGTATAATACTACGATAGGCATCACTGGTGGAGGGCAGGATTCTCAGACCCTCTTTAGGAGATGCTTTCAGCATGTATGTTTCGGGTTCGGTTACAGTGTCAAGGTTGGCTAACAAACCGTTAATGTTTGTGATGCCGACAATGAAAATGGGTGGTGGCTTCGGAGATTTGTTATGAATCCTTGAATCAGTTCGGTTATTTATCATAGGATTTGGAGTAGTGGTCTCTGGCCGACTGGACGAAGGAGCGGTTTCAGTGGCGTTTACAGTTTCCAGAGAAGGTTTGCTCTTATTGGTACACACTTCTTCAAAAGAAAGCTCCATGTCAGAAGCGTCGGAATCGCTACTAAGTGGTGCGAATCGATTTGCATCCAAAACTTGTTTTCTGCTAACTTTTTTAATACTTGTCTGTTTTGACGAACTTGGTTTACGCTTCTTTTTTATACAGTTACTTGATGAGGGCGACGAAAACCACTCCAACAATGGAGCAGCAGCTTTGTTCGAAAAAGCAGGCATGATGTCAATGGGAGAAAGGCTATGTTTTTTGATGGCTATGGCACTGTGGTCCGCCTGGTCACTCATGTAGGAGCGACCAGCAGTGCAGATCGGAGAAGACAACAAATAAGCGCTTTCCACAGATTCCGCGGAATTAAAATATTTCTTTTTAATAATTTATTAAACAATGTTATGAAAATTTATGTATTTATATATATATATATTTTTTTCCTTTATAACTTTACTTCACTGGTTTGACGCTAGAAGCAAAGTG